>CAMTDV010000116.1:87948998-88276498 GCA_947069175.1 Scalesia atractyloides | reverse complement strand
ATTTTCATATATTATTTTATATTATTACTATTATTATGTAATTATTATCTATTTTATTTATTATTCCATTGTTAGTCAAGTTATTATTATTGTATTAACATTTATTGTCTAAACACTTCAATATCAAGTTCTTCCAATTGTATACCGAAGGAAGTTAACATTATCAATTCTAGTCTAAGCTTCAGAATACAGGCATTGCTAAGAAATCAATCCCCCATCGGTGCATTATATTTAGCTTCTTTATTCTTAAATATTTACATCCAAGTTAAAACTGTCAATTGTACCATAACTCTTACATAACAAAACAGGTTAACATAAGTCTTTAACTGAAGTGTACATACATAAATAAGGAGACATATGACCCGTGATTGCTTTTAATATAGTCAACTGTGTTTAGACTTTTGAGCACCAAACACCGGCCTAATGGTATCAATGTGTGTAGTAAATTCCCTTCTCACATGATTAAGAGTTCTAATCTTATTGTGGACGTTGGTATAGATTTAGAAATAAGTTCAAATAGGGATTTAGCCATCCTTAAAAAATGTAGATGGTAGCTTTAATCGGTTCAAACGAAATAAATATTAAGTTGTGTATATATATATATATATATTAATGTTAACAGGTGTCGGTTAAACTTTTAGGAAGTAGTTAAAAATGAAATATCTCTACAATTTCCTTTACATAAAGAGATTCCAATGGTTGTTTTAAGATTGTTTTCTAAGTATTAAATGTACTAAATATTTGTAAAATATGTATAACAAGAAAAAGAAAAGAAAAATGTTGTAGGTGGAATAAAACACAATGCCGTACCGAAATAAATATATATATTAATAATTTAAAAACACATACTGAAGATTTTCAAAAGTTGGGGATGATATTTATTGATCACATCAATAAAATATGGAGGGGGTCCATGTAAGAACATGATATTTGACAAATCTAGCAACTATTTATTAGAATGTTGACCCATATTAAATCAACGTACACATGAATATTGATTATAATACAAAATATACGTAGGATATTATGTTGCTAACATGGGTTTTACATGTTTTTGTTTATTTTACCACCTATAAATATAAATCCAATCCACAAATTATGTCAGTAAAAAGTTATTGAGATAGACCCGCTAGAAACGCAACTCCGGTAGAAGGTAACCATGATGATCCATATATAAACTGGGCCACCGTGAAGCGGCTGGCCTCTATGGCTGTAGTAATCACCCGATAACCCGGCCAGTTGACCCGTTGACCTATGGCCCCACCTGGCCCGTAGTTCATATACTCACCGTAGTACAATGTGTCCAGTGCAAACGTTGCGTTCCACTCTAGCCAACCCCTAGGGTGAATGTGGTCACCCATGTAAGTTTGCATGTAGACGGTCCGGGAGTAAAGCTTCCATGGGCGCCCGAGATACGTGGAAAAACTCGACTTGGCCGCCTCCATATCAGGTTGGGCTAGGAGACGACAAGCGTGGATGGAGATCCCGGTGTTTTGATTGGGGTCTTTCCGGTTTTGAGCGGTAATGGTGACCTTTTGGAGTGGCATTGGTTTTCTTGCATACATGCTGCAGTTTTGGAATACCACGGCAGCATTGCCAAAGATGAAATCGACTGTGCCGTAAATATCACATTCACGGAAGAACTGGCGTTGGGAGTGGACGTATAGCGTGTCTTGATATCCGATAACGTTGCAGCGGTAGACGACTGCCTTATCCGCACCAACTCTCAGAGCCACAGCTTGGTGTTTGGCAGGCCCCGCGTAGTTCTCAAATGTCATATCCCTTGCGATGAAACCAGAACCGGTCGCAGCTGTACGTGTACAAAACAACATAAATTAATCAAATGTATTGTAGGATGCTTTTTAGTTTAGTGCATTTGTATAAATTAAGATCATCTAGAATCTGATCACATTTAAAATGAATAAAATACTACCATCAGTCCATCCCATCGTTATTAAAGAAAAACTTTGTTGCCTATCAATCAACCCATATATTTGTATATGTGCTCGTTTCAATATAAAAATATTTTATCAAACATGTGGTTTCATTTTTTTTTGAATTTTAGAATGTCCTTTGATTATAGTGGAGCTTTATTGCTCACATGATTCAATTGTTTTTTGTTTGTAAGTCTTCACCAAGTCAATTGCTTTTTAATAATGTAAACAAAATTCCACGTCAGCACCAAAATGAATAACATTTCATTGGATACCCATGACTACTACCACTACACCCACCCCAATATAATGCTGAACAGTAGTTATTTGGGTGCAAATAATAAGGCCAGCCTGATTTGGAATTAAACATTTTGGATTAAGAAAAAAAAAAAGGGGAAGGATACCGAAAGAGGCGGTGTGGAAAGTAGTGACGTTGTTAACCACGACATTTACTCCACCGGTAATCACCGTTTTGCCCTTGCCATCCCCAACGAACATCAGATTCCACTTCTTCCTTCCCACCTTTAGATTTTCTTCTTCGTACCTGATTGATTCAAACATACGTAATGTCTGTCTAAATCATGAACTCAAGTAGTTACCTAACTGTTACTTACAACTTACATAACAACAAAATCTGTCAACATAATTGCCCATGATTGATTGGCCCTATCTTCCTTCTTTCTTTCTTTCTTTCTATGCAAATATTCAAAGTAGGAACCTTTTTTGATCAACAAAAAGCTACTCTTGCCCCACCCCACCCCACCCCACATTATTATTATTATTTTTTTTTTATTTAGCAATTTAATAAACAAACAGGGAGGGAGGGAGGGATAATGCATGTGATTAAACAAAACAAAACAAACTAAACTAAACTAACTAACTAACGCGTTTGTTGTTGTTGTTGTTGTTATCTAGAATCGAAAAAGTGATGGTTGTGTAATTACCTTCCTGCCCTTACGTAGATGATGGTCCGGCGGTTACTATACTCAGGCGCCTTCTTTATGGCCTCCGCGATGGTCTTACACGTCCCATTGCCATCCTTTGACACCACTATATCTGCTTGAATTTGGCTTACTGGCGCCAGCAGCAGCCTTCTCTCCTTCCGCCTTAACCACTCCGGGTACGACATTAACCTCCTCCTCCTCCGTCGGTGCTGTATCGGCACTCCGTTGAAATCATCACCGTCGCTCGCCGCCGCATATATCGCCAAGCAGTTACTCACCAGCTTCGACAAGTCCTTGAGCTTCCCCTCCATCTGCTGCTTCACGTACCCGTTCTCCACCTCCGACAACCCATCCGTACACGTGTCCTGATTCGTGAGCGATGCGCTCAGCCACGTCATCACATCCTGACTGGACCCTCCCTTTCTCCCCACCACGGAGAAAAGCGAGCGTCTAAGCTGGTCGACAGAATCCTCTAGAAGCTCAAGGCAGTCCTCGTATGCGGAACGTACACGTGTATTCATCTGGAGGTTGCTAATCTCGGCCGACGTGTATAACGCCCTTCCCACGCGCTGCAGCGTCATGTTCACCGAAATGTGGATCATGTCTTTGTCCGACGCACCCGATGTACCCGGAAAATTTAGCAGCGAGTTCAAACACAGATTCTGGTAACGGGTCCGGGCACAGACTCGTGACATGGCCTCAGTGGGCCGGGGGTGGATGATGGGCCGAGATCCTTCTCCTCTTTCAGGGGACTTGGCTCGGAGATGCACCACCAGGCCCACCGACACTAGCGACACCACAATGAGAGTAAGAGCAAAGATCAAGAGAAGCTTTATTTTGGAATTGGCATTGGTGGTTGGGGCGTGGTAAAGTTGGGGCTTTAATGGAGTGTCGGGTCGGTTTCTTCCGGGCTGGTACTTGCCAAGCCGGCCGTACTCCAAATTCATATTGATGATGATTCAGGGAGGGAGGGAGAGACAGACAGTAGGGGTGATTAGATGAAAGGAGGGAGTGTAACGGTGGGTGTATATATGGATGGTCAGTAGCAGCAGGAGGATGAGGAGGAAGCAGTAGTTTTTGTTAAGTCGATGTCGGAGGGCTTAGCTGGTGGCAACTAATTCAATTATCCATTCCATTCCTTTTTTCTTCATTCCTCCCTTTTCTTTTTCTTCTTTTTTACCTCCTTTATTATTATTATTATTATTATTATTATTATTATTATTATTATTATTATTATATCTTTTTCTTTTAACCAACAACAACAACAACGGTATTTTAACCTTCAAATCACATTTCCACTAGCTCTAAATGCCTATACAAATGTAACACATATTTCCTTGATCCTAAAGTCATATCTATATAACCCGTTAACTAGTTCTCAAAGCCCTCCAAAAATATCCTGTTTGTGATTTGATTATCCACACCTAAGTGTATATATAATTGGATAAAACAAAGTGTTATGTTGCATTTATATGACGTGTTGTTTAAACGAAACTGTTATAACGGGGATGAAAGCTGCGTTTTGCGTGAGGACGGCCCGGAGACTGCAACACACCTGTTTTGCTCATGCTTCGTGGCTGCTGCGATTTGGAACTTGCTTAGTCGTTGGTATCGGGTCAGTCCCATCTATATTCACTCGATAAAGGATTTGGTTGAAGTGTATTCAGGTCTAAGCAGCAAGGTGAAGTCTATTCTCAAAGGCATTATTATGGTTGGGTGCCGGTGTTTATGGAAAGTTAGAAACGAAAGAAAATTGTTGAAAAAAGATCGACGATAATGAAAATTTTTCAAGACATTAAGACCTTAGGTTTTTCGTGGTACTCGAATAGATCAAAGGATACGATATTACTTGGGATAGGTAGATTTCTTTTGATGTTTTGTAATTAGTTTGGCGTTTGTTGGCTGCCCTTGTTTTTGGGCAGTGCTGTGAATAATATGCATCTTTTGAAAAAAAGAAAGTTTATGTGTAAAAGTTTTAAATAGGGCAAATATGTAAGTTTATAATTTATAAATGGTTAATTCGTATAATAAATATTAAAAAAGCTGAAATATGAATCAAGTTGAAAGATGAGAAAAGTGAATATATGTAGAGATTGATATTCTAGACCTATATATCATTACTCATAAATACATCCAAAAGTTTTGTGTTAAAATATATTGAGTTGGAACTGCATGTGTCGGTGAAAAAGACACGAATGATTCTATGTTCTAAAAGTCGGTCCTAATAAACTAAGCACTGGGTGAAAGTCAAGATTTGAAACCACAATGCAAAGTATAAACCTTGTAAAGTAAATGAATAATCAGTTAGATTTATGTATAACGTGAATAACATTAGCAAGTAATCTTTTCTTTTGTGGATATGTGAATTATTACTTTCCTTTTTATATAGGGGATGCCGGTTTTGTGTTAAAAAACCGGTTTAACCGGTTAAAAAACCGGTCCTAACGTGTTGGACCAGTTATTGTTTTGAGTTGAAAAAACCGGTTAGTAACCGGAACCGGTTATAAAAAAAAACCGGTTATTTTTTGAAGAGAAAAACCGATTTGGTGGCTAAGGCTAACGAACCAATCATATGCACCGACTAGCTAGCAACACCACCAAGCAGTATACATTGTTGTTTCATAATAAAAACACAAACATATAAGAAGAGAAGGAAGGAAGGGTGGTATGAGTATTTTTGTTGAAACATGGTTTGCGTTTTTATTCTTTGGTTACTCATTGGTCATGTCAATGGACAAAAGAAAGTCATGCATGTTTGTAAGCTGGCTGGGCTCTACTCGTCACGCATTAGGGAGGGATTCATTCGTTGATTGAGTACTACGTGCTCCCAATTCAACTAGTGAAGGCCGGCCTCATTAATTCTTATCATCGACTTCTCAACGTCACACAAACTTTTTATCTGCCAACAATGAAATCATCACATAATTTATTATTATTATTATTATTATTATTATTATTATATTATTATTATTATATTATTATTATTATTATATAGATAGATAGATAGATAGATATACCATTAAGCAGCGTATGAAAAAATAATAATTAAAAAGATCGTAAAGCAACATGTCATGTTGGAAGCTAGGTGAGGTGAAGTGTTATTTTCGACATATGGACCCCAAGTGAAGGAGAGAAAAGACTAGTCTTGTCCTTTCAACGGTTTGGATATATATATATATATATATTTAAGAAGAATTGGAGCCTAGAGGAGCTGAGGTAGATGAGCTGAGTAATGAGTTGACCATGACAAACAAATGAATACAAGAAACAACTATAAATTTTCAAACACACGGCTAAAAAATATATGTATTTCCCCTTAGTTACTAAAATATGGATCAATAACACTCGTAAGCTATCAAGGATCTCCTAAACTAAAATCTTCCTCAACTATTCACGAAGAGACTCAAACCACACTCGTTAGTCTCGTCATATCCAAGGAGATGCCGCTATGACTAACCACTACATCCCAGGGTAATACACTCATTAGGTTGTGTGTGAGAGTGAATTCGATGTGTGGTAGTTGAGTTTATACTAAATGTCCTCTTTCACTTGAAGGATATATTCATACACCTTTCATATATTAGGATTTAGGACTTATCTCAATAAATGTCGTTGCTCATATTGTCATCCTAAAGTTGCGCCAGGAGTCAAGTTATAAACCCATCACACTTTATATAGCCAATTGTTGGTCAAAGCACTTATTTCCCGGCCAAAGGTCGGGTTGTTCCTTATGTGTTTACTTTAAGGTCGGTATGTTTGATCTTATGGTCCAGACTTGATCAGTTGAGATTTTACCCTTAAACGTTTGTTTAATTATATCTTATGTACACAAGCAAAATCCTGCTATCTCAGTTTTATATTCGAGAATGCTCGACATCATTAACATAACACTTGTTTTATAATAAGTATGAAAATATATATTGGATCATGAGAAAATAGATAAATATTGTTAATATTAATGGGATAATGATAAATATTAGTAAATTACAGATTTAAGTTGGTTTGAAGTGAACTAAGAGATAATTCTTTGGATTGAATTTGAAAGGTTGAGATAAGACTATGAGCTTAAGTAACTTAACAACCTCTCCCCCTAGCTCTATATATAACTGACTGGGGGGGGGGGGGGGGGGGGGGGGGGAACAGATTATGAAGTGGAAGTCGAGAAGCAACAATAGTAGGTGGTGTTGGTGGATGACAACTGAGTCGTAACAGCCGATTGACAGCAGCAGGGGCGTCATGCAACGGTTGTACGATGGTCCTAGTGTGTGGCAACAAACAAAGTTGAGAGTTTGATCATTGTAGAAAACTAGTGTGTGGGGGTGAATAGGTTTTCTTAAACTAATTAGTGATCACCTCAACGTCTCCATGATCCATTGTTCTCTCTCTTCAATGGAAGAGAACATCTATATAAGCGTTTCACTAAGCAAATAGTGATCACCTCAACAACGTCTCCATGATCCACGGTAGAGATCACCTTCTCTAACAAAACTATGTCAAAATAGTATGTCTTTGCACTTCTTCACCCATTCTCTATATCAAGCAAGTAAATCTTCACACTAATCACCAAACAATGGAAAGATCCCTCACAAATCACTCACTACTACAACAATATGTTCACAATACAACAATAATTATAAGATTGAAAGATTGAAAGTTGTAGCACAACTCTTCATTTTTGCTTTTTGATCTTTGATCTTGATTCTCTCTTTAAATTGATGTTGAATCACAAGGGAACTATAGAGATCTAAGTCAGATATGTATTTGAAAGTGTTCAGAGCAAAATGCTTGAGTTTGGATAAAAGTGGGATGTCCTATTTATTGACACAACACAAAAAACAAAGCATGGCAAAGTGTAGTCCTCACGGGCAATCCCATGATCAATGGTATCGACCGTTAACTGTCAAGTTTTTTTTTTTCAATTTGTTGTTTTATATTATGAACGTTATGAATAGTCCCATCCACTATTGCAAACCCAATTTAACACATTTTTCATTTGATTCTCAAAATATTATTTGAGCTCTTGATTTGAAAAAAAGATTCACATGAAAATGGTTAGTTTACTTTTGTGATTTTGAAAAGGGTTTAGATGATTTCTCAATTTTTTTCCCTCAAACCATTTAAGTTATTGTTGTGTGTTTTATATAGATAAAATTTGAATCCATTATCCATTTTGTAAGATTCATCCATCAATTTAATTTCAAGATTCAAATTAAATCAATTTTTGTAATCTTGAAAACATTATTTGTTTAATAAAATTGTTTGGATTTTATTATAATCCTTTGGAAAATCATCATCTTTTTATAATATCATTTTTAAAAATCCAGTTACATATATGAAAATCTTTTAAAATATATTTCTTAATTCCCAAGTGATTTAGTTGAAGGTGTGACTTTGATCTTCATTTAATTTTGTCAGTTTTCATATGTTGATCTTCATAAGCTTCTGAATGATCATCTTTGATATAAACATTGATATTCATTCAATTGATGTGTATGAACCTTGTTCTTCATTAATCTCCAATCAATTTATGAGATGTAGTTTTCCAATCTTCAAATTCTCATCTAATTCATGTATATAGAACTTCATCTTCGTTCATGTGCTTACATTAAGTGTGTACGGGCTTGTATTTGATATATACACATCCTAAATCAACACATACTAATACAAGACATTAATTTTAAAAATATCAAAACTAGAGTTGTTTCTCACAATTAGTGATACCATTAAAATTAAATTCATTGTTATCCCAACACTAATGGTGATACAACGATTTAAAAGGTGAGGTCTAGCTATGATCTTTAATGTCAGGTTTTGTACATAGATTTAAAAACACTTTAACTAATCTGAATACATCGAAAGACTTCACCAACTAAAGAATATCCACCATGAGTCCAAATGCAAAACCAATAAAACCTAAAAAGACAACCATTGGGTGTTCAAAGAACTACCTTATCGGTTGTAGCAAACTGCTCTTTATGTAAGACAACATCTTGATCACTAGATCCGTACATCCACACAAAACGAACCTGAAATTGCTTTCGGTTTCTTTTTCCAAATCACACTAAATATGAGAACCCGAAATCAACTCAATTATTCCCCTCATGGAAAAAATGCAATGGCTGTATTTGTGACCTTTTTTATTGGTACCCTGTTTTAAATAATACGTAGTGGAAAAACATTCATTTTTTACTTTTGGATAAACAACTCGTGATTTGAATATACGTTTCATAAACATTGGGTTGAAATACCTTTTATCATTACAAAAAGTTACTTTATAAAAAAACAACGTATACATGATTCACCGTCTTCGGAAAGTTTTATAAAATCTTGACAAGGTATTATCATGCTTAAGAAGCCATTATCCTTTCAACATCTACCTTTGATAAATACATTTAGTAGTCATGATTACATGAAAACATTTTGAAAATAATATGTCAATGAAAATCCGGTGTGAACAACATTGATAAAAAAAAAAAAAAATCATTCCTTGTCCTTAGTCAATTGTACAAAAATATGTTTTTCACAAGGTAATTTTAATGGCCAATAAGTCGGAATCCCATCACCAACCATGCTATGTAGCCACAAGGTCTTATGATGCTTAAGAAATCGGACATCTACCCTTATGAATCTTAATACAAAATATAGCCACAAGGTCTTTTATGATTTATCTAAAATGCTTTTAAGATAATAATTTAGTATAAGGCGGTGAATAACGTTAATAGGCACAAAACAATTATATTGGCATGAATAGTAAGTAATAAAGCAATTTGATCATATTTGTTCTAAGACATCTATTTCACCCGAGTGTACAACCACGATACACACTAGTATTTGTTCTATGTGTAAGCATACACTAAATCTTTTTACTAGCCATGTTACAACCTCTCATTTGTAACATGTATAACTTGGATCCACGCACACAAGCACTTATGACTTAAGCAACTATCCATAGACTACCTTAGAAGCAAATATAGTTCAAATCACATTGCAAGATTTACAACTTGTTTGTATTTTGAAAGAGTTTACGTATTCACCTTGATAAATTTTCCTAAGTGATAATGTAGAACTTCTAACGTCTCAATGGTTTTTCGATACCATACAATGTCGGGACTCGTACATGAAACTTCTACACATAACCTAACCGCGAAGAAACTTCGGTAAACTAGGTGTGTGTGTGTTAGAGGAACGGGATTTTGTGAATGACAAATGAAGGCCTAAAAGCCCTCCTTATGTTATGTCTTTGAAGGTTTATGGCAAATTGCTAGGAAAAGTGGTGGTGGTTTGCTATCGCCTATGGTAGGTGTGTCAATTTATAGACAGGTGTTGATTTATATGTTTTCTGGACCATAGTAGATTGCTAAGCTTTGGGGTGGCCACATTCTGCTTGTTTTGAAACCCCAATTTCATACCCTCAGTAACTCATTGCATTTTCTCGTTAAGATTGTCATGTAACATTGCATTTTTCTAATGTCGTGGTTTGGGATGAGATGTTATATCTTTCCACGCTTTCAATTTTAACTCTAGACTTGAAGTTTGGCTTAGGTACAACTAAGTCCCTCTACTTTATAAATGTTCATCTGGGACCTGAAAATCCCCAAATTTGACTGATGTTAGAGATACTGACCAAACAACGTTGATACCAGTATCGATATAATTATAGAAACCGAGACCCTTATTCTTTTTTATAGTTTTCGATTGATGTAAAACGTTTGTCAATATCCTTTTGGTATATCACGACTTATATTTTTGGTTTTTTCTTCTGTTGCTATATCGAGTGTCGGCACCGTAATAATCCAAATTGATACCGCCTGTGGTCAGTGTGAACAATGATTTTTTTATGTTTCGGTTTCACCCCTTATACAATAAATAATATACGTCTTTTAACTGATTTAATTTGATTTTTCTCTACTAACTTGTGTTCTTTAACTTTAATACAAATCTGAATACAAACACTACTAACTATATTCAGATATAGATGTTATATATTGAAAACGAAGTTGCATTCAAATTTGATATCTTATGTAAATTATACTTTGCATCAGTATCGTAACAATACCGTAACGACTTGATATGATACCGACTAAAACCAACTTACCCGGATTTCATGAGAAATGCCACCTACTGTAAAAAAAATAATTTTAACACATGGGCAGTTTTTCTAATATGGAAAGCTCCATAAACCTTATCTCTTATTTAATCCATGTTCAATATCCAGTTTGACAATATGGATAAAGTGTCTGGAAATCAACAAAGCAATAAATAATAACAACAACATGATGATGATGATAATAATAATAATAATAATAATAATAATAATAATAATAATAATAATAATAATAATAATAATTAAAAGAATAATGGAAACGTAATACTGAGAAATCAATATAAGGTATTAATAAAGGCATGTGCAAAGTTGTAATGTAGTTGGAGACATGGCACCCGCACCTAGCAGGCCCATGCAATTTCACATGGTGGTGTGCCCATGCATTGTCTTAGTGGTCAATCTAAAGTGTTTATTTTTGTCCAAATCACAACACTTTGTAAATTGGATTCTAGCAGCAAAAAGAAAAAAAAAAATCATTTTCATCACTACTTGCACTTGCGAGGTGCACTTAATCGACGTTGACTCTTTGTGGTCAAAACTAAACTATATATACGATATAGGTGAGACTACTAAAGCCAGCCTACTAAACATACAAATAACTAGAGTAATTATATTAAAAAATTGAAGTAGAATAATAATAAATGTTCCAGTAAAACTTTCATAATAAACTACTAACTTGTCGCGGGTTTCTTAATTAATATGCTACAAAACTTTCCTAAAGATCAAGAACAACGATTCTATTGCCTTTATGCAAGATAAACCAAAAAAATGAACAACAAAAAAAAAAATTAGTGTAGGCAAGCTACTTTTCATTCATTTTCATGGCCGTTAGGTATTTTACACATATGTACTTCAGGTTTATCAGTTTCACGGATTATCTTGTTTTTTATAACAATGTGGGTTTTACATGTCTACTCGTAGAAAATAACCAAATTAGATATACATACATACATACATACATACATACATGTAATAACCAGTGATCTATCTCATTACATATAAGTAATTTAACTAGTGGGTGAAATCCACGTGTTGCAGCAAGGATGTTAAAATTTATAAGGCTCGATTTTGACAACTGCAACAAAATGTTTATCTAAACTGGTATTATTACAAAATTTTTATGATGTAACTCAAATAACAAAGTCGTGTTTTATATTGATAAAAGTATTATTAAAATGAATATCGATAGTGATAATGATGTTGTTCGGTCAACACCAGTTCATATTGTCACGGTATCGCTATTTCAAATACAACTCCGTTTCAATTAAACTTATATAAAATGTCGGAAAGAAATATTAAATGCAGCCATGCATATTAAGGTTTTATAAAAAAAGCTAATTAACAAAAGTTATAATAAAATATAAAATTATTAGATTAAAGAAGTATTTAATTTATAATTTATTGCGTAAGGTGTGAAATTTAACTTAAAAAACGAAGAGAAAAGGTAGGTCACTATCCACCAACTTGCAAACATGTGTATGTTTATTAATTATATATATCTTGTCACCAATATATTTAATCACATAATAAATTTATTATATTATTATTATATTATTATTATTATTATTATTATTTATTATTATTATGTAATTGGGAGTAATTGTTCTGACAAATCAACAATTCCATATGTGTAATAACTAATTTTGATGTGTTAATTTTTTTTTAAATATGATAGTTCAGTACTCAAATTAAAGATAAAAATAATTAATTTTGTGATGTATTTATGGAAAATATAATAGTGTATACAAAAATTATTAACAATTTCTTAAGAAAGACCTTGGTAAAAATTTTCGATAGTGGCTCTTCTCATTTTTTCCTTATAAACAATGAAATAGTTTAATTAGAACTTAAGTTATCGAAGTTTTTTGTTTTCTTATCTAAATACTATTTTCTCTGCTCATTCACGTATATTTAATAACAAAAATCAATATTATGTGAATTAACGGGATAATGTTAATTATCCAACTCTATATAAAAATGAACATAAAATTTAAATGGAGCGTTGTTAGTTATATTAAAACTTATGATATTTGTAGAAAGCAGGCAGGCAATTAAGCTATACATGCAATGCAATTAGTTAGTAGATAAGTTGACTTGAGGCCTATCTTGTTTCGTATTATTGTTATTATTATTTAAGTTTATTGACATTATTAGTTAACGGCGTCCCCATGATTGTTAACGCATGGGTAACCAATGCATGTGAAAATCCACCTTTTCTTTAATGTCACTTTCCGGCCACTTCGGTTTCTTCTTAGATTAAACTTTTATATGTTAACGGTACTTGAGCTCTAATTGCATATATTTTTCTTTTTCTATAGTGATAAATGAAGCAATAATATCTTGCTTACCTAAATGAAATGAAATGAAATGAAATGAATAAAATGAATAGCTAGCTAGCTGGCTCAGTTATTTCCTTAAATTTGGTTGGTTTTAATTACCAGCTGGTACGTAGTACGAATGAGGTAAAGTTCAAATGAAATGTCAAAATAAGGTATGAATACGTATTCGCAATCATTAAAGTTGAAAATGACTGCCATTTCTGCTTGTGAAAGAGGATATCGTAAGAAGTTAGAACTCACCCGAGTAAAAATTAGATAACAGCTACCAGCCTACATAGATTTGGTAGGTTTTTCTAGTTCAAAGTGTATAATATATACGTACACACGCACACATACATAGTTGTCCAATTAGTCAATGAGGTATGTATGGATATGTTCTTTTTAATGGTTTTCACCGTCAGGCCATGTTACATGATGTGAGATACTGTAATTAGTTACTAAAAGTAATCTAAAAACTAGCAAGCTTATTGTCACCCATACCTGTAATGATATATGTTTGCAAGTCTCAGGTTGCCATCTTTAAAATTCTTCAGGACCTTATGGATTTATTAAATTGAGATTAGATTGAAATGAATACATAGGGCAGGGACCATAGTATGTATGTACATTGGAAGTTGGTACATTTTAAATGATGATATAATAATAATAATAATAATAATAATAATAATAATAATAATAATAATAATAATAATAATAATAATAATAATAATAATAATAATAATAATAATAATAATAATAATAATAATAATAATAATAATAATAATAATCAGCCACCGTTTATGGCTATTAAAGTCTCGTGTGTGGGCCAATGAGATATCCATACATATGCTAGTAATTTCAGCCCTTTTATGGCCCTCCGTTTGTTGGGCTTACAAGCCCCTTCAATTCCTTTTATTTTCTTTTCTTTTTTTCAATTTTCATGACACAGAATTAACATGATAAGTTGCAAAATCTGATGTTTTATTTGAAATTTTAATAATGCGGTACGCTCACGCAATTGTCACAAAAGTTTTAGCTTTTCTTTCTAAAGGTTAGTTTGAAATAAGAGTTCTTTGTTTTTTCTTTAACACCTCAATAACATAATTTCATCATTTCTTACACCATTGCATTATTTAAAAATAAATACCAAATATCTTAGTATCTTTTGCTACTTGTAAATTCTTTTAATCACTCTTTACATTTCTACTGTTATTTAGGAATCAGGTTTATTTTTTTTATAAAATACATACAATAACGAGACTTTCGTTATTCGTAGGAAATATCATAGTACAATACCGGTTGCAATAACTAAAAAAAGAATATAAATTATAATTATATATACCAATATTGATTCAAGCCGCATCTCTGGTGGGTCCTTCACGCGCACTTGATAGCATCCTAGACTCGAGTATTCATCATCTTGAGTCTTGAAAATACTCCTTGACTGCAACAAAGAGCACATTAAAACGTTGACGATTTTGGTTGAGGCACGTGTTCAACACGCTTCCCGTAAAACAGATTTCGCGCCTCTACTAAAGACGATGCGACTGTTTCCCAGGGTACAACAGCCGAAGCAGTATGTACTGCCGAAGATGGCTCACGCGCCTGAGGTTACACTGGGTAATTGTAGTGTTTGAACTTATGGAACAAATAAGGATGTGATTGTGGTGGAAAACAAGTAGATAGTACTCCACTCTCTAGTTGGTCTTCAATTGTTCATCCTCCTTCTAGTGTCCTTCATGTATCAAAACAATACCATATTATTATAGTCACAAAAGAAGCACATAGCCTATAATTGTAACTATTTTTCTCTTTATCAAAACACTTTCGAGTAAATGTAACTATTTTTCTCTTTATCAAGACTTGGTACATTTCTCAGTTTCCAGTAAATTTTGTAAAACTTAGGATCCTATGTACTTTCTTTTCCCAAGAGTAAACAACTTTGAAGCTAACTATGTGTGTGTAACTACAAATGCAAACTTGTATGCATGTTAAGAGGTTCCTATTGTATGTTTTGCATAATAAGGCCTAAGCATTTTTGTACCACTGGACCCATCCACCACCAACCGACTCTCAGGCCCAAATTTTATATTTGTTCCATTCCGTAATAAAAAAAAGAAAAAAGAAAAGAAAGGACACCCATTTACCATATATATATATATATATATTCTTGTCACATGCGGGTAATACCAAGTTCCATGTAGGATGACATGCATCCAGTCTAAAGAGTATATATATATATATATATATACCTGCTGTTGAATAAATGGCATATGAGGGAAGCTAAATACAATCATCTCATTCCTCCATTATGATTTACAATTTCACAGGTTTTATCCTCTTTTATGATTGCTTATCATCATCACCATCACCATCTCCTTTCTTGCAAAGATTCTATCAAGAAATTGCTGAGTGAGATGCACTTTAAACAAAACAACACTAATTGTTAACAACACATGCATTGAAAATGATTAACACAAGGGAGTGTAGTATGTATGTATGTATGTGTATACCCACCACAGTTCCAACAACAATGGTGCGGATAAATGGCACAAGCAATAACACATTTAGATAATAGCACATATATGCTCGACACCCTCTCGGGGACTCTCAGAATCACTATAGGAGTAATGGCAGTATAAATAAATACTTTCCTCATAGTATAAATAAAATGAATAGCGAACCTTGAGATTTTCGACCGGGGAGCGAAAGTCACCGGACCTAAAAGTTTCTATAAATTGGGGGGTCGAAAACGTATATACCAAAAAGTTTCTATAAATTGGGGGGTCGAAAACGTATATACCAAAAAGTTCCTATACGAAAACTATATACTGCTGAGCAAAAAGTAGGGGGTTGGCCGCCCCCTAAAAGCTTCGTCCATGATTAAAGGTGAAGTGGTTTATTGTTGGAGGAAAAAGTAGAGGTTTAAAGCGGTGGTTTGGAGTGTTGGATAGAGTTGATCCGATTTTATACAAAGCGTGCTAGTGTTGTGTGTGTGTGATTTGTTAAAAATACAAATTGTTTGTAAGGCAGTCAGTCTTGCAGTTGTTTTTTGAGCGGCGAAAATTATCTTCTTTTTGTTTCTGAAGAGGAGGGAGGATATTTTGTCTGAGAATGTCACTTGTCGTCTCTCCCGCCAACTTGGCTCACAAGTCCACACCTCCCCCCTACCAAATTAGTTAAGCCGCTAAAGAATCCCAGGTTAATCAGTTTATCCAATGCAGGCCGACTTCAAGAAGCAGTTTCAGTCCTTGATGTCATGACCCAGCACCACCACCTCACCCCCGACCTCACTACCTTCTCCGTCCTCCTCAAATCTTGCATCCTTCAACTTGGTAAACTCCTTCATTCCAAACTCAACCAATCTGGATTACAACTCCACCTAATTCTTCTCAATTCCCTCATTAGCTTCTATTCTAAATGCGGCGATTGGACTACTGCTAAAGCTCTCTTTGATTCCATGGGCTTCAGGGATTTGGTCTCTTGGAGTGCCATCATTTCCTGCTTTGCCCATTACGGGATCGAATCACAAGCTTTGCTCACATTTGTTGAGATGCTCATGCATGGCGAGTACCCTAATCAGTTTTGTTTCTCCGCCGCCATCCAGGCGTGTTGTAACCCTGATCATGCTTTGATGGGACAGTCCATTTTCGGGTTTGTTATCAAGACGGGCTACTTTGAGTCTGATGTCTGTGTTGGGTGTGCTCTCATTGATTTGTATGCTAAGGGTTTTCATGACTTGGAGTCTGCCTGGAAGGTGTTTGATAAAATGCCTCACAGAAATTCAGTTACTTGGACTTTGTTGATAACTCGATGTGCGCAACTGGGACATCTTAGAGATGGGATTGAATTGTTTCCACGTATGCTATCGTGTGGGTTTATGCTTGACCGCTTTACTCTGAGTAGCGGTGTGTCCGCCTGTACTGAACTGGGGTTTCTGTCGGTCGGTCAGCAAATCCATTCTTGGGTCAGGTTTGTGTATGGATGTTTGTATTGGGTGCAGTCTTGTGGACATGTATGCAAAGTGTGCAACTACTGAACCTATGGAGGATGCTAGGAAAGTTTTCGATCGGATGCCTAACCATAACGTGATGTCTTGGACTGCGATCATTACAGGATATGTGCAAAGTGGAGGGCTTGATACAACTGCAATTGAACTCTACTGCAAAATGATCACACAAGGTGAAGTCTTACCAAATCATTTTACTTATTCCAGCCTTTTAAAGGCATGTGGCAGTCTTTCAAATCTTGAAATCGGGAAACAAGTTCATAATCATGCAGTAAAATCTGGTCTCGTGTCTGTGAACTGTGTTGGCAATTCTCTTATTAGCATGTATGCCCGATCTGGTAGCATGGAAGATGCCCAAAAAGCTTTTGAATTTCTTCTCGAGAAGAATCTAATCTCGTACAACGCCATTGTGGATGGGTATGTCAAAAATACGAGTTCTGATGAAGCCCTTAAGATGTTTAATAAATTTGAGGAGACTCAAACAGGGGTTGATTCTTTCACGTTTGCCAGCCTTTTAAGCGCAGCAGCCAGTCTCGGTGCTGTTGGAAAGGGTGAGGAAATGCACGCCCAGTTGGTGAAGTCAGGTTTTGACTCAAACCAAAGGGTATGTAATGCTTTGATATCAATGTATTCTCGGTGTGGTGACATAGAAGCAGCTGCTCGAGTTTTTAACAAAATGGATGAACGGAATGTAATATCATGGACATCAATTATAACGGGGTTTGCAAAACATGGTCTAGCAAAAAATGCTTTGAAAGTGTTCGATAAAATGCTTGAAGCAGGTGTGAAGCCAAATGAAGTCACTTATATTGCTGTTTTATCAGCTTGTAGTCATGCTGGGATGGTTAATGAGGGTTTAAAACACTTTAGCTCAATGTTTAGTGAGCAGAAGATAACCCCAAAGATGGAACATTATGCATGTGTGGTGGACTTATTAGGAAGGTCGGGCGCTCTTGAAAAAGCAGTTGACTTTATTGACTCCATGCCTTTGAAGGCTGATGCTTTGGTATGGCGAACATTACTAGGAGCCTGCCAAGTCCATGGTAATATAGAATTGGGAAAGTTATCTGCAAAAAGGATCACTGAGCTGGATCCAAATGATCCATCTGCTTATATACTGTTATCTAACTTGTATGCTTCAAAGGGTCAATGGGAAAAAGTGGTCAAAATCCGAAAGACCATGAAAGAAAGGAACTTGATCAAGGAAGCAGGCTGCAGTTGGATAGAAGCCGAAAACCCAGCTCACAAGTTCTATGTAGGGGATACATGTCATCCCCTTGCACATGATATATACAAGGAGTTAGATCAGTTGGTAATTGACATAAAGAAACTAGGTTACGTTCCTGATACAGATTTTGTTCTTCATGAACTTGATGAGAAAGAAAAAGAACGATACCTTGTTCAGCATAGTGAGAAGATTGCTGTGGCGTTTGGGCTAATAAGTGTGTCGAAAACGAAACCGATAAGGGTGTTTAAGAATCTTAGGGTTTGTGGAGATTGTCATACTGCAATGAAGTATATATCAGTGGCAAGGGGGAGAGAAATTGTGGTTAGAGATTCAAATAGATTTCACCATTTTAAGAATGGCTCATGTTCTTGCAACGATTATTGGTGATGATTTCCAAGCAAATTTAGGTTTTAAAAGATGCAACTTGAAGATGCCAAGTGTTTCATCCATGGCTTGCTCTTCTATTGCTGGTGTAAGTTGATGAACATACGGATGTTGTAAATTTTACTGTATGTATCTATTAACAATAGAGGGAAAGATTATCATTATTCAAACATGTTAGTTTAACAATAAGCAATATACAGAAAACTGTTACCATTAAGTTTTCAGGTTCGGGGATAGCCAAAATTTGGGTCCAAAAGTGGATCTAATGAATGTAGTTAAAACACAAACAATATAAGAGAAAAGGTAACAGTTAACATTCGATTAGTTAGTTTGTTAGGTAATATGTTTATTGTTTGATTATTTTAGAAGGTAATGACAGCAGGTTCTTACATGCCTCGTGACGTTAGTTTTATTAACTAAGCAACTTGTGTTTTCATGTTGATTAGCTTTCTATATTGTTAACTGGTGAATGTAGTCTGTTTTATGGAATTAATCAGGTGACTGAGTCTGCTAGTGTGTTATGAGGTTCATTGCTTAGACTGGGCGTTGTGCATTAACATGGAAGGGGCGTTAAAGCGTCATGTCACTACCATATAGGCAGAGGGGCTTTAACTAACTCACCATATAACTAAGTGGTTTAATTAATTTTTAAATAAAAGAAAAAAAAATACAAATTTGTGTGTTTGAATGTGATTGGTGGAGAGAAGTCGACCCCGCCCACCCTTTCATGTGCAGCTCGTTAAGGGCTAATGAGTTTGGGGCTGATGCCCTCTGGTGGCAGTGTGGTTTGGCAGGTGCTAAAACTAATGTGGAGGTGGGGTGTTAGCGGGTGGTGTTCCCACAACACCCAGTCTGAGTAGTTAGTAGTTGCCATTCATTGCTGGTAAAAGTTGTCCGCTTGCTTTTCAGTTTCAAATAGTATTTATTATTTTCTCATTTCATATTTGCGACTTCGGCAAATGGATACATCCTTTACTGGTTCAGATGTTATGCGTGAAAGGAAGTGATTAAAAAAAAATCAGCAATCTTTAAGAAGAGGTCTACAATGTCGTAAAATGGTTAAAGAGGATTTGGCAGAAAGTCGTGTCTAGAAAGTTGCATGGCATAATATATACACCCCTAACATTCGTAATTGTAGATGAGCTTGTAGTCATAAAACTGCAACTTTGAACCATCGATTTAGGATTGAAACTTTGGAAAGGTGCAAAAAATATGATTGCTATAGTAACTAGTATTGAATGGTCCAAAATCCAGATGAAGTTTATGTACAAACACTAGAATCAAGAGAGGTGGTTGGATAATACAAGAGGTTTCACTTCTGCCTTCACCTTTGTAGAGCTGCTTTTCAATATGGTATCTAAAGTGGCAATTGCTTCCAGAATATGCTTTCCTTTGTTCAACATTATGCAACTTGCCCTGCAACAACCACAAAATATGGCTTAGCCTTCCCTTCAATCATTGTTCTAAACCAGATGCTATGATAAAAAAAAATAAAAAATTAACCTTCTTCCGCACGCCACGTCTGTTATCTCAGCTCTAGTAGGCACACCAGTCTTCACTAATGACTCCAGTACTTGTGTGGCCCAAATAACGGGGACGTGTGCTGCGCTGCATATCGACAGAATTTGTTCTTGAATATCTGCCATTTGCTCCCACCCACACTCAACTGCAAGATCGCCTCTAGCAATCATAACCCCCAAAGGATTTGGTAGCTTCATTGCCTCTAAAATCATGACAGCCAAGTTTTTAAGCCCTTCTTTTGTTTCAATCTTCAAAACAATTCCCAAGTGCTCAAGCTTCCTCTTCTTAAGCTCTTGCTCAAGCACAACAATGTCATTCACAGTTCGGACGAATGAAATTCCAACAATGTCTGCATGACTGCCTACAAACTCCAGATCAATAATATCTTTTGAAGTTAAACCCTCGTACTGGATTTTGCTCTCCGGGATGTTAATGGATTTCTCTGGACCAAGTTTAGTACCACGTGGACCAGCACGAGTGATGGAAACAACTATTTCTGATATATTAGTCCCTTTGATAACTCCCCATATTTTTCCATCATCAAAAGCAATAGGCTCTCCTGGTTTGACCGAGTCAAACAGATACCCAGATGAACAAGTCACTCTAGGAGTGCCAGCCTTTGAAGAAGTCAGTTCTTCGTTTGAGCTATCTCGTGTTATCACTAGCAAATCTCCGACTCTTAGCCTAACAAATGTCTCTGTAGGAGGAACATCCACCACACATCCAAATGAAGCACTTTTTTTGTTCGCTTTGATATACAATTCCGTTCCGTTTTCAACATAGCAAGTCTTTGTACAATCCGCCATGAACCCAACACCATTGAAAACAGGGAATTTCTTTGAAATCTTAAGCGACCTTTGTTTACCTCTCGCGTCACTGAACTTAATGGTATCACCAATTTTGAGCTTTGTGAGAAAATCTTGGGCGTCCACGTATAGGACCGCATCAGGAGATACATGAGATGGTGGTGGACCTGCTCCTTTTGCGGCAATCCAAACATGTGCCGGGTCGATCATGTTTCCATGCGTGTTCTTCTTTGGAGATATTTTCAGGACACATGGACCAGGTTTCATCTTACCAGTTCGTAGCTTTGGTCCAGCCAAATCCATGAGAATCCAACATGGCTTCTCCAGCATCTGAGAGTTCATCTTCACTCTTCTGATGATCTCACTCCAAACACTTGGATCACCATGAGCACAGTTGATACGAATGATCGTGGCGCCTGTTTTAAGAACATCATTGATAAATGTTTCATTGGATATGGCTTCTCTACCAACTGTGACCATGATATGAGTTCTTTCATCTTGAAGTGGACCAATGAGAAAGTCCCGGTTAGAATTTGCCTTGTCTATCATCATACTTCTTGTGAACTCACTTTTGTCACTGGTTATACCTTTGTCGTTACCATCTAAAGAGGTGGACTTTAGGTTTTCTAACATCTGGATTCCTGCAGAAAGGCTTGCAATTACATATGGATTGATTGTCTCCAAGTTCAAAAGTCCCACTGAAGATAGATCATCTTTTATCTGGTCAACGTCAAGGCTTCTGAGAGCCAAATAGTGTATCAGGTTTGCAGCACTCATGGCATGCCGTCTGCAGATACAGGAACTAGTAATAAGCAAGAATATTTAACACATGTGTGTTATGCATGTCAAAGTTTAGAAAACCAATGGTTGCAAGTTCGTAATGACAGTTAAATCTTAATTACTGTATTTTTTTTGGATTCCGTGTGACATAATCAAGTATACTAAACAGGATTGAACAGCGTGATAAAGCAAAATAAATAAATGCCTACCTGTGACACTGTTTGAGTCGAGAAGCATTCCACTGTTCCATTGCTAAAGCATGCATGTGAATAGCCTTTAGTTTATCTAGAAGATTTCCATGGTTTCCCAGAATTTTAGCATGTTGTGAGTGATCTTCACTCAGGTATAATGACGAAGCAACGCTTTCCTTTGTTGTATCGTTAGCCTTGTGACTACTTTTTGAGATGGTAAGTGACTGATCATCAGAGTAAGCACCTATGGTGCTTTCATGTTCATCCTTTCCATTTCGAATAGCAGATACAATAAACGTCAACGAAAATGCCTGTTTATGTCTCCTTAAACCCTGGAACATTTTACCCCCTTTAAACTAGTATTTTAGCATCAAGTCCACAGGACAAGTGCAGAGGTTTGTCACCTAACAGCAATGCTTCAGTTGGGTTAATGCCCTGCAAATATTGTCCCAAAAAAGAGGTGTGTTAATTGCCAAATAAAAAAGATGGGCGAAAACAGAAAACAGAATACGTCTGAAGTCCATCTACTAAAGAACAAAAGGAAATTTTTGTTGGCATCTGCATACGATGAAAAGCATCAATCACAAAGAAAGATAAGTACAATTTGATGAAATAATAAAACACGATAGACTAACATTTGTGAATGGTAATAGTTTTATACACAGTGAGTAGGTTGTAGTTAGATGAGAAGAAATGTAAGTTAATTGGCATAATGTAAGCAGACAAAGATAAATCTGGATATCCATGAGCTCTAAGTTTGAGTGTCTGCTTACACAATATGTGGCATGGTTGGTTATTGGGCCGAGTGAAGCCGCGCCGAACTTCATCTACAAGATAACGATTCAGCAAAAGACGAATATCCAACCTGCTCATAACAGTGAATGAGGTTATCATATCAAATACTATACATAAAGACCTTCATATGATTGTACAGAACTGCAGTAGCAATATATGCAGTAGAGAAAGGAAGAAGAAATGGTGGTCAGATAAAACTGAACAAAATGTGCAGGACATTTAAGCACCTATAGTTTAGATTTTGAGAAAAAAAATCAGAAGTATATTAGTGAGGCGTACAAATGTACTCAAAGAGTGTCAGTACCATAGGAAATTTAAGAATATAGGGCTCGCATATCCATCCTTACACACCAAAGGGGATACTTATGTTAGCATTAAACACCGAAAACCGGACGTACTCCTGTTTTTTTAAGACGATCAAAGCACAAAGGGCATGTTTGGATGAGCTTTTCCATTTCTCTGAATTGACTTTTTACCTCCTTATCTCTTTTTTGGAAAAGTCACAACCAACTGACTTTTTTATTTCTCCTTTTCAATGCCTAAAAAGCTTCTTTTCACCTATTACCCAAACACCATTTCACAAAAACTCATTTTCCAAGAAGTCAATAAGTCATAAGACCACCCGTAGTGGGGGTTTTTTGGCGTTTTCCCCCAAATAAGGCCCAAACACGCCCCTAACCCGCCACCTTGGGTGTTTTTGTTTTTTCAAATTTTTGGTCCCAGGCGTTCTTAAATCCACGCCTTCCTTCAATTTTTTTGGCCAATAACCACACACCTTAACAATCTTTGGCCAATAGCCTTTTTTGTATGGTTTTTAATTTTTTACTTTTTATTTAATTCTATTAGAACATAATGCCCCACTACACCCTTTTAACATGTTGACAGGAGTGCCACATGGCGCAAAACGCCCAAGGTTAGGGGCAATAAATGTATCTTCCACTACACATGGTCTAAAGTGATAAAATAAGCTCATCCAAACATGGTCAAGGAAGCTATCTCAAGAACAAGTAATTTCGTTTTAAGGAAAACAGATAGCATAGCAGGTATGCATGCATCCATTAAGCAAATGACAAATATTTATATAGAACATTGAAAGGACTCAAACATAGCACTTGATATAATACGGTCCAACATATAGAATTGTTGTGATGTTCATGTAAATAAGTTAGCCCTAGACGTTCGCTTTGGAAAATTCTGAATTCACAGTAGGAAATTGGAATCCAATCTAAACAATAACTCAGAACAGAAGAGCCAAAGGGATTCAAGAACAGAACCTGAAATTAATTAAGCGAATTCAGAGATTTCACCTTTTTTTTGTTCTTTTCTGGATGAAGAGGAGTGTGGCTGCCACACCCTAATTTCCCTTTCCTTTTTCTTTTTATTACAAACACAAATACCCTCCTACAACTTTCCTTTTCCTTTTACCCACTTCTACATTTTTCCTTTCTTTTAGATGTTTTCTTATTCATTATTAACGAGTTAACGTTTCCTGTATTTTGCGGCGGGATGCTGATTTTAATAAAACTATGAGATGCGATAAATCTTTAATAAAGTAATTGTTTTCAATTTGATATACTCCTGACCTACACCATCAAACTCAACCATTTGTATATAGAGAATTAGAAATGTTTCTTTAGGTTGAATTAATAAGTTATTTAAGATGTCACTTTTCATCAACAAATTATATTTTTTCAAGATTAAAAAATTAAGGCAAATAATTTTTTCCCTCTACAATGACAAATGGGAATTCGTAACTTTTTATTAAATTTTCTAATTTATATAATTATATATACAACGTCATTATTCTTTATTTAAGAGAAGCTATAAGTGTGTCATTTAGTGGCGGATGCACAGCCCACCTAGGGTGGGCCTGTGCCCACCGTGTAGTTGGCCTAAATACCTTTAATTTATCTAACAAACACTTCATAGTGGCCCAAGTTCCTAACAACCCAAATGAAACAATGAATGTCCATCGTCCAAATTAATTATACTCAATTTCGTTGTGACCATGTTCCCAGCAGCCCAAAATAGATATATAATTAACATTTTTTTTGAGTTTTTTAAACTTGTAGCGACTCTAATATTTATTTTCTTTCTAACCCTAATTGCTACCACACTCCATTTGCGTCAACACTCTTTGAGTAGCGTTTCTTAATGAATTGTGAATCTATATCTATTTGTTTAATTCAATGAAATTTAATAATTCGTAATTTGATTTGCAGAATTAAACTATTAGCATTAAGTTGAAGTTTTCATATGTTTTGTTTTGGATTTTGCCAATGGCTTTAGAATACAACTTACTCCTCTTTACTTGACTATTTAAATGAACGTTTCAAAAGATGAAATCACACAGTGGACAATTGTAATTGAGGTAATTTTATATTATGTTTAAATATTCAATGAACTATGTTATTTTATAATTATTTCTTTTTTTTTCGCTGTCACATTTTTCATCGACCCTTATTGTGCCCATCCTACAAAAATTTTTTGTATCCGCCACTGGTCTCATTATCATACAAATAATATATTTATAGCAATGCTACGCAAGAAAAAAACTTAGAAAAAATAAATCGCAAACAACGTATTACTTTGTATTTATTTATAATGTAAAAATAAACCGTAAACAACATATTACTCACAACTGTAATTATTTATAATATCATAAATTCTCCAGATATTATACATAACTACAAAGACATCTTAAACATTCATCAATTTAGTAACTTCCTATTATTAATGTTTTAAAAATAATGCAAGGTAAATCGTTATCAATCACATCCCGAAAAAATAAGTAATATGGTTGATATTTTCAACGTAAAGAAACATGTGTTTTGAACGTAAATGAGAGTGTTCATGCAACAACTCTAACATAAAATCCTTAGAAGAAATAGTGGTTATGTGTCTATGGTGTCAACCATAGAAGAAATCAATTGCAAATCCTAAAATGAAATGTTCATAGTTGAAATAGTAACAAAGTTTGGAGAAATTAAGATAATTAAAATATTAAAAGATATAAAAAATTTATCTAAAATAGTTTTAGAGATTTGTATAAACTATTTTAAAAAGATAACAATTTTGGTTTCCTAGACTCTTTTTTGTTCTTTCCTATAATAGAGTATACAAAGTAAGAAACAGAACAAAATTTCTAACCAAATTATACTCCTGTTTGACTTTCCTTTAAGACTTTTTTTTTGGATAGATCGCTTATTATTCGATTCGGTTTCGATGTTGATTCAAAATTGGATTAGAACCGTAAAAATTGAATCTAGGTTTCCTTCGATTTGAGCGAGAGACAAATCTATTCTTGAATCGATTCAACACAATGCAAACACTAAATGTTTATAAACCTTAAAACAACATGAATCTGAATCCTTAGATAAGAAAAAAAAAAGAGAAATAAGGATGAACATGCTACTACAATTCGATCTATGGTCCCCAATTCCAAACGCCTTCCCAATGATGGCCGTTTCTTCTTCATTAGCAATCTCCAACTTATTGAGGGTGTGAAAGCGAAAGAAAAAAGCATTAGAGTTTTCACATGAACAGGATTCTGTGGTGGTGGTGATGGTTATATATAGGGGTGAAGAGGCGGCAATTGACAGGGGTGGTGGCCGTGGGAGGAGACGCCTCCCTTTGAATGGTGACAAACAACGGGGTTGTGGGAGGAGATGCATCGTTTTGTTCACGCCGGTACTTGAATGTTTGTGTTGTTTCATTGGATGTATACACACCGGAGAGTCTGAGTGGGTGTAAAAGTAATAACTGCCATTCAACCATTTTGTATTTAGAAAGGGTTTTTTTTTCATACATAAAGTAAACTATAAATAATCAAAGGGGTACGTGTGTTAATCAAAGGGGTATGTGTTAATTAGAAGGGTATGTGTGTTAAACAAAGAGGTACATGTTGCTAATTGTATAAGAGATATAATAATTTTTCAATACTAGCTAGTTTTCACCTACCCGATACGCCCAGAAACCAGCATGTGTAAAACGTGTAGTGATAAGGATAACTCACGGATCATATGTTCATTAAGGTAACAAAGGTAGTGAATAATTGCATGCGTGGGTTAAATACGCAAAGCATTGGATTAGTAAAGAAAATAAATATAAAATTTTGTTAGATTTAAAAAATGAAAAATTATTCTAAACAAAAAAGAAGTTAAAGGGAAAATGAAGTGTATGGGGGTAAACATAAAATCTCAAAGTATAAGGGTTCATGAGTAATACTTTTGTACCAAATTGAAATATAGAAAAAATTAGTTGTTCAATAAAGAGAACCTAACACCATATAATTACCAAAGTTGATTTTAAAACAATTGTATAATGTGGATCTGACTAAATTTGAGCTAATGTAGAACTGGTCAATGTAACAGAAACAAACATATATTTTAATTATTAAACCATCCAAAGAATGTGTTCCTTTAGATGATGAAAACATTACCAAAACTATATTGAGCAGCATATGATGTGGTATAAATACGTTCTTGACTTATGTTTAAGATACAATAGGTTTTTTCTACAATTACAATTATATTGTTAATGATAAAGAATCATTTGTTTTACAACATTCCATTCCACGTAACTAAATATAATTAAGATTAACGATATCAATCTTCATCAATAAAATCAGCCTCTGCAGGCTTCTGGAGCATCAAAGGCAGTAATTTCTCAGGAATTCTTTTTTTCCTTGCACCATTTCGCCTCAACGCACCAAGCCAATTAGCTGCAAACCGCGATGCGTACATTGCAGCACCCAGACTAGGTGAACTCCCATCAGATCCAGTGAAAGCATTTTGCAGCCCCCGGAGCGAATCTTCCAATCTCTTCCTACGATGTCGCCGCCTGTATGAAACACGCCGCCCATGTCCTCCACTGATGTGAGTAGAACCTGAAAGTGTGGCGTAACTGCTTGCTGTGAAGCCTTCGGAACTGAGATGCTACAAATTTGAGGTCATCCGCAGTCAATGCAAATGCCTCAACTTCTTCAAGTGCTTTAACAGTTCTTGTGGAGTTAGGGAGGTTGGATGATGTACGTGGGTCCAAGGCCCATGTAAGAAGCTCTTCACCACAAAAATCACCGGGTTTAAGATAGTCAGAGTTAAAGAAGCCCGTTAGTCCACCATTAGTTGTCGCGGTTAGTAACTTGCCTAGCATTACAAAAATCATTTCTTCGACCGGGTCCCCTTCCCTCACGATGTAGCTCTTCTCTGTATAAAGAACTGGTTTCAAACGGTCACACATTGCATCCATTAGTTGAGCGTCCATCTTTTCAAACATGGGCACCTGAAACAACCAAGATATATATTTTTGGTGTTACCTTTTGACTACAAACAACAAATTAAGGAATGGAAAAAACTGACCCTTTTTAGAAGTTTCAAACAAAGATGGCGTTTTATATCCCTTCTGAGGTCCTTAGGAAGGTTTCGGATCTCATTAACACCTTGTGTTTCCTGCCATTTATATTGTTTGTACCTTCTAATTCGCTCCTTAAGAAATTCCGGAAGCATATGGTGGGACATCCACTGCTCTGCATCTCGTCTTTTCACCCTCATTTCCTCCAATCTAATGGTTGTGGACTGCAGGTAAGTCCATGTAACACACACACACACCATCAGGGCTTCAAACGTATCAGTATCATAGATTACATATAATTCTTATCCAACCAACCTGCATATTTCCAATGAGAAATGAGAATAGAACCAATCCAAATATAGATATGAAGACTGCAAAGCATATTTCCCACACATAGGTGCTTGTTTTTAGGTTTTGACCTAGTGAACTGCAAAATGGACCAATATTAGTATTAGTATTACCTACGGACGGATTTCAGTGTAAAGTCAAGCAGTTGTTACCTCAGATTTTGCAGACCCCACCAAAAACAGTAAAAGAACTTTTGTGGAAAATCAGTTGAGTTGGCAACACCAGAGCGGAGGGCAGGAAGAAAGATTCCAAAATCAAAAGTAGGAGTCTCCGTATCCACAATAGGGCAGCTTTCAATCAAATATGCCAATGTTTCATTATCACTACAATAAAATGAATCACACGCGTATGCTGATTCATTTGACATATTCCCACATGCCTCTCGCCAACAAGTTGTTGCACGTTCGATAGAAAACAAGTACCAAAAGGCACCTAACACCTAAAGATCATCAAAAAATTCAAGGCATAGAACAAGACTGGTTAGATATAATATATATGCCACCTCACTCTTACATGGCTAGCCAGCATGTAAAGAAAGAGATTAAAAGCAGCTCCAGCCCATGCAGTTTCAGTAAGTATGCCAGACGTTCTTGTGACCTTGTTATACAGAGGATAGATTCGAAGCATCCTCGGGATATACTGGAAAAGTACAAACAAACTTCAACAAGTTTTTTGTGTTCAGAGATTTTGAGCCATGCATCCTTGGTGTAATGATCAAAGTCACAACCTGAGATATGCTGATATTTAGACCTAAACAGACTTACCAGCTTCCTAACAATCAACATACATAAACAGACTTTCTTTATTCTTGCCATTATGATGGATACAAAAATTTCTTACATGGTCTCCATTTGTGGCTAGATGTAGAAACATGTCTTCCATATGGGTCATAACGGGTTGGGTAAGGTTGACAAACATTTTTTAGTTTTACAAAACTAATTAATTAGTTGGTTACCACGGAATCAAAATTTTTGAGTTAGACCCGTCACCTTTGGAGATAAGTTTTTGGTTTGACCTATTTGACCCAAAAATTAACTCATGCACATGTATTTTGGAATGAGACCTGTGACAATGGAAGCACAGCAAGAATGTCAACTAGAAAATATGAGGACATATATCTCTTTGCAATCACCCAAGCATCCTCAACCAGTACACCCCTACCAAATACTCTGGAAGAAGGAGCTATAAAACTAGTACGAAACTGAAATATGATATGAAGTATATAGAAAACATCCATGACTGAACGCAAAACATTAGCTGTGGTCTGCAACCCTTTGTGCAGATCAAGGCAGTTTTCCTGTTTCACTATTGGAATGTAGAAGAATAACGGGTCCACTGAAACAGCAATCACACATGACAACACAAATATTTTTGTTCCACTTTTGGAGGAATTTCCCTTGCGGGTTAAACACTTTCTTCCCGGAACCATCGCCTCTACTCATAATCCTATTTAATGAACGGGAATGAGATCTCATGGATCGTTTGAAGCTTTCAATCCCTCCAGAACCATGTTCCAGGAACCTATTTGAAACTGAACCAAAGGATGTTTTAAGTTTGTGCACAACCTCCATTGCTACCTTTCTCTGGTTTCTGGTGGTCCTCATACCTGCCTGCAGTGCTCAGATTACTCTTAATTAGCAAAATCTAAACGTACAGTGTGAGACAAGAGCTGCTAACCTCACAAACTTATATCTAACTAGTTAACTTTAGATAGAAATGATGATTTGCTAGTTTTGTGTTTATTTTAAGTTGATAGGCCCAGGTGTTTTAGACCAAAATTCGCAGTTTTACATGGACCTCAAACAAACTTATCCTGAAAAAGTAAACAACTTGTGTACTCAGCAGCAGTTCATTTGAATGGCAATACCAGATAAGAAAGTTTGTTTTGAAGTCGGAAATATAAACGTCATAGTTGTTGAATGCATTTCGCTGATTTGATGATATAAGATATAGCTACGTGAACAGAGCTAAAAGGCTTACAACTAAAATTCTTCTGAAAAAGATTTTCACCTTGTTGGTGACTAAAATTCCTCAGAAAGAAAGATTTTTACTTTGTTGGTTGTGGAATTGAATTATTCTCAACGTTGATAAGCTAGTTATAACTTAGCGGGTTTTTTTTTTTTTTTATTTATTGAGAGATAGGAACTAACTATATATTCATCATTAATTACGCATTTCGAACTAATTCATTAAGATAACACGTCATGATTTTAACTAATCTATTAATAAACACATGTATTGATTTTAAAATGATTGGCCAATAAACCTATGTTATGAGTTTCTGGCCATTAATATAAAGAAAACCTAGGGACGGCTAGATATATATCGGCCCGAGTTGACCTACAAGATCCGATTCTGTCCACGGTTGACCGCGTTTGATTGAATTCAAGTAGTTGAAGAAAGTCGTCTCGCCAGGCTACCTTGTAGCGCTTCCTCGGGGAGTACTCGGCCTTGTAAACCTTGTTTTACAACCATGGTATGAGGTGTGAAAGTTATTAATTTTATAACAAATAAAATTAAGAAATGTTAATACTTCTTGAAAAATGAACAATACCCTCGATATGAGTATGACTTGGTATAAGAATACATGATTATCCTTGATGTACATATTAAATTCCTTTTTCATATTTGTCAACATAATTAGATAGTTATAAACCGTTTGAATTGGATATTTCAAGAAAAAGGCACATAAAAAACTAAAACAAAGTCATCAATGATTTTGGAAAACGACGCCCTTGGTGGATCTCAGTATGGTTGAACGATAATAAGCAACACCTTATGATCGAAAGAATTAAAAATAAAAAAGAACGAATATTAACATACGTGATATACCGAAATTCTTTCTTTTTTTTTTCAATTACAAAAACTTTGCAACACTTTTTGATCAAAAAGTGAACAAAAAAGAATGGATATTAATATATTTGATATGCCGTATTTTTTTTTCAATTACAAAAATAACTAAGCCATACTTATGCTATATCTCAACCCATTCTACATTAATATATTAGTGTCAATTTTTAGGATTTGTACGTTACGGCGAGACTGTTAAAGTGAACAAAAAGTAAATGTTAAAACGTTTGAACAATAACTAAGGCGAGAAAATAACATTGGTTCGTCATGATACAGACACACCCTATAATATAGAAAACCTAAAAGCGCAAAATAATTTACATTGATTCTCATCTTAAAATAAATGTCGCAGTTGTTTTAATCAACATTGATAAAATATTTAAAATTGATGTGAGTTAACACATAAACAACAAAAATATTCATATATGTCCCTACAATAGATATTTATCTATCTCCTTGACTGCGTGCATGAGGATCGATGGTTAATTGTATGTGTATATAAGTGTGGTATTAGAATTGATGGTTCATAGAGAATAAACATAAACATAAATAAATAGAAAAAGGGCCTTCCAAAAAAAACATATAAATTAAAAAGAAAGAAAAACAGAAGTAACAAATGAGTCATTGGACGGTGATGAGTGCATGTTTTCAGATTTGTTGTGATAGATGGACATACCATCAAAATATCACCATTTAGAATAAAAAAAAAAAGTTAACACCTCCACTATTCAAAGTCTCAAACTCTCTTCAAACTCTTTTGACGGTTTCTTCAAAGATCCACATAGTTATTTTCTTAACAGCACCACCACCGTCACCCATAGCATCACTACGGCAAGTCCATAACCGCAACACCACAACAAACGCCGCAACACCACAACAAGCGCCCATTTTTGTCACCATACTCTTGTTTATTGTATATATATATATATATATATATATATATATTTATATATATATATATTGTAACGCTTCGTATTTCTGTACTCTCCGTATTAAGAAAGTGTAATCGTATTTCAATTTATAAAAGCTTGTATTCGTGTCTTATTCGTATTTCCCTTCCAACTCTGTAATCCGAGACATTGATCATAATGAAGTTCTTACCTATATTTGTTGTACTTGCAATCAATCATTCGAATACATACTTGCATGCGAATCATACTTATCATACATGCAATACTTATACGTTACCACCCTACGCTTAAATTACTTAAAACCGACTGAAATACGCAAAAAACGGCCCAAACCAACCCAACTTCGCACGAATTGAGTCACTTCGTACAAAGTGACCCTCAACTCGCACGAACTGAACCTAAACTCTATAAATAAGACGCACTATCACACCTTCACACTTTCCGTACACCTTCACTCATACACTCAAAATCTCGGATTCGTGGCGGATTGTTCCCAGACTCTTCTACGTGAGTTCAGCTCACTTTTACTTGGCAAAGTCTTATAATTCTTTCATCTCTTTTTCTCTTGTACCAAGAGTAGAGGCTGACTAAGTTCATCATCCTCACTAGGACTAGACTTACGTTTTAGCAAGTGTGAGAACGTTGGGAACCTTGGCTACCCGAATTAAGTTCCACACCTCACTTGAACATTTTATATATTTACTTTCTATACATTCATGACCAACCGGGTTTATCAGCTATGTTGATAAACTTTGAGCTTTGGTGAATATAACGAGGTATTCATACTCCTTGCTTGACATCTATGACATATCTGACGGACGAAGTATATAAATTATATACACGTATTGTCCTTGTAAACTGGTCGTTTTCATGACACTATCAAATAATGACTTAGTGTTGTAATCTCAGACTGTTCTACCTCGTTCCAAAATCCTTCATTCATAGAAAACAGTTTCGAAATGGGCGTTAAACGAGCAAAAACATTCAAGAACTGTCACTTCGCACGAAGTGGACAGTCACTTCGTACGAAGTGCCGGTAACTTTGCAAGAAGTGGTCAGCCCACTTTGCATGAAGTAGAACTTCCCACGTTTTCTTACCGTTTTTCTGACTCCGAGTCCGAATCACTCATCAAATACAGTTTATTCACCCATCTCTGTTTACCCATTGTAGGGTAACTTCGGTGTTATCACCTCAACAACCCAACTCAGCAGATCCCGGACTAGTAGGAAGCTTGCAAAGAGCATAGTCGATTCTCCATTTTTTATCTTTACACTTTTGGGGTGCAACATATATGTCTATCAACCCATGAAACTCACTATGCTTCATACTAAATCACTATGCAAACATTCAAACATACATGCTAATACGAATACTTGTGACTTATTCATGCTAGAAATTGAATGCCTTATGCTACGTCATTAACTATGTACAAGTCTCCATTAACATGTATAGCGCTATAGGATTAATGCACCGCCCGTATTCGTAGGTCATGTTAAGTAAACAAAACGGTTTTTTCATTGCTATGAATAGATTACACTAGCAGTAAACTTTGGGTTGACATGTGTAGAAGCATCGCTCTCTTAGTGTGATAATTTGAAGTAAATGTTTGTGCCATGTTGAATGTTGGACTTTATTATACTTAGTATCCAAACTTGTATGCTCACCAATGTCGTGTGTGTAGAACTATACTTGATGTATGTTGCAGTTTGATGTTGATGATAAAGGATACATGGAATCTAGTAGGATGAACTAGAAACCCACTTTTGAATCTAGACTTATGTTGTGCTTGTACTTTGATTTCGTAATTGTACTTTGAATTTCATTGTTGTATTTTGTTTCCAAAGCCATATACTCAATTTTTAGAAATGAAATGAAATGTTGTTTCCTTAAATACTATCACATTTTAGCGTTATGATGTCTCGAGCAATCTAATTACGTCCGCCCCGATGATTCCGCCATCAGTTAGGGTGTGAAATATATCTCTCTCTTTCTCTAAACAACATATCTTCATCATAACTCACGCCACCACCGTCGGCCCGGAGGACGTCTCACGGATTTCTCTGTAATCGTCTCTACCTCTGCCCCACCACCACACCACCGGTGTATGGAGAGCATGCAACTTCATCGATCATCTTGGAGGAATTCTATTTATTGGTGACCGAGAAATAATTTTGTGAAACGGTTAATAACATGGTCGGAGATTTATGGTGGCGGTGAGGGTACTTATATAGGGTGTGAAAAGGTGGCAAACAATGGGGAACAATGGCTGAATCGGAGGCGTCGGTTTGGTTAACTTTCTATCGAAACGGCATGTGTCGTTTTTGGTTAAGTTTTCGGTTGGTTAACTTTTTTTAACGGCATAACGTTTTTTTAAACGTCATGTTGATTCGATGATCAAATGTAAAGCCACCACCGGTAGAAAATGACTATAAAAATTGGTTAACATGGAAATTGACTTCTCGGTTAGTTTTTTAAACGACAAAACATTTCCCGGTTACTATATAATTTGCAGTTTTGATGCGGAAATATCATTTGCATTTCGAGCGAAGAGGTGCGTTACAGAGTGCGAAGAGGGGGGAAATTAATTAATGGCTGTGTGAAGGGATGTGAGTTAATTGATGGTGACTCTTAGTTGCTTTTTTTATAGACACAACTATTAAGTTGGCATTAAATCAAGGGTCTTATTAAAGGGGTGTAATGTGAAAAGACACAACTATTAAGTTAGTCAATGGCACCCTATGTTACTTTTTGCAGGATTATATAATATAATATATAATTAGGAGGATTTGACTAAAGCTAAAGCTAAATATGAACTATTTAGTTGAGTGTGTCATTAAGGTGTTGTTTGTTTTTTAAAAGGTAAAATATTTACGGTCTACGGACCACATCTACAGACTATAGAAGAAGAGGTGGGCCCAATCTCTACAGTATGCAAGAAGAAGTTTGTTTTTTTAACGTATGTAAAGTTCTAAAATAAACTGGTGGTGGTGGTGGGTGGTGGACGATGGTGGTGGTGTTTAACCCTCTGCAGACCTTAGAAGATCTTAGAAGTGGCTAGGTCAAGTCTGCACCAAGAAGAGTTCGGGCAGACGTTTTTTAATGAAACGTCTTCAGAAAAACAAACAGTCTGCAGATGGCAATGTCTGCGCATGGTCTACACAGCGCAGACAGAAGAGCCTGCACAAATCTTTTTTAGAAAAACAAACACCACCTAAGTGTGTTACATCGCACCCTTTAACACGTTCAATGACATATTTAAGATGGTTAATGAATGATGTAATTGTTTTTAACCCCCAACGGAATCAATCATGACCATTCTCAGGGCATCCACAGGACCAAACGGAGTACTCCGAGAGTAACGCGAGTCCACCACCAATTCTGAGGAAAACCCGGTAATCCACCCGGCCATAGGCACGACGGTGAAATTACTAGTAAAACATGTTTGACTCAAGTATCGAACCCAATTTTTCTTAGGTCTCCTATCTTTGCATACTCGTGCCTCACTATGCATCAAGTGGGAGATGAACCTGCATCTTCGAAGAGAAATACCTTCCATAAGTTGATCTAGAAATCATTGACTATGAATGCTATAATAGTAGACAGTGGTTATTAAGCCAGATAAAATTCTTTAAAGCAAACAATCAATTTAGGTGCAAGGTGGTATATTTATATGATTATAAAGTGTGTCATTATAATAATCTGGTCTAAATGGGTCTGTTTGACATGTTAACCCATTTTTAAACGTGGTGTGTGTACCATATATGGATATATATGTGAAACTCGTTTAGACTTTACTTTATGTATGTCATACTCAAGTCAATGCTTTACTTTACCTGATGTGTTTTTTTCCTTGGTTAATGAAATGTTACCTTTTCATCAACCTTGAAATCACTTTTAAAAACATTTTTATTTTATGAAAACCGTTTCTTCTTTCCAGCCACTAAACACATCAAAACATTACCCCTTCACTGTTCAATCGAACTTACAAATCAACTCGACCCTAATTCTATATACCACAACAAAGTACTATAACAATATTCTTCGTTTTCTTTTTCACTTACCGCAACACACTATCAGATCTTTTCTTCCTATTTCTCAAATCGCAAAACTAAACCAAAAGGCAAAATCAAAAATAAAAATAAAAAAGGGAAGAGAAAACGTTTCAGAATATTCGGGGTTGAGGTGAGACTTGCCCATCATCATCCCCACACCTTTATTTATCTCTTCCATCATCGTCATCGACTTGGCAACCAAAAAAGGCCTCAGATGAACTAGCGCCATCATCAATTAGGGCTCAAGAACCGCTACCATCATCGAACCGATTTCACACCGGCTCAGACAACTGTAATTCAAAGCCATAGCACCAAAACCACACAAAAAATCATTATGAAACCAACATAAACCAGCTGCCACACAAAGGCTACCACCTAGAGTTTACACCATGAACATCTGTTGTAGTTCATATAATATGCAACCATGAATTCAACTTTACACCGCTAAGCAAAAAATAGATAGACAGAGGCTCGCACAGGTCCGCTGCCGCCATAGGCAACAGCGGGGCAACACCCCTCTCTCGATTTCTATCTCTAGAAACCACTTCTCCGCCATAGACTCTTCTGTTTGCACCGCGCAGACCACGCGCATACATTGCCATCTGCAGCTTCTTTGTTTTTACGAAGACATGGCGAACTTTTTTTTGTGCAAACTTGTACCAACTACTTCTAAGGTCTATAGAGGGTTAAACACCATCACTCACCGTCCATACACCACCACCAGTTTATTTTAGAAGTCTACGTAATTCTTTTTGCAAACTACAGAGGTTTGGTCACCTTTTCTTCTATAGATGTCTGGTCCGCAAAATACAGACATTTTAGCTCTTAAAAAACAAACAACACCTAATACTTTATTTTATTTTTTAAATGTAATTTAGAACAGGTTAAGCATGTCATTAAGTAAGTTATCTATATTTGTTCATTAAAATACTAAAGTTAAAGAAGCCTAAATATAAAAGTGAAACATAGGAGGTTAAGAAAACATGGTGAGAGATCCTGATCACCGACCTTAGCACCACAACCGAATTATAAAACCAGAGTTCAGATGTACTTCTCCTATCAAACAGACAAAGTCCTAGGATCTTTATTTCTCACTTTACAGCTCATTTCTTTGCACGTGTCCTCTTGCCAAGTTATTTTGATTTTTGAGAAGGCAGCTTTTAGTATTTAATCAATGAAATATATTTTATTGTTGCAATATTTCAATTCACTCAGTTAGACAATATTACTTTTGAGATTGAATTTTATATATTAGCTGATTATGATGTTTATAAAAAATAGATAACTTGAAAATAATGTTTGACAAATAGCTAGTTAAAAAAATGATTGCTTATGTTTTCTTACGTGTAAATAAGAAAATGCGAGTTTAGAACAACATCTAATTGAGTGAGACTTTAACGGTATACGAAATCTTAACACTCGTTAGATAAAATTTACTAGACTTTTTAATATGATATGTGATTATCTTGATGATTTATTTAGATAAAAGCTTATTTCCATAAAAAAAACGATATTAAATTGTTAAGGAATTTATGGAAGAAACTAAAAGTAATAGAGTTCGATAACTCAGGGAATCTATTTTAATAATGGTTTCAATTAATGGACGTGGCATGGCATGTAACCAGCTAGCTAAACGGGCATGGTCTGCGTATGTATTTGGCGGCGTTTGTAGCATAATGCATTAAATATGATATTATTCACCTTTTTATGTTGCAAATTAAGGTATGTAGTTAACTCAAAATTGATGTTTAATAATTAATAATGTATGTAGTAGCTAGTTGCAAGTAACTTGAAATTAAACAGGATGAATTTGCACGAAACATACATATATTTCTGGCTTGAGTGTCTCGAAATCTATATATGGACCAATACCTAAAATATGTATTAGTTTGGAGCGTAAGCGTATATAGATTGTTATAACGTGACGCTTTGAGAAAGAATTAATGTACATACAACTGATCAATTGGTCCCCTACCACGGCATTATTGAATATGGAGGAGCCATTTCAACTAAAACATATTATCTTTCATGTCCGTGTTTGGTGACCAAAATACGACAAATTCTCCAGCTATATAGGCCTGTAATTTTATTTACAAGAATATTTGCCACTCAACACCTTACACGTGTTCACTTCAAACCAGTTTAAATATTACTTTGCCCTGTTGATTTAAAAATAGCAACCACAGATTATATTCGAAGAATATTTGCACATGCCAAGCGATCAGCGACAATGACTCCATTCGTTTCAACTTATTTTCACCCATGCTAGCTTTTGCTTATGTAAACATATAAAATATTTCTCCTCCTTCAAACATCAGTAGCTAGCACTTAATGAATTATATATTATTTATTTATATCAAATATCATGATCAAACTAAATGATGATGGACGGCAGCTACATAATAACAATAATGATAAATGAAGACGCTAAGGGCACATGCATGACCAACTCCCATCTTTGTTACACAAGCTAACTAACTAACTAACTAACTAACATGAGGGTGGGGTCCGGATGCTAGCTAGCCTCTTTTAGTTTTGGGTCATAAGCTAGCTAGCTAGCTAGATCAGACTGACTTTTGAAGCTAGCTAATCACGTCCATCCACTTGTAAACATATACATCAATTTTAGTGACAGCAGTTTCTATGCACCATTAATCAATTCCCCATTCGGGGCCCGGCCCCCTCCTCCTGTATATATTTAGACTTGGACTTGTTTGCCATTTACAGTTTACTTGATCGCTCATATATTAGATCGTTAGGTAAGTTTGTTGTAATCTATATTTGGACGACATATATGATACTTATTAGCAGTCTGTCTGTCTTATGTCCACCTGATCGATGGTCCTTTTATTTGTTTCATTAATTAGACGGTGCTAAGCTCTACGAGGCAATGGGAATGCAAAGATGGATATCCAGGAAATCTGATTCCGAACCCATGTTCAAAGCTCGACCCGTTGGAGATGAAAACTATATATCTTGGTTGGTATGTACGTCATTCATTTTCCTGTACCTTCTCCTCCTAGCTACCATAATTAATTAGATCGATTGATTTACCCATAAATAACTGATGGATCGTCTGTCTTGAATTGCTAGAAAGAACATCCTTCCGCTATAAGCTCCTTCCAGCAGATGATTAATTCATCAAAGGGAAAACAGATTGTTGTTTTCTTGGATTATGATGGAACCTTGTCACCCATCGTCTGTGATCCTGATCGTGCCTTCATGTCTGATCAGGTACCTCTGATTGATCAACGAACTCTTGTATTCAATATAACACTTACATGTACGTACTCTTTTCTCATAATGAGGTTGGTTTATCAACCAGATGCGTGCAGCTGTTCAACATGTTTCTAAGCACTTTCCCACGGCTATCATCAGCGGCAGGAGTAGCGAAAAGGTACCATTAAAAGACGTTTCAGTTATACATTTGGAAAGTTAGTTTATTCCTGTTTATACAATAATCAAATTAACATGGCTATCTATATATGCCCTTCAGGTTTATAGCTTTGTAAAATTAAATGAAGTCTACTATTCAGGGAGTCATGGGATGGACACCATGGGACCAGCCCAAAAAAATCATTCATACGATGACAAATATCACTATAAAACCGTGGATGAAGAGGCAATTTAATTATTCTCATTCTCATTTACCTAGCTTTTGTTTTAAAGAGCATGCGCGCAGTCATTAACTACTAATTTTGATGGCTCAGGGAAACGAATTTATCGTCTTCCAACTGGCTAAAGACTTTCTACCCGCAATTAAAAAGGTATGTACGGCTAGCAAGTATATATATATGTACCTTTAGTTGTTAGTTTAAAGCATCATTGTTGTCCTGAAAAGGATAAATTTACAAATGTAACATGTCTTTCATAATTTACGATGATGTATGCATGTGATTCATTTAACTAAATTAAATGAAGATATATGCATGACAGATGTTGGTTGAAATGATGGAGAGAACCAAAAACATACGAGGAGTGGTGATTGAGGATAACATGTTCTGCCTTTCTGTTCATTATCGACACGTTAAAGATGAGGAGTATGAGAGACTAAAACAGGAAGTCAAGTCGATGCTTGTAAATTATCCAGAGTTTCACTTGACGAGTGGCAAAAAGGTGTTGGATATTCGACCTTCCATCGAGTGGAACAAAGGTCACGCCCTTGAGTATTTAATCAATAACTTAGGCCTTGATAACTCCTACCAATATATATTGGAGATGATACAACCGATGAGGATGCTTTTAGGGTAACATCTTCATTATATATAGACCAATATATTATGGTTTCAACTAACTAATTAGTCATGTCACATGTGTATTTAACTCAGGTTTTAAGGGAAAGGGGCGAAGGATACCCGATTGTTGTTTCTTCCAAACCCACCAAGACAATGGCTTTCCACTCGCTTCATGACCCATCTGAAGTACTCTCTTTCTTGATTCGCTTAGGTAGATGGGGTTCTAACAACAACCAAGGCTAGAAATTGGCTCATGATGATATGCTTGTGTATATAATATCATTATTATAGTCCTATAGTTACGAAGGTGGAAAAGAAACAGGTCCTTAGCTAGAAGGGCGTTTATTATAGTCGTGTTTCTGGCTAGAAGTTAATTTCTTATGCAAGTTATCTTGATATCTACTTGTTGGTTTTGTGACTTTATTGTACTTTTATCTTCATTTTTATTATTCAAAGATGAATTGTAGTATGTAAAGTTTTGGGCGTGGTGTAGGCAAAAAATGCCCCTTATCATGGGTGCACATCGTCCTCGTGGGCGTTTTTGAATGGATTACCTTAAAACGTCTGATTTGACCAACAGAATTTTTGCGATGATTTTGGTTTTTATTTTTATATGTTAGACTTTATTAATAACTACTATTTAATGTATTTTTTATTGTCGTTTAAAAAAAATATACTTTTATATTAGGTTAGAAGTTACAAACAAGCTTACAGTGGGATTATCCTTAGTTGGCTTGCGATGATTTTGGTTTTTATTTTATATGTTAGACTATATTAATAACTACTATTTAATGTATTTTTTATTGTCGTTCAAAATATACTAGGTTAGAAGTTACAAACAAGCTTACAGTGGGATTACTCTTAGTTGGCTTGCAATCACACGTGGAAAAATGTTCCAACTCCGGATAGTAAGACTATGGGGTGTGGAGGAGGGTAGTTCTCAAAGGATGATCCGTTACGTATGCGTCCACGTAAGTGGGTGTGAGGATGGACCTAGGGAGTAGGGATGGACCTCAATATATGGGTGTGTGTCTGCGTGTGGTATAAAGAAGTGGCTCAGCAGCAGCGTCTTGGGTGAGACAGAGAAGACGAGGACGCCAAGGGGGTGTGCAGCTCTGTCGCCGCTCCAAGCCAACCCGGGGACTTCCCCACGGCCCACACCGTGCAGCCTAAGTGCTTTCTAATGTACCTCTCTCCATTTACATATACATAAATCTATACTATATAATATATAATAATGTAAACTAACAAGGAACACATGTTATTCACTTGAGTTATCTATTTTTTAGTTTTCCCGCCTTTATATCCTACTTAATATAGATGATTATTTTTTAATTAACAAATCTAAAACTTCATAAATCATTTATTTATATCTATATACTTATATTTATCTTCTAATATATATGGCACTAACTGACCATTAATATTTCTATGAAAAGACTAAAATACCCTCAAAGCTTTACCTACAGTTCAGTCCCTGTAGTATGATTTCTTAATTTCCCTCCATTTTCAAACGATTTTCCTAATCTGGAAACAAAGCACATGTAACCAGAAAATTAAACAACAATATCAAGGTACTAACACTGTAACATCCGCAAAAAAAAACGGGTTTTCAAAACCTGCTTCGTTTATTAACCGAACATCCAGTTAAAATTTTCGTTGCATGTTTAGGGCTCAAACTAATTTTAGACAATACATAATTAATAAATATATTAGAATTTAAAATCTATAATTGAAAATTTATAGTAAATAATGAAATAAAAATTATTTGCAGACGCCGGGTTTCGAACCCGGGTCACTCCCAAGACCAAACACACTTCACACCACTCCGCCACACACATCTATCTGTTTAAAATCTAAACCAAACAATATTAATACAAGATCTCAAATTTGAATTCCTGAACAACCGCCCTGTAACAACCAATCTTGAATCAAGCAATCATCCGAAACCGTTTCTCCTTTGCAATTAACTAGGCAAAATCGTTCCCATCATGCATCAAGACTCAATCAACGAGTCAATGCATTAAATTTAATTGGCAATCATTGACCGTAACCGAATTTTTTTCCGGAAACTGAAAACTGAATCAAGCCATCACCTTTGGCTATAAATAGTGATATTCTGAACCCAATTGGAACTCGCACACTCGCAATTCTCTCTGCAAACTTCTGTTATCGAGATCCTTCGTCGGAAGAACCTGAATTCGCCGGAAGAGTCTACTGTTCATCGGAGATTTCAGCGATTAACGTTGGTACATGTTCCACTCTATTCTTCCATATTCATAAACCATAATTTATGTATCTAATATGTAACTAAACGATTGTTAAGCTAATCAGATCTTTTTCTGTAATTTCTTAATAAGGAAGATGATCAGGAAGTAATGCATAAATCGAATTAAAATTTGTATTTATACCGGGTTAGACACACGGTCCAGTGGATGGACCGTGTGCATTCGAGATCAAGGTCTCGGATTCGAGTCTGTACATGCTTTCCGGTTCGCCAATTATACACAACCTTTTTTTTAAAAACCAGTTAACGAAATAATCTAGTAAATATATAAATTTAATAAAAATCTTATATCCTTCGGGTTAGTCACACAGCCCAATTGGTCGGGCTGTGTGCAACACGAAGCCAAGGTCTCGAGTTCGAATTCGGTTAGTTACACCGTCCCTGAAATTATCCAAACCTTTTTAAATTAAGCAAAAATATGTTAGCTCTAGTATGTGTATATGCATAATTAAATTTCAATATATATCGGGTTAGACACCCAGCCCAGTTGGTTGGGCTGGGTGCAACGCAACATAAAGGTCACGGGTTCGAGACCGGTACTACACACTGGTTCAAAGGATTTTAAAACCTTTTTAAAATAAATGATTTCTGAATAAACTAAATAGTATATAAATATAATTAAAATCAGAAATATTTCGGGTTAGACACGTAGCTCAGTTGGTAGAGCTGCGTGCACGTATACGAGAGGTCACGAGTTCGAACCTCACTCAGCGCATATAATAAACACGGTTCCGACCGGTCAACGCTCCGGTCAACGGTCAACGCTCGGTCAACGGTCAAAAAGTCAAAATTTTATTTTCTTTTTATTTATTTATTTATTTAAAAATCAATTAAAAACACTTAAAAATAATATTTTTAAAGTTAGAAAATGTCCTTAAACTCACAAAAAATAAATCTAGAAATCCTATTAAGGTTATGAATTAAAACTATTAATCTCAAATAAAATCCATTTATTTACCGAACCATTATGTTATTATTTAGGTTAGTTTCTCTCGTGGTCAAATCCAAATTCGTACGCATTCATCATCAAATCCAAGAAACACAACCACTGTGAGTGAATTCTTACAAACTCCCCTTTTTATTCACGTTTTGGGGTGTATCATGTGTCGCTTAAACTAATTCGTTAATTCAAATTCGTGCGTTACCATATTATGATCTAACTTAGTATGTAAATATTGTTTGTAGTTATGTATTACATATTGTCAAGTTGTATGCAAATTATTTGTTAGGCCCATCAGTTCCTCGTGGAGACGAGTTGAACAACGCGTGCCTTAAAACTCATTCATTAGGCCCATCAGTTCGGAGAACAACGCGTGCCTCAAAACTCATTCATTAGGCCCATCAGTTCCTCGTGGGAGACGAGTTGAACAACGCGTGCCTCAAAACTATCTATTATTGTATGTGTGTGCATTATTTAATATTAAGTGTTTTGTGAATAAATTTACATCTACATTTACTCATATGTGGTTATGCACTTTATTTTATAATCAATTCAATAAACTTGTTTAAATGTTTTTCATAGGATTCACTCGCCAACTTTTTGTTGATCCAAAAACCATTTTTACACATGATACAGGTGAACAGGATGAAGCAAGGAAAACATAGGAAATTGCCTTAAAAGAAAAATAATGAAGTTTAGAAGGATGAATAGAACATGTTGTATTTGTTTGATATGATTGTATGATTTCCTTTAAATGGTAATAATAAATATGAAATATTATAATAAATGTCATGAGCTTTGATGAAAACCCAATCATGCCCCGATCACCTTTTTCCGCTGCGGGTCGGGGTGTGACAAACACAACAAACAACAAGAGATCAACACGTGTAACCAAAATTGAAATACAGCTTATAAGTTGAACTGGGTTTGACTTTATCTGGTCAAACTGTTCAAGTGATTCACAAATCCTACTTAATAGTGTAAAACATAGTATATCATGCATGTTCAACTTATAACCAAGTTCATTTGTGCATACAATTAGAAAACTTAATGTGCAGCAGGTGTTTAACTTATAAGTAAGTCCAATTGTGCATTTCATGTTCAAAGCCTTATGTGTAGTTCAAAACTTAGTGTGCAGCATACAAACAATTCCGTTTACAGGTCTCGTGTCCAGCAATGTCTAGCTGATCCATCTATTTATGTCCAGCAATGTTATTTGATCCTAAACACCTTTCTAATCATCTATTTATGTGCAGCAATGTCATTTATCCTAAACACCCTTCAAATTATGTGCAAACTTCAACTAATATCATTTGATTTTAAGCACATAAAGCATAAGTATGCTGCAAACTTCAACTGATATGCTACACGTAATATCATCTGATCCTAAGCACATAAAACATAAACAAACATCCACTAATTCAACTAATATCATCTGATTCTAAGCACATAAACATAAACAAACATCCACTGATTCAACTAACATCATCTGATTCTAAGCACATAAAACATAACAAACATCCACTGATTTCAACTAATATCCTTTTATCCTAATATCAACTGATATGCTACAAACTTCAACAGATACATCTCAAACTAATATCCAGTGATCTCAAACTGATACAGTTTAAATAAGCATTATATTTCACCATTCAGTCCCCCATTAACAGAGTTCCATAACAAAAAACGATCATTTATCCAAAATAACCATTTAAAACTATTTTACATAACAGTTATTCCCAAAATAACCATTTTAAACTAGTTAGGTGATCATCATTCAATCCCAAAATTTGATCAACCCAGCCCAAATCGTCCACAACAGTTAATATATTATATATGCATCATATATTTACAACAGCTGTGCAATAACACATCTACCCCCGACGTTGGAAGCAGAGTTCCATCTGGAACCCCTACCATTCCTCATCAGGACTCGATACTGGATCTTGACGTACGTCCTGGTCACCTGCACCCTGAACCCAACTGGAATTAAACATAAACAACCCAAAATTCAGGTTTCACACAACTGGAACGACATGATTCAAACATAAACAAACTTGAAAAACGCAAAATTTGAGTCAAATCTTACCGACGATGTGTAATGTGAACAAAATGACCACATATTGCCTCATTTGAAAGATGATCAGAGGAAGTTCGCCGGAGTGTTTAGGGGAGAAGATAGAGTGTATTGTAGCTGACAAAAGAAGATTGGGGTGTATTAGTAGCATAAGTTTCTAACTTTAGTGAATTTACCATTTTGCCCTCCTTGGAATTAAAAGACTTAACAGTCAACTAACGTCGGTATGGTCAAAGATTTTAATTGTGAAAAATTGAATACGTCAGGGACTAGAGTGTTGACTTTTTCAAAATAAGGACTAAACCTAAGAGTGAGTGTTAACCTCAGGAACTGAAACTGTATTTTACTGAAATCTAAAACTTCATAAATCATTTATCTATATACTTATATTTATCTTCTAATATATATAATCTTTATCTTTATTTTATCTCTTATTTAATATATTTTCTTAAGTATTTGTTTTATTTTTTTCACTTATTAATAATAACTATTTAATATTTTATTGATCCGGCCACTTGTAACACACACGTTTCTAACCTTTTAATATATAAACAAAGTAAAATGTTATTATATGTAAATACTATATCAAAGTTCATTTTTCTCAAAAATGTATCTTGACGATTTTGTGTTAACTAATTAATGAGGGACCTATGTCATTCACTGTAGACTTCTATCTTTTTGTTTTCTCGTATTTCTCTCCTACTTAATTATAAATAATTTTTGTTAATTAATAAATCTAAAACTTCATAAATCATCTATCTATATCTATATTTATATACTTATATTTATCTTCTAATATGTATAATCTTTATCTTTAACTTATCTTATTCTTATGTCTTATTTATTTAATATTTTTTTCTTAACTATTTCTTTTATTTTTTTTTTCGCTTATTAATAATAACTCTTTAATAACCTTTTAATAAGTAAATAAAAAACAAAGTAAAATTATATATTTAGTACATCAAAGTTTATTTTTCCTAAAAACCTATCTTGACGACGGTGTGTGTTAACAGATTTCCGTGTAATACACGTGTTTATTCAATTCGTGTAATACACAGGTTTTTTAAAATGCAACTTTTTTATTACTTAGTATATAAAAATATATTTAATCAACTCGTGTAATACACAGGATTCTAACCTAGTATATATATAAAAGAAACTCACTAGGTAAGTTTAGATGGTATTCAGAGGTAGAAAATTGCTCTTAAAAAGAAAAAGAAAAAGAATAAACTAGTTACAAATAAAATCAGTTAGTAATTTAATATCAAAAAAAGTTTGTTCGCACCCAAAAAAAGATTTTTGGTCAGTGGATTAAACCTAATTGTGGCACTAGACAAATCAGGCCTAAGAAAGAAGCACAATAGGAAGTGGATCTTTAAATACGATTATTGAATCTGATTCTAGGCTTTAGTCTAGCAAAATTTAATACATAATTTAGAATTTGCTTGTTTATTGGAAATATAGATGAACAGGTTATAAATTATTTTGGCCGTCAAATTATAAGTAATATATGTATCTTTTTTTTTAAGTATTTAAAACATTAGACCATCTATGTTAGTATAAAATTTAGAATTGGTTTAAAAAAGAGAAGATGGATGGATGGTATTGGAAACTCCTATTATTTTCTGCAACAACCAACCTTGATAGTGGTGATATGGAAAGAATTGCAGCATCTATGAAAAAATAAATTGGCTTTCGTATACAAACACTGTACATAGTCAGACCCCATTGATTAAAAATCACAAGTTTCTATTATGCCAATACAAGTTCTCCTTCATCTTGTTGCACTACTTCATCAGATATCCCTCCTCCTTGCCCTTGTTCAAGAATCCGCTTTATTTCTTCTGCATTTAGTGTCTCGTATTCCAGCAGTGCGTTTGCCAAAGAGTGCAATGACTTCTCATGCTGTAAAACAAAACCAGATTATTATTATTATTATTATTATTATTATATTATTTATTGGGCTAAAACTAATTTATCATGTAAACTAATGGAAATTGGGACCATAGATGGAAACTTGATACACAAACCTTTTTAAGTAACGATTTCACGCGTTCATAAGCATCTTTTAGAAGTTTGACGACCTACAGAACATGAAAAGTTAAGTAATGAGAAAAAAATGATCCTTAACTGTGCAAATTAAAAGCTTTAGAAACATACTTCTGCATCAATACGTGACTGCATCTCAGACCCTGGTCTCTCTTTTATATGAACAGGACCAATAGCATCACTCATACCACAAGATGATACCTTTCAGACAGTACGATATACATGCATAATTAGCATAACACGAAGAAAAAAAACTGGGATCACATGAGATGAGTGAAATACCATATATTGAGCAAGTTCTGTAGCAGACTGAAGATCACTACTAGCACCAGTAGTAATATGATCATGGCCAAAGATAAGCTCTTCTGCAACCCGCCCACCCATGCTAACATCAAGACGTGCCAATAATTGTTTTTTGCTTATGGATGTTTCATCATTTGAAGGGAGCTGAGTCACCATTCCCAAAGCGGACCCACGGGGCATGATTGTTGCCTTATGAATCGGATGTGCACCATCCGTATTCAACGCAACTATTGCGTGACCACTCTCGTGATAAGCAGTCAGCTGTAGCACATATACACACATGCACCTCATAATAAGTACACTGGGACCAAAGTTCAAAAAAAAAAGGAGGTACCTTTTTTGAATCTTCGGATATGAACATAGTTTTGCGTTCTGTGCCCATAATTATTCTATCCTTTGCAAACTCCAACTGTGCTGCATTTAATTTCTCAGCACCTTCAACAGCAGCTTTTATGGCAGCAACATTCACCAAATTTGCCAAGTCTATTGCAGGGAAAAAACAGTTCCAATGAAGATGTTCAATTAAGCACTAACTAATCGAGCTCGCAAAAAAGAAGCATAAAAAGTTTGATAGTGTGTGGCATTGTGATTCAGTTATTTTATGTAAAAAACATACCTGCCCCATTGAACCCTGGTGTACCACGTGCAATTGCCTTCACATCAACATCCTCAGCAAGTGGTTTGTCCTGTAAATACAAATCGAGAATCTCTTGACGACCCCTCACATCTGGATTTTGAACAACAATCTGAAAAATTATCATCCATCATATCAGATAAAGAAAAAGTACATGAATTACAAGAAAAATAAACAAAAGCTTTTATTATAGACTGTTAGCAAACTTACATGCCTATCAAATCTACCAGGTCTTGTTAAAGCAGGATCAAGAATATCAGGCAAATTTGTTGCAGCCATCAGAATTATGCCCTGAATAGGAACAAGTTTTTGTAACATAGACGAATAGGCTAAAGCATATAAAGAAAAGTTATTAAGGTTGTTGCATGCACCTCATTTTGTTCAAACCCATCCATTTCCACAAGCAGTTGATGCAGTGTTTTCTTTGTGTGGCCTTCCCACTGCTTCCGAGTCGATCCGACAGCATCTATTTCATCAATAAAAATGATGCATGGAGCCTGAAAGTGTCGGCAAAACTTTTCAGTAATGATTAAAACCTTTAAAGCAACCATACTGAAGTAGAATAATAGATTCAAAAAAAGCCGAACCTTTTTCTTTGCTGCTTGAAACAAGGATCTCACTCTCCGAGCACCTACTCCAACAAACCTAGCACAAATAAAGAAACATGAATATATATGGTATTTAGCAAATAGCTTTCACCATTTATAAAAGAAATTTACTGTTTATGATTTTGATACAAGTGCTCATCAAACTTGTGTGGCTAGACATCATATTTAAATTCTCAAAAATACAAATCAAGCCAAAAATTACAAAAACAAAGTAATACTTACATTTCCTCAAACTCAGAACCTGCTCTGTAGAAAAAAGGAACTCCAGCTTCTCCAGCAATTGCCTTCAAAATATTGTTACAATCAGAACATACAATTTTGGTAAAGCAAAACTCCTTGAAAAAAAGAAGCCAGTCTAATGACAACATGCATATTTATTGGAAGTATATGGAGAATGATGCGATTGTATCAAACGAGTACATTAAATTCTGGAAATCCAATTCCAAAAGAGAGAACACAATTTACAAACACAGTTACATGTAGTGGAATTACCAAATGATTAAAGAAAATTCAAACACTCATGGAGTGCTGCAAAATGAACATTGTGTCAGAACTGACCTTGGCAAGTAGAGTTTTTCCTGTTCCAGGTGCACCAGTCAAAAGTATCCCCTGCAAAATGATCCAGTAGGCTTCTTATCACTAAAAATACATAAACAAAAGACACATTTTACCAAAAAAAAAAACATACTTTTTAACACAAATATCAAGTTTACATCATATATACTAAAAGTACAAACCTTTGGTAACTTTCCCCCAAGTCGAGTAAACTTCCCTGGATTTTTTAGGTACTCCACAACTTCCTCAAGCTCTTGTTTGGCATCATCACAACCTTTGACATCTTTAAATGTTTTTACGTTCTGCACAAAAACATTACATAATACACCTGTTAGCTTAATAGATACATATGCAAGGAACACCTATTCTTAGTTCACTGACAAAAAGGTCAAACATTCACAGCAGCAGGTAACAAGAAAGAAAACATGAAGCATAAGCGAAGTGAAGATGTAGGTTTACCTTCTCGGGTGCTATTTCTTTATGTGATTCTTTTGGGGAGTAAGAAGAACTCGAACCAACACCAGAAGCTCCTATACCACCTAAACCACCAATATACTTTTGAAGTGCAGCAGCACCCATTACCCTGACGAAGGAAAAAAACAACTTTACTTCAACAGAAAATGGAAAAAAACTGACATGCAACATGCTGTCTAGTGTCTTAAAGAGTATACGTGGCAAAATGAGCAGGTTTGGTAATGGATCAAACAGGTGCAGGCCAAAATAGGGAGACTAGTCAAAACAAAAGAGGTTGACCCGACAACACTTTTTTGACCTTTTTGTGTTCTATTTCAATGTATTAGATTACTATTTTAAAAGGAAATGGAAAATGAAAACAGGAATTGATAATATAAATAATATAGAAACTATGAATACCTAAAAGTTTAATGATCCATCATTCTTCAGGGAAAGTCAGGAAACTGTAAAAATCTGAGTAGACTTTTGTTAAATAAACGTTTCAACATGACAATTTTGTTTTTTAGCTAATTTTTCAAAGTCCACATGTTTGACCAGCTATTAATAAAATACAATCTAAATAGATCCATTTTCATATAAATGGGTTGAAATTGCCGCCAATAACGAGAGGTGTGACATTACTTGGAAAGAAGTAGCATGAGTCTCTAACCTCTTCAGGCATTTTGTTCATTCTCTTAAAACTTTATAACTTTAGGCAAACCAATATACAAGGCATAAAGAATTGATGAGAAATTCATACCACATTAAGCCAATAGCAACAGTGAATAAGATTGTTGAGATGAGCTCCTGTGCGAAACGTGATGATCTATTTGACACTTTTGGATCAACCTACAAACAAGAAACCCTAAAGTCAAACAACAATCCCCTTTTTTTGCAAAGACATACAAGGATACTGGTCCGCAAACAAAGATATGCAGACATGATTGTCCTACAGAAAAAAAGGTCTAAATTCATTTTTAGATGAACTCTCACCATCATAACATGCAATGGCTGCCTCTCAGATATGCCAGGATTTAAAAAGGACTCATCTAAATTTTCTGATGCCCGTTGCTTAAGTTCTTGTAACTGAAAGTAGATTGTAAAGCACGTATTATTGGATACCACTTACAACATCATAATATCATTACAATCGAATGCTATACAAAACTTACAAGAGCAGGAAGACTGGAAGGCTTTCCAGATTGCTCATCAGGAAGATATTCAGCAATGGCATTAGTGGCTACCAGAGCTCGGATGTATTCTGCGACTCCTCTACTGTCTACTGCGTACTGCCTTTGCTCAAAACGCCTTATGACAGACTCCGGGCTGAAAATAACAATGATGATGGTGGTGGTAATAAAAACAACAATAATAAATGACAAAAATCACTTAGTGTACCACATTGCTTCGTATACCTTCTTTCATGACTATATATTTAGAGATGTAAACGAAAGCACATAATAGGTATCACCAACAGCAATAAAAGAAAAGGTCACATTTCTTCGTATAGCTTCTTTCATTACTAAAGATTTAGAGACACAAATGAAAGCACTCAAAAGGTGTCACCAAAAATAAAAGAAAAGGTTACATTGCTCCGTATACCTACTTCCATGACTATATATTTAGGGATGCGAATGAAAGCACTTGAAAGGTGTCACCAACAGTAAAAAAACAGGTGTACATGTAAAACCCCAACATCACATAAAATCTTCAAAAGCTAGGGATCTTCTTGTAAATTGATATATATGTAAGATATTTCTTTAATTTCAATGGTACCCATGAGGCCAACACTTTGCTTTATTCAGCTTAGCAAATAGCAGCATACCCTATCTGAGAAAATCACTAGGTTCCAAGTCAAATACGCACTTGATCTAATGTGCCTTCAGGAAAGGTATGCAACCTTGTTTAAAATATCACTATGGAGGTGTTTGGGTATAAGTGATTATAACAATTGTGATTATTTGAAAACTAACTGTTGCAATTATTTGAAGTTGCAATAATCACTTTCAAACAGTAGACACAAAAAACTAGCATGTGATGATTTTAAGCAGACCCAAAAAATAGCAAGTAACTCAGGAGGAAATATTGAAGTGAAGGAAGAATGACCTGTGTTTATTGAGCTCAACCAGCAAAGCAGTCTGTTTGGCAGCATCCTTTGGATGCAAGTCAGCTTCAGAAATGAGCAGCTCTAACCTCTTCTCTTGGCGCCAAAAAGGCCACCAGCTAAAGCCATCTGAAAACAGCATTTTCTGAAGTCCAGCCTTGAAGCTTGCAAACAATCCCATCAAAAATACAAACAAGGGAAATCTCCCGTTTTCCTTCCCGGGTTCAAGTGTTGCAGCAGCATTCAAAGGCTCTTGATTTGGAAGTTGAGCCTCCGGTTCTGGAAGGGGATCATTACTGGATGAAGAAAAAGCGTTATCTTGGGTGAATGCGAAGGAAGGCGGGCGATGACTTGTTGAGGAAGAAAGAGGGAGAGTGAAAGGGCGAATTTGTAGGCGTGGTGGGGTTATGGGGGGCTTACAGATGAGAAAGGCTTGAAGAGCAGACATTGAATTAGGGTTTATGAATGGGTGTTGGTGGAGCCAGCCACAGACAAGAGAAGGATCAGAAACGAAACCTTATCTTATCTCCTCCGGCCCTGATGACGATTGAACTTTGGCGCGGCGCTCTCCTAGATTTCTTTCTTCTTCGTCTTCTTCTTCTTCTTCTGTTTTTATCCCCTTTTTATTTATGTATTTTTCGATTCATGATTCATTACTTGGAAACGAATACGTCCTCTGCTGCCTCTTCTTTCCATATCTATTAAATCTGGTCGGTCATACCTTTGTTCTTCTTCTTTTTTTTTTTTTTTTTTTTTTTATAACGGTGTTCGATTACAATGTCGCTAATCGGTTAGTAGTTAGCATCGTCAAGCTGATATTATAATCTCTCTTTGCCTGGATTTAAAACCCAAGACTTTCAAAAGAAATAAAGCTTTCCATCAGACCAAAAGATCATTGGTATTTTGATCAAAACAAGTTTTGCGACTAGTACTAGATAAAAAAAAATTCAACAAAAGACTTGTTTATTCAAATTATATACCCAAGTAATTAAAATTTATGGTTTTCCGTTGACCATTTTCTATTAATTGTTTCATTCTACTAGCTAATAATATGAAGTAATTCTTTTTATATACTTTTTTACTATAAAGTATAAACTTATAGGATTTATATATCATCATAAATTTAAATATTTAAGGTATTTTAAAGGTTGTACAAAGGAGATAGTGTGTATGTAATTTATAATTTTTTAGTTTGTTGTAGTTGTCAAAAATATGAGGTTATATCAAAATTAAAATGTTAAGAAAAATAAATGTACTTGAAAATTCAACGAGCTGGTGGTTCCGGTTCAGATATTCCAGGCTGGTTTCGGGTCTAGCAACTTAGGGGAATCCATTATTTATTTATAATACCTTAAAAGTAAATATGCCACCGACCAAAAACACCCTACACTTTCAAGTTGTTTTACTCTACATCCTCTAACTTTTGACATGAGACACTATTAACCCTCGTATTTAAGTAAGTTATACATTCATTTCTAACTTTTAGTAATTGACAACTTTGACACTCAAATCTTTTCTACTTTAATAACTTGACACCTCTTTTTGTTTAAATTACTCTTTCACGACTTTACACCACAATGTGCAACAAATTATTAACTATGTTAATGTATAAATTACTTTTACGACTTTACAATGCAACGTCCAAGACACAATCTTTTTTAATTTGTCTAATAACGTTAATGTCATGAATATAACGTGTGTTTAACAAAGTATAAAAACATGTTCCCTATTAATGTCATCATCTTTACGAGCGTTACAAAGTCGCAAACGCAATGATGTTTTCGTGGCATTAACGCACCCTAGTGATTACTAGTTTTAGAAGGAAATGGAAGAAGTAGTTTTAGTTTTAAGGAACTCAATACGTTGTTACTGGATCTAAGGCCCAAAATCTTAGGGCCTGTTTGTAATGGCATCACTAAAAAGCGTGAGGATGAGTGATCGATTGTGGGTAAACAGGTCAGAAGTAGATCGGAGAAGAGGCTTCATAGATCGGTATAGATCTTGCTGCCCAATTCTTCATTCTTTTCTTTGCTGTTTAATCATTAGGTTTTTGTGTCTCTTCCTTATTTCAATCTCCAGTTTATCAATTGAAATTTCTGTTATAGACATTGCTAAAACATCAATCCTCTTTTAGATCGCATATACAACAAGTTCTAGAAACATCATGTTGCTTGAACCTGTAAGCTCATATACAGGTTGTAGGTCAATTCTCAGTTAGATCGGAGTCATAGACATGGATGCAAATTACTACTTTCAAAACGCTCTAGCAAAAACATGTTGCTCTTCAATTTTGTAAATGATGTAGATCCTGAAATTTATTATTCAAAATTGTCCGGAGACAATTGAATTAGAGGAGAAATGGTGATTACTTTGTTATGATATCTTCAAATTCATGTGCTCACCTACTCTGATTTCAAGTTACCTGTCTCTCTCTCTCTCTTAATATTGTGTATGAAGTGCATCAGAGATTTACATATACGCATACAACCTATTAAACATCATATACAGCTTGTGAATATGTTAAAGATTTGTTATTGTTCAGTTTCATCATAGATGGGCTGTCTAATTGTTTGTATGCACTTGAAACTGTTACAGTCACATTGATCAGTCTGCACGGCTATTAATTGGGGACAGAAACAACAAACGTGTATGCGAACCACTCAGACGACTGCCAGGTATTGTGGACTTCATTACTTTACTTGTCAGGGCATTCAAATGTTCTTTTCAATTTTTTCACTAACCAAACATATGATAAATGTTCTGTGTTTTGATTACATTTGTGAAACGCATACACAAAACCAACACAACTCACACATAGAAAGTCCGCAGGGCACACAATGATATACTATGTTGATGGCTAAGTGTCTATGTTACCCGTTTGCCCTTTAGAAATATGCATGTACCCGCCTATCTGGTTAAGCTTGATGTAATGAAGAGGAGCATAAGTATAATATCAAGCCAGATTATATTCACTATCCATTAGCTCTAAAATGTGCACTAGTCACTGACTGAATATACAAAACATAACGGTTTCAAATGCCAATTCATGTTCCAGTATGAGAGTAATGAAGAAAATGATTAATTTGATGTGTTTCTGGAACATCCGATATGATATGAAACTTATGCATGCTTAGTTTCAGTAAATCTGGTGCCTGTGGAAGGATTTAATCATTTGAAATAGCCGATTTGTAAATCATGTGTTTCTATCATATGTTTGAGCTGTATTAAAATTTGAAAGTGTGTTTCAGATCTATGTTATGATTATATCTAGAACCGAACAACGAAATTGATGATATCATTGTAGCTGGCTTTAACGATGTCTTCAGCCCAAGATCCATTTTACATTGTAAAGGACGAGATTCAAGATTCTGTAAGTTACCTTTTACATTGTAAGGATGATCTGATTGTAGTGTATGGATTTAATCAAATTTTTCCTCCTGCTTCATGTTTGTTTTCTCTTTATGCAGTTCGGTGAGCATATTAATATAGGTCAAAATTGAACTTGCATTCAGTTTTATTAAATAAAGCGTGGTTCCTTGATCTTTTCTGGCACTGATAATAAATAATTATTTTATTTGAATAGCCCCTTACATTCTATAGTCTCAATCTTGTTCTAGAATCTGTTGATTTTCGTCTTTATGAGTTTGTGGGATGGACTGCTATTAAGTTTATTGGTAATCTGATTATCTACTTTCACTATTTCTTTTTGTTAGATTGATAAGCTGCAGGCTACCTTTCATCAATGGGAACACATCCCTGTGGCCAGTGGGGAGCAATCCCGACTCACAAAAGAACTTCTTTCCAACTGTGAGAGCATTGAATGGCAGGTATGTATCAGATATGCTATTATCATACCATGTTTTTTTTTTCAGAAAACCAATCGAGGGTTTCTATCCCAGTGTCTTGATTGCATGAAAGCTCTGTTGTTTTTTTCTTTTCTTCATCAAGTTATAATGTTCCCTTATCTCTTTTGCCCGTTAGCTATTGATAAATCAACTGAAGTCAAATGACCAATTCTTTAAAAAGTTGTTTTGCGGGTGCCTTTTGACTTTTAGGTTAATTAGTTGACAGTGAAACTTTAGTATTTACATTTTCTTATAATCTATATGGTAATCTTACCACAAAATAAATAGCAAATACCATATTCAGTTAGCTATGTATATAGGAGAGTAGTGGTGGATAGTTGGCATGCTTGATTTGATTATTGTTTTTGAATATTGAATTGAGCATCTTGGTAGAGAACCTGCTCTTGAAAAGCATGTATATTTGTATTTTATATCCTATAAAATCATGTCGGGCGGATACATTTTTTGTTGGTTCTGAAAATCGATTTCATGATAGGGAAGGTGGATGAGCTGGAAAAGGCTATATCTGTAGCAGCTAGAGACCCTTCTTTATACGGCATTAATGAAGTTGAGCTTGAAAAGCGAAGAAAGTGGACCAGCACTGCTCGGGTTCAAGTAAGACACTTTTTTTCTATGTTTTCTTTCTTTGATAAATGAATGCTTTTTATTTTGCAATTGATATTAATACCATATAATTAGGTGGCTAATATTAAGAAGACAGCGAGCACTTCAAACTTTGGTGGGATGCGTCAAGAACTAATGCGAATGCCAAAGACTCATCAGGGGGATAGGAGCGCACCATATGTTGCTGTAGATAATGATGATTTCATATCTTCTGAATCAGATAGACAGATGCTTCTCATCAAGTAATATTCTGTTTCCCTGTTCTTTGTATAGATCCTTTTGAACAAAATCCAAAAAAACCATTCCAGATAGTGTCTTATTTGTCAGCCCTGAATAGACTGTTTGCATATACACAATACACATATGAAAGGCAATAGTGGGGGCAATTCAACTCATTTAATATGAAAAGTTGATCTATCTTCGTTGTATTTTATCGGTAGCCGGTAAAAAGTTTGCTAATCAGAAGTGGTTTAAATAGGTCATTTGGTTTTAAGTCGCCATAACATATTCATGTTTTAACAAACTTGTAAATAGCAGTGGTTTAAATGGTTCATTTCCCCAGTGTAAGTTTGATTATAATCTAAGGGTTTTGCTAACAATAGACTTTAGGGTATCGTTAAGCTTACTTGGATTACAATATTCTCCAGCACTATCTTAGTTGCTAGTTAAACTGAGTTTTTTTTTTACATTATTAGTTATGTTAGTTGTTCATAGCCCATCTTTTGTATATTCTATATAAAAATGAAAGATAATCACCTAATTCTTCTCAAAATGAAGTATATGTTTGTCTTCATTCTATCATACACCACCATGGTTTCATATTTGACATTATACAAGCAGAGAAAGGCAAGGGAGGGTGATTTTAAGTAATTTCCTTCCAAAACTTTTCTCTCAGTTTGGTGAAGATTAGTTGGGATAGAAACTTCTATAAGGCAATTGCAATAAAAAATAGTCTTTTAGAAAGACTAAAAATTGTAGATTCTCACTTCTTTACCTAGAAACCTGCAATTTGAATCAAAATCGCCCTCTTCTAAGTTATCATCAGACTCTTCCTTCAAAAAGTAAGTAGTTTTTGAAGGTAAAAGCATTTTTCTTTTTGTGGCAGCAAGGGCTGTTCAAAAGTGGTGTCACCAATCACCATTAGAGGAGAATACTTTTTTTGTTAAATAACCTTAATATGATAACAAGTTTTATAATGTTCTTCAATATTTATGCAATCTAAAATAGAAAGTGGACGGGTCAACCCAACACGCCCTTACCTATTTGACCAAAGTGTACCCATCTTGACCCGAACCTGTTGGTTGGTTACCTAACACGCACAGCCTGAACCCTTCCCCAAATGGCAGGCATTTTTTTTAATTATATGTGCTTGTTTTACCAGCTGGTTGATTTTTCCTTGTAATTGTCAACCTTCAGGCAACAAGACAAAGAGCTTGATGAGCTAAGTGCAAGTGTGGAAAGGATCGGATCTGTGGGGCTTACCATACATGATGAACTCATTGCACAGGTAATAGAGATGGTTTACATCTGTATCTATGTAAACATTTACGTAATGAATTACTCATTTACACAACACGCCAAAATTAAAAAAAATGGTAACATTGCAGGACAAAATTATAGAAGAATTAGGTTCAGAGATGGATAGTACATCCAATCGCCTCGATTTTGTTCAGGTGAGTTTTCCGTTATTCAGACATTGGTTTCATTAAAAATTGTCGCATCTTTTTAACAGTTGGATTGCGATATTTGAATGTGTACAGAAAAAAGTGGCTGTAGTTATGAAGAAGGCGAGTGCCAAGGGTCAGTTTATGATGATCTTGTTTTTGCTCGCCCTGTTTATCATTTTATTTGTTTTGGTTTTCTTCACCTAGGCTAATTGGATATCTTGTCACACTATACTTTTTGTCCTAATATTGTAAACTCCGAAAGCATGCATGTTGTATCGTTTTCTTTGGTTACTTCTTAGAATAAACAGTTGTATTATACATTGGTTTCTCATGTCTTAAATCATTGTACTAAAAGTAGTCATGTTTTACTATTGTCCCTGAAATATGACAACATTCTATTCTAGCATACGCATATATGTTGGTTTGTATTTTTTTTAGTAAAGAGTGACAGATGGTATTTTGAAAGAATGAGAGGGATGTATTTTCAAAGTGAGAGTTATAATATAGTTTGCAATGACATGATAATGTTGGTGGACAAGGCTAAGAGTGGTTTGCTAACTATAGAGGTCTTCTCCTTTGTCCTTGTCGTAGAAGAAATCCATCTTCTTGTTGTAGTTGGAGCTGGTCTTGTGCTCCACCTCGGAGTCTTTCCAACTTTATTTCACCTTCCATTTGTAACATCTTCACCACTTTCACCACATTTGTTAACCCCCCAATGATTAACAACAAACTGCCTATGATGCCTGTCCACACCCATCTATAGCTCTGCACATAACATGCATATCAAAAATTTATACAAACATTAGACTCGCTCTTAATCATAAGCCGTACCAACAGATTTAAACCATGATGAGTGCGCCCGAGTTGCTCTAGGAAATTCACAATGGCTCCGGCCAAAAACAAGAAACTGGCCATTAAGAAGGGGATCTGGACAGCGTGTTGCAAGATCTGAAGATTGGCGTCTGCACGCTCGTAGATTTGACATGAGTTGTGGATGGAGCCCACCACCCATAAGGAAGTGGCGGCAATAAGCAACTTTAGAACATGAGCCTCTATCTTATCATAACCAAACCCTCTATCTACCTACATGCTCTACAAATTAATTATATGATGAATGATAAATTATTAACGATATGATAGGATGGATTACCTGAAGGACGAGGAGAAGAAGGGCCATGAAAAATAAGAGGGCGCCCAATGCCTGAAGAGCGGGGACGCCAACCTCCACAAACAGAAGCTGATAATCCAGCTCCATGAGGCGGAAGCGGTAATGAATGGCGGCCAGATGTGCCACCAGATCATGTATGTTCACCACCACTATCAACCCTAACCCTATCAACTGCACCACCAGTCCAGATTTGGCCTCCTTTGACAACTGCGCCACAAACCCACACAAGAAAACAATCGTCGAGAAGACGTAAACTCCTGCGTTCGTATACTCCCACCTCTCCCTACTCCCCCGTGATCCGTACACCCTGCTCTCTCGCGCCGTCGCCAGCTTCACCATTATGGAATTATTATTATCATCTTTTTTTACCAACAGATCATCCATCTGAAGCAGACAGGCGAGTGATCCAGATGGCGAAACACTCAAGAGTGGAGGGTTACGTGGCATCAACATTTCCAACAACCCAGCCTTCTGACACGTGCCTCTTGCACAGTGTTTTTACGATAGAAGAAATAGGAAACCCGCAACCTCAGTACTACTATTATTATTTCAACCCTCTATCTATTCATACACCTATCCGGTCTATTTAGACATTTTTCGTGTCTTAGGCGTCTCGTCTGGGGCATCTAGACTCTGAAATCAAAAGGGTTTTGAGTGGGTTGTCAATCATAGAATTTAAGGGGTCTAGACGTCATGTATAGGTCTAGACTAGGCATCTAGAAGGTTTGTTTTTTTAGTTGAAAATGAATGTTTTGATGGGGTAATTTGATTATTTTTAGAGGGTAATGTTTTTTTGGGTGAAAAAATAGGTGTTTTGGTGTAGTAATTTGAGTTGTTTTTTAAAAAAGTTTTATTTTTTTGTATAAAAGTATTTTACCGTTTTTAAGATCGCCCCTTTAACAATATTTGATCGTTTAAATATTACATTGTTTTAACATTTTACTTTTCCAAAAATTACTCTTCCATTAAAATAATGTATTGTTTAATACAAGGGTTAAAATACTACATGCCTATACGAGTGTTGTATCGTATAGTATAATATAAGTCTCGTATATTGTAGTATAAGTCTTGTATAGGTCTCGATACTGTAGTGTAAGTCTCGTATAGGCATCGTATAATTAATAATAGTATTATTATAATTAATATGAGTTTTTTTTATAGAAAATATTAGTGTTATTGATATTAAAAAGAGAAAACACAAAAAAATAAAAATATACACCACATACAGGGCTAGACTGGGCGTCTAGTGTGGTCTAGAAGACCATTATAGCCCTGTTTTGCCCCCAGTCTAGCCCTAACTCAGGGGTATAATAATCATTTAATAAACCGTAGACGCCCAGTCCAGCGCTGTATGGGGCGTATTTTTTAGTGTTATTGATATTATAAAGAGAAAATATTATATATATATATACACACACGTCGCATACGGGCTAGACTGGGCGTCTAGTGTGGTCCAAAAGACCATTAAAGCCCTGTTTTGCCCCAGTCTAGTCCTAACTCAAGGGTATAATAGTCATTTAAACACCCTAGACGCCCAATCTAGCCCTGTATGCGGCGTATATTGTTTGATATATGTGTTAGCGATATTAAAAAGATAAAACACAAAAAATAAAAATATACGCCGCATACAGGGCTAGACTGGGCGTCTAGTGTGGTCCAAAAGACCATTATAGCGCTGCTTTGCCCCCAGTCTAGCCTTAACTCAGAGGTATAATAATCATTTAAACACCCTAGAAGCCCAGTCTAACCCTGTATGCGGCGTATTTTTTAATATGTGTATTGATATTAAAAAGAGAAAAAAATATATATATATATACACACACGTCGCATACATGGCTAGATTGGGCGTCTAGTGTGGTCCAAAAGACCATTTTAGCCCTGTTTTGCCCCTAGTCTAGCCTTAACGCATGGGTATAATAGTCATTTAGCAACCCTAGATGTTCAGTCTAGCCTTGTACACGTCGTATATTTTTTTCTCTTTTTAATATCAATAACACCAATATTAATTATAAAAAACTCATATTAATATCAATAACACTAATATTAATTATACGATGCCTATACGAGACGTATACTACACTATACGAAACCTATACACTCTTATACTACACTATACGATACTTATATTACATTGTACGATATGATACAATACGATACGATCCTATAGAATACGATACAACACTGTATAGGCTTATATGTGTAGTATATGTCCCATATAGCACTATATGTGTAGTTTAGGTCACGTATACGGATGTTGTATCATATCCTATATTATCGTATAGTATAGTGTAGTATAAGTCCCGTATAGGTATCGTATGGGCCTACGGATGTAGTACCGTATCATATAGTGTAGTATAGGTCTCGTATAGGTCCCCTGTAGCTCTTGTATAGGCCTATAGGCCACGGGTGTTGTATCTTATCCTATAGTATCGTATTGTATAGTGTAGTATAATTCTCGTATAGGCATCGTATGGGCCTACGGATGTAGTATCGTATCATATAGTGTAGTATAGGTCTCGTATAGGTCCCCTATAGGTCTTGTATAGGCCTATTGGCGTATACGGGTGTTGTATCATATCCTATAGTATCATATCGTATAATATAGTGTAGTATAAATCTCATATAGGCATCGTATGGGCCTACGAATGTAGTATCGTATCATATAGTTTAGTATAGGTCCGCTATAGGCCTATAGGCGTATACGGGTGTAGTATCATATCCTATAGTATCGTATCGTATAGTGTATAATAAGTCTCGTATAGGTCCCCTATAGGTCTTGTATATGCTTCTAGGCCTATATGGGACCTAAACCACACCTATAGTCCTATATGAGACCTATACTACACCTGCAGACATATACGAGTGTTGTATCTTATCTTATACTCTCGTATCGTATTGTATCGTATCGTATAGTGTAGTATAAGTCTCGTATATGATTGTCATAAGTTTGATTCATTATGGTGCCGGTCAATCTCAGTATAAGAAACGAAATATAAAACCCAAAAAGTAAAGTCGGATATGTCCAAAAATGTATCAATACATGTTTTAATAGATCAATTAGCCTGTGCAAAATTGTCGAAATTTTGTGATATACATTTAATTTGACATGTTACCAATTAAATAACAACTTAACCTATTGCTAATAAAACACAATCTAAAAAGTAAAATAAAAAATAATAAAAGATAGTAATATATATTAAGATGAAACCCAAATTCAAAATAATGATAACGAACATGTACTATTACATGACATTGTTTAAATAATAATATATTATATATTTGGTAATGCTTTGTTTTTATTAAAACTTAGGTTGAAATGTAGAGAACAAGTTTCAACTACATGCTCATGATTTTATAAAATATTATATTTTATAAGTTGTAAAAGAAAAACAAAACAAGATTTTGGATAAATTAATTAAATGATTATAAATAAAACAACACAATTTACAATAAAGCAATACATGAAACAGCAATGGTAAAAGCTAATGTAAATAAATATTATATTACTTATTTTAAAATATATGTTGGTACGTATTGGAGTTGTTGGTGTAGTGCCACGTAAGACCAGAAGTTACAAGTACTTAAACCGAAAGATTCATCCGCCAAAATAAATGTTGACCACTAAAAAATGGGCATGAGCCTCTTGCCACGTGTACTGCTTCCATCTCCAGCGACAAGTCTTGCTGCTTGTGCCTGCTGCGGTCCAATACACACACACTGGTTTCAAATCTTATTATGTTTGCTTGACTCATGAATTAGTTATATATGCTTTCACTCAACGAGGTCATGTTTTATGTTGAAATCTCCATTCCCTAACGTCCTTTGATATTTGTGTTTGGCTGTTGAAAACTGGTTTTATCCTATCCTATCCTACCTCGGTTTAAACTAAAGCCTTACTAATAATTAATTAATGATAAGATACCTCTTTGTTCCCTAGCCTCCTTCAATCTTTAATTCAATAGTGTGTGTAGGCTTGGACTCGGGATGGTGATTCAAGTGCACCACTTCCCCTTCAAACACTCAACTACCATCAAGTAGATTGATTGATTGATTGTAGAGATATGAATGTGCTTCTACACCTTGATCAAGTATCACAGCTTCATTTTTATCGTGCAAACTAACTGATCAAGGATACCAATACCACAAGCAAGAATCAAGGGAGCCATTTGCCCCCTAGACTAGACAAACTCAACAAATCATGTCCGCCAGAGGGGTTACCTTATTAAATTTACTTGACATACAAAATCTGGGATTCAAACTCATTTTCAGGACTTGGACAATCCCGGTGTTCATTTCTCATGTGATCAGCACCCAAACTGATTTTTTATATATACAGTACGCTATATTCCAACTGTAACTAGACAAGTATAAATTTGTCAGCAAGTGATTTGTGTCGTGTTTATCATATCCAGATAGAATCATATGATATGGAGTTGGGATTTGATATGGATTTACTTCATTTTCTGTTTAATGGTTTCAGTCTCCTATTTGTTTTTTGCAGGAATAATCTTAAGTAAAAGCTCTTCCGTTGCTCAAGTTTCTGGTTAGATACTTCTTGGCATGGGAGTTGTGTCCGTATCTAGCACTGCTGCAAGGACCCCGTTTGGATTAAGTGCAAGATTTTCAACTCTTCCGTCTCCAACTAAGAGAATAACAATATTAGCATTCAAAACCGACAAAACCAATAGCACAGTCTTGGTTTCATCCACAGAATCTGCAAACTTATCTGTTGACTCATCAAAAGAAAACCCAAAGAGACTTAGACGGTGTAAACAGCCTTCAGAAAGAGTTCATGCTTTATCAACTGCCCAAGCTCCTTATTGCTTATTATATTTGGATTATCATGAAGCTGCAGCTGAACTTGATATGTTATACAAGCTCAGTCCCGCTACTACCGACTCTGATACTGAGAACCATGATAATCAAGTGAAAAGGGCTCGTAAGGGGAGGAAAAAGATCTCAGATGATAGTAAGAAGCCTGAAGTCAAAAAAGTTGATATTGTGAGGGGTCAACGTAAAAGGTTCAGCAGGTTGACCCTTGAAAACAGGATTCATCTGAAAAATAAGAAAGAGGTTGCAGTCATTGCTTCAAATCAGAAGAGAAAGCCTGTGAAGGAAAATGAAGATGAAAAGATTAACAGGCTGGTTAGAGACTACTCAACTTCAACAGATTTAGGTAGCTTAGATTGGAAAAAAATGAAGATCCCGCCAGTTCTTCCTTCTGCAGAACATACCAGGCTATTCAAGTTATTACAAACTATGAAGGTGAAAATTTAATAGATTTATTTCTTTTATATTTAAGTTCATTTCTTAGCGGTTCTGTTTTCATATTACAGGCTACCCTTAAAGTAAAAGAGGATTTGTGGGAAGTTTTGGAAAGAGAACCAACAGATGGTGAGTTGGCAGAGGCAACAAACATAAACACATCACAATTAAGGAAACTAATTGCACATGGCCAAGCAGCCAGAAACAAATTGATTAAGGTGCGACAAGTTTGCCGTTTATGAAAAACGAGAAAGTCGATTTTTTTTTTCTTTTTCCTACTTTCAGATTGTTTCACACATATGATATGGCTTTGCTGATCAGAATAGATAATAACCAGTAGTTTTTTTTCTAAACGAGTTTTGCATCAGCAGTAGGCATTATGAATCTAACTAAGAAACCGTTCTGATGATATGAATATGCAGCATAATCTTCGACTGGTGTTATTTGTCATGAACAAATACTTTCAAGAGTTTGCAAATGGACGAAACTTCCAAGACTTATGCCAGGCTGGAGTAAAGGGTCTGATCACAGCCATTGATCGCTTTGAACCTGGAAGAAAGCTACAACTCTCAACATATGCTTTATTCTGGATTCGACATGCCATCATACGGTCCATGACCCTCTCAAGTTTCTTTAAAGTCCCCTTCGGCCTTGAATCTGTATGTTCTCTTCCTACAACTGTAGTTAACAGCTTTATGGCATTAAACTAATGATGCCAAAACCATTGAGACATGAATGTAGGTTAGAATAGAAATACAAAAGGCGAAAAAGAAGCTATGGTTTGAGAATATGAGAGCTCCAACTGAAGAAGAGATAGCAAAGAAAGCTGGAATTTCCCTTGAGAGATACCGTGAAGTGACAAAGGCATCAAGACCCATTCTTTCTCTCAACAGAAAAAATCCAGTCACACAGGAAGAATTTATCAACACAATTGCAGATAATGACGATGGTGATGAGAGACGGCAGCCTGCTCTTCTCAGGCTTGCACTTGATGATGTGGTAAAATATTCATTTATTGGTCTTTCCCTCTTTTCATACTTGAACAAATTCAGCTGTACACATGATTTGTAGATCATTAAGTAAAATATAAATTGAAACTATGCAGCTTGATTCATTGAAACCAAAGGAGAGCTTGGTGATCCGACAAAGATATGGACTGGACGGTAAAGGCAATAGAACACTGGGAGAGATTGCAGGTAACTTGAATATATCAAGAGAAATGGTTAGGAAGCATGAAGTGAAGGCTCTGATGAAGCTCAAACATCCAGCTCGAGTTGAGTATCTCCGCCATTATCTCTTGTGAAACAATGAAGCAAGTGCATTTGTTATCATGGATATATAATCGTGTGTATAGGCGCTACCCTGTATCATAGTCATAAGATTAGCATCCGGGTTGCAAAACTAACAACTGAAAACATATCGTTCGAAAAATTGTCACTAAATAAAAATGATAATTCGGCGATAGTGAAACACAACTCATCACATATTCGATACAGTGAATTGCTGTTTATTAAAAAAATTGATATACTGATTTTTTGTTTAAATGAAGCTTATCACCACTATGTAGATAATTGTTATTCTAAGTGTTGTTTGGCTAAAACTCTTAATAACTATGTAAAATGACTTTTTTACCCCTCTGAACTATTTTGTGTTTAATGAAATGTATCTGGTGGTTGGCGGTGGTGTTGGTGCATGGGTGGTGGTGGTTGGCGGTGAAGGATGGTGGTGGTGCTTGGCGGTAACGGGTGGTGGTGTGACGATGGTGGTCGGTGGTTAACAGTGGTGGGGGTTGTGGTAGGCGGTGTTGGTGGCGGGTGGTTGTGGTTGGCGGTGACAAGTGGAGGGTGGTGGTGGTTGGAAGTGGCAGGTGGTTTAGGGTGAAGGAAGTTTATTAGTGCAAGAGTAAATGTATCTCTTAACCATTTAAGATCATTCTATCACTTAATTATTAAGATGTTAACTGAACCATTAAGAGGTGTTATTTTTGTGAATCAAACACTTTTACCTTTATTAATTGGGAGGTAGTCTTTTAATGGAATCGTTAAGATGCAACCAAACAGCCCATAAGTCAGTTGTCCCCTTATCATGTGTAAATAAATTTGAACATTCGTGTGATATCTTGTTTGCTCTTCGTAGAGCTACATTAGCTAAGGGCACTGAAGCTACAATTTACAAACACAAAAGGCACGTGACATCTAACGTGTTAGGTTGGAGAGATTTTATTATGTGGAATGAAAATTAGAAAAAAAAAACGATGGTTGCATATTGGGGACACCAAAATCTGGATATTTTTTGTCAATCTTTGGACAACTTGTACAATTTTAAGTATATAACTTCTGGTTTGATTATGTATTTGTATATATCTCAAGACAACTTTTTAATGGAAAATACTGAAAAGGGGGCTTTTTTTTTAAATCCTGTAGTAAAGGTGCACCTGATTTGCGACCAAAATTCATCAGTCGCATTCGTAAGCTCAAAAATCTTGGTTGCAATTTCGGTTGAAAAAAGAATTCGGGTCGCAAAAATGTTTGCTATATATATGGGTGTTGTAATTTTGGTCACAAAACAATCCAATCGTGCAAAAAAATCGGTAGCAACATAGGTCCCTCACAAAAATATCCGGTTGTAATTTTGGTCATGAAAATATTCAGTCACAAATATATAGTCGCAAAAGGTCGCATAATGAAGGAAATTTCAGATGAAAATTACGTATGAAAAAAATTAATCAAAATTACGCATCTGTTTTAAGCTTTAGAGTCCTTTGTATTCAAACTTTTGTATACTTTGTATTTGAGTATCTGATTATAAATGGTTGGAGTGGTGATGAACTTGTACTGTGCGTGTGTTTCGAAAGAGTAAATTTCAAAAGTTAACAGTACGTGGAGGTCATATACCATGCATGCATACTGCAGAGTATCATGTTAACAACGATACGTACATACTGTCCGTAGCTAGCCATTTATGTGGCTTTACAATGTGTGTGTTTATCTATACTTCAACTATTAATTGTAGTTTAATACAATTACTATCCCATTATATTTAACTTCACAAATATAACAATAATAACCATACCCAGTATGATCTTGTCTATAGCCAAACTATTGGTGGGTTTAAGGATGGTGAAATGTAGGCAAATCTTATCTCTATCCCAGAAGAAAAAGAGGCCGTTTTCGATGAGACCTCTCCGAACTATTGGTGGGTCTAAGGAGGGTGAGATGTAGACAAGTCTTATCTCTGTCCCAGAAGATAAAGAGGTTGTTTCCAGTGAGACCTTCAGCTCCAAAACCATATCTAGTCATACCAATAGAAAAACACATAGGTAGAAAACTCTTCATAAGGACACATATGCAAGAGATAACACACATAAAAAAACTAAGAAAACTAAGATCCTAAGTTAAGAATCTAATAGAAAAATCATGCTCTTTACTTAAAAGTCACTAACCTTAATCCTACGTCTCCAATAACTCATATCCTCGACCATGTCTTCAGAAAGGCGTAGGTCTAGCAAATCTTACCTAATATATTCCTCTCAAGTCAGTTTTGGTCTACCGCTAACCCTCTTTCCCTCAACAGTGATAGCTTCCACGGTTCTAATCGTGGTCGTTGCTGTCTCCTCCTGACATACCAAACCATCTCAACCTCTCATCCCTTATCTTATTCGATATACTAGCTACCCCTAATTTTTTCTTAAAAAAACTCATTTCTTATCTTGTCCAACCTAGCGTGTCTACACAACCACTTAAGCATCTTTATCTCTTCTACCTCCAGCTTACGTGCCTGCGTTTTCTTGATGGCCTAACAATTGGTTCCGTATAAATAGCAGGTCTAATCGCAACCCTATGAACGGTCCCCTTTAGTTTAGCTAGAAACCTCTTGTTGCACAATACCCTATGGCTACTCTCCACCTACACCATCCAACTTCGATGCGATGGGCTACTTCACTATCTATCTCCACATCTCTTTATACAAATGATACTAAATACTTGAACTTGGTTGTTGTCACAACACCCGACCCTACCCTGGATGGGAGCCGTAAACAGATTCCAGTGATATCGGTGATTATTAAAATTATCGCAGCGAAAATTTCATCAGAACCGGGTGTCAGGAAAAATATTAGAGTTTTCAAACATCGTAGTTTTCATTTCATAAACTGTGGGATAAAACCCATATTTTACATAATAGATTTTCATGAGGACAAACCTTTAATTGCAAAACACGTTTTATTCAGGTGACATAATCACTTGTCTAAGCTTGAGTGCCTTGTAATACTTTTTCATTCCTTCATAGTAAACACCTGAAAGGCGTTTAAAAACATTTGATCGACAGAAAAATATTAATGATTTCATTCGTTTGTATAAAAAGACACATTCCAATAAGGGTAGATGATAAGAAGTATGCTTTGGCGGAAGCAATTTCTAGATCATTCATATTTGTATTCAATAGTTTGTTTTGACCCTTTACGATCAACATGTATTAACTTGAACAACGTTTTTCGAGTTAAACCCATTCTGACCCGGCACTCCACCCAGAAGCGGATCTACTTGATAATATGGGTGCCCGGTTTAGAATTTATAGCAAATCATTTTATAAAAATCTCAGGAGGTTTACTGGTATGGTGTCCTCGTTAAAGTCCCGATCTCGATTCCTTCTTCATTTTTCTAATTTTTTATTTATTTTTTGGGAAGTCTCGTATTTTAATGCAAAACACATCTTAGGGTTACAGAGGATTCAGTCACGCATGCACAAAGTCCAGCCATCTACCACTCCAATCAATCAATCTCTCAGGTGTTAATTACTATCGATTATGTTAATTTTCAGTCTAACTTTTTTTTTGTTGTTACAATTACCTGTTTGCTTTTTGTCATGTAATCTAATAATACTTATTTTGTTTAACCGAGCAAGCAGCAAAGAAAGAGCTGGTTTGTGCAATGGATGATGTATATGGAGACAATATAGACGCTGTGCCATTACATAAGAATCTTCACTGTGATTTTTTAGGTCAAAATCGGACTAAAGATGATTCCTTTTCGATGGAGTTTCAACTTCCCGATTTTCGACCTACCATTGCTGTAAGTGTTACTTAATTAAATTCTGATGGATGAATGATTGAACTTGGTATTATTAGTGTATACAATCATGCATACGTGTTTATATATTGATTGCTTTGGGAATCTGATACATAAATTGTGTTTGTTACAATGTGAATAATGTATGCTAGTTTCCGTTTGATTGTTTTTCGCTTCTTTGTTATGTTTATTTGTGTAAATTGAAGCGAAATTCGTTTCAGAAACTTGTAAAGACAAGAGAAGCTGGAGAGTTTCTTAGTGGTGCTTTGGCTGGGGCCATGACTAAAGCTGTTCTTGCTCCTCTAGAAACCATAAGGTTCGTGAAATTCACAAATTTATAGTTATATGGATATTTCCATACAGATAAAGTATCCCCGAAAGGACTTGATTTTGTCCCATATATGTATGTTTGGTTTGACTTTAAATATTTAAAGCTAATTCACGCAGGACTCCAATGGTGGTTGGTGTTGGGTCAAAAACGATATCAGGTAGTTTTCTCGAGGTAATTGAAAAACAGGGTTGGCATGGGCTTTGGGCCGGCAATGCAATCAACATGATACGGATTGTTCCCACACAAGCAATTGAACTTGGAACATTTGAATGCATGAAACGAGTAATGACATCAGCAAAAGAAAAATGGAGTCAAGAAGAGTGTCCGAGTGTGCAAATCGGTCCGGTCAAACTAACTTTTTCTCTCTCATGGCTCTCACCGGTTGCCGTTGGGGGTGCAGCCGCAGGGATTGCTGGCACCCTTGCATGTCATCCTCTTGAAGTTATTAAGGTAATTACCTAAACTATCGAACCTAGGGGTGTGGACAGTTCTGTTCGGTTTGGTTTTTCTGTTATTTCGGTTTTTGAAAGAAAGTTATGTAAGATTCAAAAAGTATGAATAATATTACTTAGATAGTTAGATGTTTACATTTATGTTAATATGTTTAACCTTTTAAATTAATATTATTTACATAAACCTAACATTATAATCTATTTTTATGCTTCTCCAAAGTTTCTATTAAGACATTTTCTTTATAATAATTTAAAATAATCATTTATTTTTATGTAATATTTTTTTATCTCTTATAGGCAACGGATGAATCATTTCAAAGATTTATAAACATATTAATGTTCTTATTATAAATATTAAACATTCAAGAAATAAATTTTATAATTCCTAAATCTATATATAAAAAACATTAGAAAAATGATTTTTTGGGTTATTCGGTTTGGTTTTTTGGTATTGAACCCTAAGTTTCGGTTCGTTTTTTTTTCGGTTTTTTATGCGGTTCGGTTTTTTTTTTCGGGTTGGTTAAATCAGTTTTTTTGGTTTCGGTTCGTTTTCTTTTCAGTTATCTGCTCACCCCTAACTGAACCAGTAACTCTTGTAGATTGTTGATGTTTTTTGTGGGTTACATTGATTGTCTTTTGTTTCCGTTTTCTACAGGATCGGTTGACTGTAAGTCCTGATGCTTATCCTAATTTGAGTATTGCTGTTCAGAAGATGTTTAAAAACGGCGGGATTGGTTCTTTCTATTCCGGTCTTTCTCGGACGTTGATGGGAATGTTGCCATATAGTACTTGTTACTATTTCATGTACGATACAATTAAAAAGTCGTACTGCACTGCTCAAAAAAAGAAATCTTAGTCGTCCCGAGATGCTACTGATCGGCGCTCTTTCAGGTGTGTTTGTTCATGCTTACTATTGACTAGTCAAGATTATTGTAGTACAGGATATAGGAATATTTGTGCTGTTGGTTGAAAACAAACTGTTTTGATCTACATTTGAATAATACAAAAAGAATGTCCTTTTCTTGGGTCAAACTCACATTGCACAAAAAGGTAACAATCCTTAGCAAATTTTCCATTTTGGATTGCTAATGTTTTATGTGTTTTTTTTTTGTTTTAAGGTCACCAACTTTTAATTTTAGTCTTTTAGCGTACCAACTTTGAATTTTGTTTCTGAAGTAACCAACTTCTAAAAGTAACATACAAGGTTAAAACTTCTTAAAAAACTATAATTAAAAGTTGGCTACCTCAAATTTCAAACTTGGTAAGGTTTGCTACTTTTTTGTGCAACTTGCTCATTTTTCTTTTAATTAACAGAACTTGTCAAACAATCAAACACCTTGGTTTAATTATCCTATTTTTAGTATCCAATCATTAAATTATTTAGTGAATTGATTTTGCGTGATGGAAAAGCGAGGACTTGTTCATCTTTTAACTTGTTTGGTGCTTAGGTTTAACTGCAAGTACGATAAGTTTCCCTTTAGAGGTGGCAAGAAAACGGCTAATGGTTGGGGCTCTGCAAGGTAAGTGCCCACCAAACATGGCGGCTGCATTAGCAGAAGTTGTTAGAGAAGAGGGTTTGATCGGGTTATATAGAGGATGGGGTGCAAGTTGTTTGAAGGTCATGCCATCATCCGGCATCACATGGATGTTTTATGAAGCTTGGAAGGACATATTGATCGGTGACAAGGACAAACAATGATAATAAATCCGGTCGTGTTATTTGTGACCATGTTTAACCATTATTTTCGGTTAATTTTGATGTGCTAAGAAGAGAATACATGTACCTTTGTATTTTGTCGCGGCTTTGTCACTCCATGTGTGACCCCCTTTCATGTTTTTGTATGAAGGTGGTGATTTTTGCTATTTGATTCTAGCTAATTAGGTTAATGAGCGAGCATACGTTAATTTATTTAGAATCTTGTTTGTACAAGAACATTCTAAAGAATATTTACAAAAAAAACACCACAAAACAAAATCATGTTTAGAAAAATATCTACAATTGGATGGTTTTTGAGAAAATAGTGCTCTACAAAATTAATAAAAAACAACACTACAAAACAAAATCATATTTACAAAAATATCTACAATTGGATGGTTTTTTGAAAAAATAGTGCTCAAATGATTGTGGAACCATTAATTGTAGATGTATCAATCGAAAAAAAACAATTGGCAAGAGTTAATGGTTGCAACACCTTTTGCCACGAACAAGAGATCATTGTTTCACATAAATAAAATAAAAAAAAAAATAATAATAATTCTGCCCTCAAATACTTTTTTTAACGGTTGACGAACATTCCAAATGGGCTACTGATGAAATTCACTACATCAGGATACACTCGCTTCTGAACAGGAGAAAACTCACCTAGGACCAACCGTGAACACTCATCTGAAGGCATGACATTGCAAAGAGGTAAAAAAATATATAAAGAGTGGGCTTGTTTTGACTCACGAGCCGGCTCAAGCTCAATAAGCTTAGCTCAGGCTCGTTTACTAAATGAACTTGTTTTTAGGCTAAGCTCGGCTCTTTTTAAATTCAAGTGATTAAGGATTTTAGTCCCATGTTAACAGTGGTTTAAAGGGTGTGTAGGGGTGTTTGGATGTGTAATTTCTTTTGCAGTCATTCTCATGAACGACACCTCGTGGACTTTATAAAGGTGTTATTAACTCTTAATCGATGAACACGTACAATAACTACAAAGTAGATTTATTGGAATCATTAAGTCATGTACATTCCTCCTGCTGACAACAAAAGTGAAATGTGAATGGCTATGTTAAAGTAATATGTGAACCCGGTTAGATAGTTCATACTTGTAATATACTTTTGATTGTTTTTTTTTTTATCTTGATTGTACTCAAACTAATATACACCTCCCTATGTATGTGAGGGCACCCCTATACTGTGCATGCGTGTGCTTGTATATGTATGTGGGGCGGCAATTATACGAATATTTTATTTGCGAGAGGTGCAAGAACTCATCAAAATGCGACACGTGTATTTTAGGTGAAGAACATAAATGACCATATGTAATTACATACCATGGTTATATATTACTTACTAAGTTATATGATCACGTACCATTTTAAAAGAACTAAAAAGGTTTTAGCAATATTTTACACTTAAATTAACGATAATAAAATTTTCTATTTTACGGTAAAACTCATGAAAAAAAAGTTAAGCCATATTATACACTCACTCACATTAAAGATAATAAAATTTTCTATTTTATAATACGTCTCAAAAAAAACTTTGTATCAAATACCTCCCCCTATATAGCACCGGATTTTCAAATCAGTGGTTAAGATTTAATAGTGAAAACATCCGTATCTAATCTTATATAGAATATGGGTGAAATGACAAAATACGGTAACTTTTTAATGCTATTATATATATATATATATATATATACCGTAGAATATTGAATTTTATTATATTTATTTTGAGTAGAGTATTGCAAAGGTTTTTAGAAATAATTTAAAATTGTACCTGACTATGGAACGCCCTTAATTTTATCATATTTTACTTGTACTAAGTTTACTTCTCAGCTCCTACCAAACACCATATATTATATGATTGTTGAACACAATCTCACCTCATGTCATATCTCAAAGATTATCCTCTTGGTATATGCTTTTTCGTTTTTGGATCTCTTAAATCTTCATAAGTTGTTGCTGGGTACAATTTTCTCACTTTTTTCCTTGCATTATTCGTGGCTTTTTAAACATTTTCTGTATGTTACAAATATATATTTATTATGTTACAATCTCCACCAACCCGACTTGCCCGTTTTACCTGAGTAAAGAGTATCATTATAATGAATAAATAAAGAATGCCCGTTGAGTCACTCAACTAACGTGTATCTTTCAGTTTATATGATGTTTTACAAGGAAAATCATTTGATTCTGTTGAATCAAATCCTAGTAAACCTAGCGCAGTGCTTGTATCTTTTCATTGGGTGTAACTCATTATTGCTTATGAATTTTCAATGCCTTAAATAGTTACCCTTCAAAAATAAACATATATATATATATACACACACATATATGTAGTAAAAGATGAATTTTATAAGGAAGGTTTCCTTCTCCTTCTCAACCGATGTGGGTCTTGCATTAGGGATGAGCATGGTACCCGTTCGGTACCGAAAGTACCAGTACCGAAAAACGGGGAAAATTGATACTGAATATACCCGGTACGGTTCGGTACAGGTACCAAATGCTCATCCCGATCTTCATACATGCATGTAGTAAAAAACTGAATTATTATGTGTGAAATTACTAACCTAACCATAAGGGTATAGCACACCTAGTAAATTATCCCTTAAACAAATCTATCTAATAAATGTTGTAGCTTCTAAACATGTTTATAAACCGAATGCTGAGAGCTTATAAACGAAAACCAAAGTTGTAAATTATAAACCACCACCACCCCTCATCCTCACCGCACCCTACTCACCACGTTCTGCCACCATCCCCGACTGTTTTAAACGTTAACAACTAATATCTTTCCACCCATTCTATCTGTCAACTATTTTTTATAACTGAATTATGTCAACTACTTTTATGAAAATCAGATTTACAAAAAAAACAGGATGTCCATGAACTTGCATGCAGTAAGAAGGAACAAATTTCAAAAAGAACACAATAATTTTTCAAGTTTCAAACATAAGATTAGTTGGCGCATAACACCGAAGAAACAGCATGCAACGATCCAGTAACCACAAGAAGACCAGGTCGGTCAATGCCGTTTGATTCAAGTATTTTACCCCCAATCCTCATCGACTCCAACACTTGATGACTACTGAAAAGTAGAGTACCTTGGTCAGCAGAGTGACCTGATTGTTTTTTGAGCAACTCGTTATGTTCTTCAACTCCATACTCAGAAAATGTAACACCCAACTCGTTAGAAGCTTGGATCCAACGGTCTCTTAATAAGGACAAAGAAGCCATCCTGAACTGGTCTCCAGCAATGCTAACTTCTGTCAAGAATATAGCATTCACTTGCTTCACTGCAATAACACATCCACATCAAGGATAAAAGTAGTTATAAAATAACATATAATCCCTTCGGGGTTTATTTAGCAGATAGTCAAGATCTTTAAGCTAGGTAAAACTTTGATTTTGTTATGGTTTAGCTTCAGTGTCATGGGCTATTGATCAAGTAAATGAAGCAAAATGGGAGAGTCAACACTCAACAGTAAATAATTAATTAATTAACTATGATAGTAAAAACTATAGTAACAAATTGGATACATCTTTAATATAAGATAACACAATGTGACCATTATTCACCTGTGCGGGTAAAAAAAGGCTGTGTAAATAATAGATAGGCTAACAAAGAAGCGCACCCGCAAGTAATTCTCTTGCAAATGCTTGATGGTCTTTGTCACTTGCCATAGCAACCACAAAAACTAAATTTAAATCTGGATATGTTATCTGAATCATGTCAGCCAAAGCCTTGGCAGATTCTTTGGTATGAGCTGAAATGCAAGATACCAAAATGAGTAAGTAAAAACTCAGTGTTTTTGGTCAACAATTAAGAACACATATGCATGAATCTGTGAAAGCATAAATTGGTTAAACCTCCATCTAGCAGTATTGTAGCACCAGGTAGTCCTAATGACTCAGCTTCTACTGATGTTAAAAATTGACTTCTTCCCAACAGTTGTGTACTTTCTAGACCGATACGAATGGATTCATCTGATATTCTCCATCCTGTAACACAAGTGGAATTTACTAACAAAATAACCACAAAGGTATCATTATAAAAAATCAAGTTTTGCAGCCATATTTAACAGATAAATATATATATAATTTTAAAAGAAAGGATCAATGAAGTGTACTGGCCGCAAAACCCAACCAACCCATCTTGACCTGCAGTTAAAGGTTACTAGTTTTGACGTGAACCCGTTTTAACCTGTTACCCAACCCACCATTTTTCGATCTCTATATGCGATATTGAATGGGTGTACAGTCGGACAAAGCAGGGATTACGGTTGAAGAACCTTGATGACGAAGGCAGAGTGCTGCACATGTGGTGGTTGCAGCATTTTGAAGTTGGTGCAGTCCCAGCAAACGCAATTTTACATCACAGAGCTCAATAGACTACACAATTTTACAAGAATCTGTGTAAGGTTGATAAGTAATATGATCATGTGTTTTGGTGTCAATCATAACTGGTGTCAATCATAACGGAAAAGGGTATTATAGTACAAGTAAAATTAGGTGCATACCAGTTGAAAGTCTTTCACAATGTCAAGTACAATATCAGATAATTGGAACGGACTGCCTGAGACATTGCTAAAGCCCTTAATGATACTTTTATTTCCAAAATCAGATGCACAAATTACAGGAGAACACATTGAAGATGCTTTATTCCGAAGAATGAGCTTGATGTGTGGATAATAGGGCCCTCCTAGAACCACCTGATATTTTAAACTTATCAAGCTCAGATTTACATGCACTGATGCACATGACCAAATTTGACTATATAGTTAGGTGAAGTATGCCTAAATGAAGATATATTGATATAATCAACGTAGGAGAACCACCTAACTGGGCAGCCATGTTTTATGATGCCTGACTTTGCAACTGCAATACTTTCCAAGGATCCCCCTAGTGCAGCTAAATGTTCTTCACTGATAGTTGTTATAACAGAAGCTGCAAGATCCGAACTAGAGATTATATTTGTTGCATCACGAGCACCACCTAATCCAGCCTTCAAACAAAGAGATAAAGACTTATTGGGTTACTTAAGTGTGCAATTTTCATGAGAAATCAATATAGAGAATTACTAAAGAAGGTGCTTGGAGATAAAATAAATAAGTCAACCTCGATAACTGCGATGTGAACATTCTCTTCAGCAAATAGATTAAACGCCACAGCAGTGAAAGGGATACCTCAAAATGACTAAGATGCCCATGTTCAAGTTGCACAGCTTGATCCAGAGAAACCTTTATCCTTTGGAACAAGGAATTTACTGCCTTTGCTGATACCGGATTACCTAGTTTTCCAACTATTATGCGTTCCCTTATGGTCTTAATATGTGGACTGCTTAGAGAAGATGAATCAGATGGTTGCTAGTTAATTCACATGTTGTGTAACATCCTTATGTAGTGACGTACTACAAATAAAAACTAACCATTGTGATCAACAAGTAATACCTTGTGTAGCAACCAACAGAGTACCCTTCAGCACGTAAAATATTGGACACAAATGCAGCGGTTGAACCTTTTCCTTTGGTCCCAGCAACGTGAATGACCTAGATTAGATAATATCCAGCTATTTAAAGGCTAATTTAAAGATAACAAGCAATTTACGTAGGTAATATTAGAAGGTGAAATTTTCAAGGTTCATAAAAGACACTAACCTTATATTTGGATTGAGGGTTTCCAAGGGATTGCATCAGACGCTTCATCCTTCCAAGATCAAAACCATCATCAGAGTCAGTTCCGGCACCTTTTGGGACACCAGATTTCTCGTGGTTTTTCAGATTGTTCAGATAATCGTTGAATTCTTTCAGTTCTGACTCCTCTTCTTCTTCTTCTTCTTCTAGTATCAATCCTGAAAAGTTACACTTGATCCCTAAACCGTTTAGGTATTTCCTGCCACCAGTGGCAGTTAAAGACTTGTGGTGTCGATGGAAGCTGCCAACAATCCTGGAGAAAATCATCTTTTTTTTTTTCTCTTTTATTTTGCAACTCCCCTGCTATAGATAAGCTAAGTCGTCACTAGGCAGCCATTACGTTTCTGTTTCTTGTAATACAAATAGTGTTTCGGTTACTATATGATGCTGAAAGCACAAGACATTTAGTCAGACTTTCTGTTTCAAGTTACAGCATTAACCACACAATTACAGAACCTAGTACTTGAGAATGATTCATGCTAACAATTGACCATCCCCTAAGGTTTCTTGAAACATGATTTGCTGACGAGATTAGACATGAACGTAAAAATCCTGCTTCAATTACTTAATACCCTCAAACTAAATACGAAGTTAGGATCGTAGGGCATTTCATCGAACAGTTGGATATGTATCAGATACTAGTACATTTGCCAAAACCCAAAAATTAACATGAGACTCTTAAGAATACCTGAGCGAAAATGAGGATTAGAAGTTACAGCTGCTTCCGAAACAAATACTTCAGTAGTCAACAGAGACTGAAGTGAGAGAGTAGTGTCGTCGTAAGCAAAGGGTGTACCAAATTAATTAATTAATTAATGGGATATTTACATATATCCTCCTCCCATTAATTACCCAGCTTATAAAGTTTATTATATATATATATATATTCTTTTTCTGAAACAAAATCGCTTTTTTTTAATTCCATTTCTTAAACAAAAGCACCTATCTTGTATATGCGACATCGTTTCGAGTGTGGGTGGTAACCGGAGGAAGAGGGTGGTGAACGACGATGATTAACAGTAAGTAGTGAGTGATGGTGGATGTGTGTACGGTGGAGAGTGGTAGACGGTTATTGTGGTGTTAGAGTTGAGGTTTGGGTTTGTGTCGATGGAAAGTGGACGGTGAAGATTGGTGATAGGAGGAGGTTCATGAAAATGAAAAAAATGCAATCTTTGTGCTGGCTGGAGCATCTCAGATCATTATCATATACATTTAGACTTAAATGAAGTAGTAGATAACTAACTATCCATTGGCATCATCCTCATTTGTGTCTCTAACTCCCATTTACAATTTACATAAAGTAATTACTAAATTGGAATATATATATATTAATCAAATATAAAATAGAGGAATTATGGCGATTTATAAAGATACAATAACAAATAAAAAGTAAAAATTGATGGGTATTAGAAACGGAATCATTTAATAACCTGCTAAAATGGTAATTTATTAAGACTAATTTTAATGAAATAGGTAAATATGTAATATATATATAGTTTAAAAAAGAAAAATATGTAATTAATTTTAAGAGTTATAAATATGTAATACCTGATTTTAACAAGGGATCCATATGTAAATAAATGACCCTAAATTAATTACCTCAAATGAAAATCAGAAAAAAAAAATTTTGATTTTTGATCTATTCTAGCCATTTATATTTATTTATTTTAAGTTGTGAGAATTGACTATTTCTCATAAAATGTTGTGGCATCCCCTTAGTCCTCTCACCACCTCCCATTCAACATTTGGTTATTTGTTATTAACAAGCTTTTGCTTCTTCCAAATCTCTTCATCACCCTTTCTCTTCTTCAAAACGTAACTCTGCTTTCTGCCTCTCTTGCCGAGACGCTTGCAGAGCTACATCACACAGAATGGCACCAACCAAATCTGAAAGATTCGCTTCTGGTGAGGGGGCTAAGTCCTCTAATGATGGTTCGTGTCTTTCTCACCTTGTTTATATCTATTTGCATTAATTTATGCGCGTTGACGTGTATGGTGATGAAACAGGATTAACAATTGATCAAGGGATCGCGTGTGTGTTGATGTTGGTGGCTTTGGCGCTAACGTACCTCATTCATTGAATTTGACTTCTTCAATATCATCATCCTTCAAGTATTGTGATCAAGAAAGATGCAAAAGATAGCGTTCGTCTAGATTGGTCTAGGGATCTTATTTCTTGTATAGTTTAAGATTTTGTGTCTTGAATTGGCATCCGAGAGGTGGAAAGGATGAAATGGTAGAGAAAATTATTGTTTTCGTTTTGTCAAGAGAGTTTCGTGTTAAATTTAATGAACTGAAACATTCAGATATCCGAATTGTGAAACCTATTGCAATGGCTATGCAATGTTAAACCAATGAAGATTTTCTATGTAGTGTTGTACAACATTTGTTTGGATCAAGGACCAAGAAAAGAAAATACAAACGAGGCCGTGGTTTAGATTTACATTTCAGCTAGAAAATCAAAATTATCTTAACAGTTAACTCTTTTAAGAACTTTTTGGCCCAAATTCAGATTTTTTACCATGTTATAATTAGTGATGTAAAACTTAGAAATTTATGGATAGACTGCCCATGTGATCTGATCCGATCGATCCAGTCCTCGGGTTCGCTTTTCCCAGATTGGTCTCGTACCAGTTCAGTTCCTGTCCCATGATCAGCCTTTCACGTATAATGCAAATGTTTAGTGTCCAATATTTCCTTTTTTTTTTTTTTTTTCAATTTTTGGAAGTGTCCTAGATGCCTTGAAGACAACAATCTACTTGCAAGCGAAAAAATATGTATATATTTAAATGATATATAGTTCAAACAAGTCCAAAGACTTTCTAGTGTTCACTGTTTTAAAGCCTCCTAAGATCAGTTAATTTTTTACTGTAAAACACATTATTTACATTAATTTATTTTGGTAACACAATTCGTTTGTGTACAACTCACACTAAAAACAATTCATTTTAACCAGTTTTTCCCAACCCAACATACTTTAACCAAACAGTCACACTTGCTACACATGGACAGTTTTCATCACAATTAGTAATTTGAAGATTTCACTTTTCAAAATCCTTCAGGGCCAAATACATAATTGTAACTTTAATGTAACTAGCTCGACTATGTTCGTGGAGAATAAATGTAAAGAACTGACATTAGTTTTGTTTTCATGAGGCAATGAAGAGAGCATCTAAATCTACCCACTACCAAAACTGCTTAATCTCTGTATGCCGTATGATGTATTATTCACCTCCTCCGCCACCATCGAGCCACAAGTCAGATAGAAAGTATAATGAATAAACACTGCTTATTAGTCATGATTCATGAAGCTGCATGTTGTTGACGATGTAGAGCATATTTCACAACCTCATAAAACGATACCACGATTCCAACTGAAGGTCCTGCACGCCCCACGCGTGCCCCCACCCCTGTAAATAGTCCCCTCATTCCACCACCCCTGATTCAACGAACAAAAAATCACATACTAAAGCCAAAAGGCTTTATGAGTTGGTGCAAACTTTGCATGGAATCCAATATAGGTGGCACTTTCAACCCATTTACTCAGAAATGGGTTGTTTTAAATTATGTTTTACGTTTTCTCTCTTAGAAGCTAGAAAGGAAAAAAAAAGTAAAAGAGTTCGCATAAAATTTACTAAACTAATTTATTCAAAAAACTATATTATCATACAAATGATACGGTTTTTGTAATCATAGCTTATAATTTTAGACGCTACAAAGATGTTTAGAAAAAAACTAACAACCTCACATGTACAAAAAAAGTTGACATTTTGACCCAACCAGTTCTCGCCCAATAACCAATCCGCCCCTATAAAATCCACTGATATGAAAGTCTTGAAAAGTACCAGTTTGCTATCTAGTTACATAATGGTACATGCTTTTAAAGAGGAACATACATACCTCCACACCTCCATTAGAGTCTGCCTCGTTGTCATCCTTAATGCTCTAATAGGATCCTTCTGCAATAACATTAAAGCGAAGAAATAAATACAAGTAAACAAACAAATCGATAATTGTCCACGATCTTCAAGAACACCTGAACCTCAATGCAAAAAAAAAATCGAACTTGAAGAATATACCTCTATTTGTCTTCGAGTTTTTGCAACATCAAGTGGACAGGTGGCAGCGGCAGCAAGGCTACCTGCAACAAAACCGGCAGAGAAATTTGCTCCGAGCACACTCACAGCATTGGCTTCCTCACCCACAAAACTTAGAAGCCTTCTTCTTACTGGCTCAAGAGTAGACCAACAGATGGCAGAAAAAGGTACATCACGAGCAAGCTGTGCCCCAAGACCTGTCCAAAGAGCGCGGTAACTTTGCACTGCAGAAAAAGAAAACCCAGGTCAAACTCCTGTTACCATGAAAAAAGAACCAACAAAGTACGAATTTCTTATATTTATTGAAAAAATAAGATGACGCAGTTGAGAAAAGTTTTAAGAAGGAACAAAATAACAATATGTGGTGATGACACACACATAAATATATAAAAATGCAAGTTCATGAAATGTTATTAGCTTACCGTTCATATTTTCTGATGTCTTGACACTTGATAATACATCCACCAACGTCTTCCACACTCCAGGAGATTTTTTACCACCGTTGAAGTCTTTAAATGCCTACATGTACAGATGTTCATTTTGCCATTATTAAACAAATATAATTAAAGAAACTAGTGCAGCTACTTCAGTGCTAAAAGCTCCAGTAAAAAATTTCCCATCAAGTGATATGGCCATGTTCATTAGACCTTTCAAGCTTAAAGTTAATAATAAAATTTAACAAGATGGGGTTACTAAAATAACAAGTGTCAACAACTAAAAGCTCTTAAGCACCTGCATGCGAGTTCTAGCAAGTTCTATAGGATAGCAGGTAGTGCAAGCCAATGAGCGTGACAGTGATCCGGCCAGTAAAGGGGCGTACGGGGTCATGCTTGGAGCATTCTGAGCTGAAAACTCTTCAAACCAATTACGGAATATGTCATAGCAAGGGAGATAAATTCCCACCTGTTCAAACATAATATTGTTAGTTCTAACCATGGTGCAGTTTGGCTTTAAATAATAATAAATACATCATGAGACTTACAGTTGGTACAGCCAGTGCAAGACCAGCATTTGTGCCTCTCCATAATCTTGCAACTCCCTCCTGTAAAGACTCCCAATATATAGCTTGATACAACTTCAAAACTTATAGTATAATGTACAGTAGAAACCAAACGAGAGAATCCTAACCTGGCGAATGATTTTGTAAAAAACATCCAGTGTTCCTTTGTACTCAAAACAGTCTGGCGGACAGATTGACACTGTACCATGTACTCCAGCACGTGTGCATGTTGGTGAGCATCTTAGATCCGCAAACATCTAAATAAACGAAATTTATAAAAAAAATTCAAATAAGATGATTATCAAGTTTTTATCTAATCCTAATATAGAGATCCGTTAGCTATAAATATGTTATCGGTTTCATGTTATGCCCATGAAGTTATAACATAGAGTTATATACTACATGAGAAACAGTGGTACTTAGCTAAAATTCACAATCGTGGAGAAAGATTAAGAATTACCATGTACTGTTTCACTAAGAGCATGAATGGTTGAACTGGTGTTCATAATTTTCATGACATTTCAAAGTAACAACAAATAAATAGTTTAAACAAATTTCATGAACTCCGAACAAAGAGGTTGAGCTCTCATTACTAAGAGATGAGCAAATATATGCAACTGCTCCAAAGTCGTTTCTGTCTCAAGATATTAGCTAGCCATTACTACTTAGGGGTGTTTGCATGGGTGTCGGTGTCCAATACAAACTGAAAATGATTATCATTTTTCTTACTGAAGAAACCGGTAACAAGTTGCTATACGAAAACTGAGAACTTAGTGTTGTTGGTCATAAAGGGGAAACTCAAGATGCAGGATTTTGTGAGTGTGTGGGAGACGGATACTGATTAAAGTGAGCTTTCTGCAAAACTCAACCAGATAACTACAATCACTTGTTCTTTGAATGTGAATACTCGAGGTCAATTGGGACAATTTGAAGGCTAAGAATTACATGGGTAGTGGGATTAAGGTTTTTTAGTTTTTTTTTTGTGCAGGAGCTTTGCAAAAACCTGGTTAATATAAGGTTGGTCATTGCTAGGTCCAATCTGTTTTTACCAAGTATTTTCTGGTTCCAAGTAACACCCTTACACCCCTAGTTATTTAAATAATTTGTTTGAGCCAGATTTTTTGGATTGGGCTTTATGGTGTAAATGTCGTGCAATATAGTTCTGATTGTTATGATTGTTTTGACTATGATTCTCTATCCTTGATGACCCTGGTTTATTTTTTGTAGTGGCTAATATAGGTCATCTCAGGATGAGTTTTTGCTTTCGAGCTGTTTGGAGTCGTACAACCATGCAGTCCCGAGAGTCTTGCTTAATGAAAGTTGGATTCAGTCCAAGATTGTGGCAATGGTTATGTCGCTTGGTCCATTCATGGCTATGTACTGAATCATCATGGTTCACTTGCAATGTATTCTCATTTAGTCTCCAGAGTTTCTCAAAGCATATAGAATTTAGAGCGAGGATGCCCACTTAACGTTTTGCTCGGTGGCACACTATTTCCCAGTCTCTTCCTTTTACAAAAAAACCGATTTTATTATAATAAATCCAATAAATGTTCAATCACATAACCATCCCTAACTCTGATTAACAGATTACTTAATTGTTTCTTTCTGATTCTTCAAGTCATAATATTCACTATAAAAACTCACATCCAAACACCCCCTTTACGTATATTCTGCATTAGTGTCCAGGTTAGTGGAGCCACACGATTAACAACACATTTAATGGACGCCTCTTAGACAAATTTAAATGGTTGAAAAACTGTTAGCAACCAGCTACTAGTTCTAAAAAGATGCACAAATTAGAGCACGCCATCCTCTTACCGTAGAGGAAAAAGATTACGGAAATACTAACAGTCTAACAGATAATAGACAGAACACATACCATGTTTGGTCCAAAAACTGCCATTCGACTGGTATGATTAGTCATCGGATGCGAGTAAGCAACACCAGCGGCTTGTGCTTGCAGCCTTGTCTGTAAAGTCACAAACATACAAAAAAACGCAGAATCATTACCATGGTCCTGAACACCAACATGAAACTAAAAAATAGCAACAAAGATATCAAAATAAGGAAGTGATCAGAAATGACATCTAAACTTGACTTCAAATGTCAAAAGAGTGTTTTTCAACTTGAAAGGTTTGATACCGTTTCATAAAAACAGACTAATGATAACAAAACCCCTAAAAACCTGGTTCAAGGTGTACAAAGAAGCCTAATTAAAATAAACCATTAAAAGCAGAACATAAACCCTATAAACAGAAGTAAAGTTGCATACCTTGACGACATCAAGAGGGTTAACGATAATGGCGGAGAGGACGGCGGCGCCAGCAGCGGATAACGCTCGCTCCGAAAACCCTAACTTGTCATTTGACTTCAAGGGAATAGGTTGTTGCGGCGGAGGAGATTTAATGGGTTCAATCATGGTTGACGAATCAGAGATCAACTCAAGTTCATATTCATGTGTTGCATCCCCTGACGATTGATCGGAATTCATGAATAGATTGTTGTGGTCATATTGGTCCTTGTTTAGCATTTCCCTTCGATTCAAAATTTGACCAATAGGAACTTAACCCTGTAACAAACAGAATTCGTTGATGGTTAGTTGAATCAAGAATCATGTTTGTTTAGTATGGATTATGAGAAGAAAAGGTTGGTTATACCTTTTGATCGCATTGAGGAGAAGAAATTGCAAAGCGGAAGAAGACGCAATTAATATTAATATTTATTTCCAAATGGCTTGGAATACATACAATCAGAAAAAGGCTCCCACGCCACAAACCGAATAGGGTTGGTTGCATTCAGACGTGTCAAATTCTAGAACCACCCCCTTTGCCATGTCATCCATCAATTTTTCATTTTCATGATTTTTCTAATCCACTCCCTTTTTTCCCAATTAAAATAATAGCATTGTGGGAGTCTATTCTCCAATTTCGATCGATATTCCTATGTAATATTGGCACTCCATGCACTAACTACTGGAAAAAAAGACAATGACTTGACCATCAACCATCAACTTTAAAACTTACCTAATATGACGACGGATGTATAATTATTTAGTGTTTGACACACAATTTGTACCATCTTGATTGCTTATCATCACATATTATATAATTTTATAATATAATAGATATATTAATAAAGCACGCATTTTTAAATAGTAAAAATGAATCATTTTCATTTCTCTCACTTAATTTTAAAAATTATTAACATTTATAAAGAAATATTATAAAAAAGATCTAAATATCCCATGAAAATAAAGGGACTTTTATAAAAATTAGATGATTAAAATGAAACACCTTAATAAACTGGTTAGTGAAAATTTCCATATCATCATATTTCTTTTTTTTTCTAACGGCCAATAAAGTAAAAACTAGGTTACTCAGGGAACTCAATGACAAAAGGTGATCCTATACGTCCATGACCATAAACAACGTTGGGAATCACAAGCTCGCTATCACCAGTTTCAAGAAGCCCACTACGATAAAACCTAGCTGGTTTAATTTGCTTCGCTTGTATTTATAAATTAAAGTTGATATTAAATTTGAAAAGAAAAAAATTGAACCGATGAAGACAAAACCCAAAGTAACTCCATTGGAACATGTTGTTAAAATATCCAATAACATTTAATCAATAGACATGAAGTAGATTAATAGATGTATATATATGTTGACTCAAATTATGGTTCACATGTGAGACGGATAAAACCTTCCTTTGGTCCGGGTTTTAAGGCTTTAGTTGTGGTTAAGATATTGTTAGCCATGAATCCATCATCTGTGAGCTGTCTTCCTTGAAAAGCAAAAAGAAGAGGCACACCACCTGAACCCTAGCGCAAGCTATCCTCTCTTCCCGCTTCGAATCGCTCTGTTAAATTATTTCACTCATGAAATGGGAGACGAACATGGAGATGGAAGAGGTGGAAGCCGTTTTGGAGAAGATTTGGGACTTACACGACAAGCTTAGCGACGCTATACACTCCATTTCCAGATCTCAATTTCTCCATTCCATCAAATCCCAAAGCGATCTATTTACCAACAGGAAACTCTCCGATGCTGACGTCAAAGGTGGCTTCGTTTACGTCAAAGACTTCCCCATCGAAGAGGACGATGACTCCGCTATTCACGAGGCCAAGAGTTTGAATTCCATTCGGACCGCTCTCGAGAACCTCGAGGACCAGCTGGAGTTCTTTCATGTGAGTTTCTGCTTCAATTGTGTTGGACCGAACACTAATTTCATTGTTTTTGCTCGTAAGGCTTTGACCTAATTAGTATGGTTGTTTTAAGCGATGAAGGAGATTCTAAATTACAAGCCACCAATGAAGCTTAATTAGACTATTAGGCTCTGAACTGGTTTTTAGTGTTATATTTGCTAATATACATACAGGGTCACTTAGGGTGCTTGTTTCTGTTATTGGGTTTACATCCTGGGTTTACAATTTTACTTGTGAATCCATATAGTCTACAAGGCCTAGTTTGCTTGCACGGAATGCAGCATCATCAAGTACGCTGTATTACCATGACTAATTCATTTATGGAACCAGTAGTTTCAACTTAGTTATGGCTTCCACAGGGAAGAAATCCTTGAGCGAACTCACTGCTTTGCATAATAAATTAGAATCAGATAGTGGAACACAGGCATGGGCAGCATGTGGGCTAGGTGTGCTTTCTAAGAAGTTATTAGCTTAGCATTTGGAGAATGCCTTCTCTTAGTAAGTAATGGATCACAAAGCTCGGTATTGTTTTCTGACAGCATTGTGTGATTTCCTAGTTTGTGAGCTTCATGCTAAAGAAGTCACTAGGTCTGCATTTGGGGAACGCATCCGTCAAAGAACCAGCTTATGTTTCTTCTTTTGTGAATGTGATTAATGAAAGCAAACCTTATTTGTGCAATGCTTAAATCTGTATTTCTGCCCTAGACGTCTTATCTTTTAAGAATAGTTATAGACCTATGCATATTTTATATTTTACTGGATAATTCTTCGTAGAAATTTACTAGATAAGTATTCGTATTTATCTTATAGGTTAGGATTAGATTATTAAGTATTAATAGTTTCATTTAAATGATATTCATAGTTGGAACTAATATAAATAGAGATTAGAACAACTATTCTATTATGCTTGTTAATTTGAGGAATTGATTTGACCTATATATATTTTTTTTTGAAACTGCCATTTCATAAAACTGGCAGTGAGCTAGAAAAGCAACATACAAGTTAATATACTAAAAATTGAAAGTACACCATCACTCTAATTGTGACGCTTTCCCTCTATATTTGATCCACAAGAATGTTTGGGCCTTTATCTCCTCTAAAATTATTGTTCTGGTCTTAATTCTTGTTTTCACATAACTTCCGGTTTCATCCTTTCCAAATACCCCACATAATTGTCAAGATAATTGCTTGAGCTAAATTCTTATTCTCTAGCACTACAGACCACTGATTAGGGAGATCGATTTGCCCCAGATTTTACATGTGAATCAGCAGGGACCAAAAAGTTGATCCGTTGTTTTGTCGATTTCGCCACATAGAACGCAAAGTTTTTCATTTCTACACATCTTCTTGATAACACCACCTTTGTCGGAAGCCAATTTATCACCACTCGCTAGCTGAAGAAGTTGACTTTTAACGGGAGACATTTCAGTCGTTTATGCACGCACTTTTCTTGCTTGATTATGATTTTTTAATATTCTTTCTGCACCATTGAACCGAAAATGAACCAGGCGTATCAATATCATCCATCCATGACCTTTTTATTTGGGCTTTCAAAATCCTTCAATTTGGAGATCAGTTCTTCATAACCCTGCAAATTCCCTAACACTCTTGAGTTAAATGGCTCAGCCCTCCGGTTCCATCTAGCTTGCGGACTCAGAACCGATGTTTGAACACGATCGGCTATTTTGCAATTTTTTAAGACTTCAAGATGATATTATTAGCCGAGAATTATGCTTGTGATTGTGTTTCCATATATTCGTAATTGTATTGTTATTAGGTTATGATTATTGTTTCCTTGTTTAGTGCTAGGGTTCAATCCCTATATAAAGGGATCCTTTGTAAACATATGATTCATTCAGAAAATACAATACATAACCACTTTTATGGTATCAGAGCCCTAGGTTCTGAATACCCTCTTCCTTTTTTCCCTTTCTTTTCCGATTGTCTAGCTGTTTCGACAGCCTCTTTCCTTTGTTTCATAAACCCTAGCACATCTATCCTATGACAGACAATAACAAAAAGGATGACCCCAAGTCATCTTCTTTCGATAAACCCACCAAAAATCTGCACCCGGCCTACTCAGTAACAAACGTGCAGTCCAAGATACGTACCCTCGACGGCGTTAAGGTTACGTATACGTCTTGGGTTAAACTTTTCCGGCTCCACGCTGTGGCTTATCAGGTTCTGGATCACATTGATGGATCCGAACCGCCACTAGCCACCGCAGCAGATTACCAATCCTGGAAAGAACTGGATGCTCTCGTTCTCCAATGGATTTACAGCACTGTGTCCGATGACCTCTTGCCCCGGGTTCTTGAAAGCGGCCCTACGCCTCGCCATGCATGGGTGAAGCTCGAAAAAATATACCTGAGCAACAAAAAGGCTCGGGCCGGGGCGCTTGAAACCAAGTTTTGTAACCTCACCTTGTCCACCTGCTCGTCTTTGGACGACTACTGTCAGCGCCTCAAAGATCTCGCGAACCAGCTCAAGGACGTGGACCATCCGGTTACTGAAGAACGTCTTGTGCTTCAACTTGTTCGGGGGCTGCCTGCAGAGTATGACACGACTGCCTCTCTTATCAACGCCAATAATGCAGATTGGGATCTTGCTAGGAGTATGTTGAGGATGAAGTTATTCGACAAGAAGCCCGCCAAAAGACCACACAGTCCGTTCATGTTACAACCTCTCAAAACCAAACCTCCCACAACCAACAACAACCACACCCTCCTACTGGAACAAATACCTACAACCACCAACCCTTTTATAACCGATCTGGACGTGGCCGAGGACGTGGTCGGGGGCGTGGTAACCGCGGCCGCGGTTCTGGACGCGGCAACAACCCTTCACCACAAACTTGGGCCCCAAGCAACTTCTCCTACCCTCAATGGGCTTGTGGAACACTCCACCTTGCCCCTACCCGACCCAACCCGCCTTCCAGCCCCCTACTCCCTATTCCCAACCCACGGCCCAAAATCAGTCGGCCCACTATACTGCAGCCCATTCGACAAACCTGAACCAAACCGCACCCGCCTACGGCCCAACCCCATACCCTTCCACACCTTACACACCGCAGGCCCACTTCAGTTCCATCCAACCCACTGGTTACAATCCTATGTGTCCATCAGATCTTACTGCAGCCTTAGCCTCGATGCAGCTCCGTTATGACCCGAACTCAATTATGGACACGGGAGCAACATCACACGCCACAGATGAACAAGGTATGATCAAAACTCCCGACTCTTTTCCTATTAACAGTAACATATTAGTCGGAAATGGCGCGTCCTTGCCAGTTCAAGGGTCTGGAACGGGCTATTTAACCTTACCCAATCGCACTTACATACTACCCAGAATCCTTTACTGCCCACAAATCATTAAAAAGTTAATTTCTGTTAGACGATTTACTCGTGATAACAGTGTTTCCATTGAATTTGACCCCTTTGGTTTTTCTTTGAAGGACCTTCGAACTGGGCGTCTTCTCTCCCGCCACAATAGCACCGGGGATCTCTATTCTGTCACACCGCCAGAACTCCCACCTCAAGCAGCATTCATCACTTCCACATCTCTTCCATGGCATGATCGTTTGGGGCACCCCGGCGCTCAAGTCTTGGATGTTCTTAGTCGTCATTTTAATTTCTCTTGTAATAAGAACAAAACATCTAGTCTTTGTCACTCTTGTCAGCTTTCCAATAGCAAACGTTAACCTTTTTATGCATCTAATTCTTTTACTTTTGCACCATTTGATATCATTCATTGTGACCTTTGGACTTCCCCCGTGTTAAGTAAATCTGGGTATTAATATTATCTTGTTTTGATTGACAATTTTTCACACTTCATTTGGGTATACCCTTTAAAATACATATGATTCATTGTTTCCTTGTTTAGTGCTAGGGTTCAACCCCGATATAAAGGGATCCTTTGTAAACATATGATTCATTCAGAAAATACAATACATAACCACTTTTAGATATAACTCTGGGAATACATCTGTAAGAGGTCTCCAATCTATCCATACATCTAGCCAAAAATACGTGTTCTCTCCATTGCCCACCTTGCTTTTGAGCCTGCCTACGAATCTACCATGTCAAAGTTTAAACCTTCCAGATCCGCTGCAATATTTTAAATGTTTAACCATGGGCCAGTTATGCGTTTCTTTAACGGAAGATTCTTCCGATTTCTCAAGCTGTGATTGTTGGCTTCATTGCAATATAACCAAAGATTCGATGGCTCCGATTTGAATCTCCACATCAAATATCTAGCTTGGTTTAAAAAGCGTGAAGCGCACAAACGCGACGAGGTTTAAAACCGAGGCACAAAGCGCAAATGCAGTGAGCTTTTCGTACGCAAGTCGCGAAGTGATTATATAATTTATTTTATATATCCCATAGGTTTTTAGCATCCCCTACCTATGATTTAGCTATAATTAAGCTTCATAAATGTTTTAAAATGAAAAAAAAAACGTGAATGTACAACACAAAAACAATGTACAAAAGGCGCGCACCTCAATTTCACCTCAGGTCAATTTTTACCCTGAAAGCGCGCCTTACCTGCGCCTTTTGTACACTGTGCGCTTTCTTTCACCCAATGCGCAAAGCCTTAGGTTGCCTCGCGCCTAAGGCACACTTTTTTAAACTAAGATACCTAGTCATAAGGATAACGATTCCCAGAATGCTTGTCAGTTTTGGTGGTAGGATTGAGAAGTTGTTATCTTCTGAGCATCTAATTAATGTATCAAGTGTTTGTCAATACATTCTGTTGGTCTTAACATGCATTATAATGCATTTCTAAACGGTCTTGGGTGTTAACGGAGTCACTGCAACTTCTAGGATTTGTGTAAATATTGGGGTAACCATGTTGGGACCTGGTTTTATTTATCTTGTTGGGAGTAGAAGTTCATGGCTCATAACACTTAACTGGGGATAACTTATAAAAAGCTAAAAAATTGAGAATCGAAACCAGCTTACTTTATCAATTGTTAGAAGTGAACTTGTGGAAAGTCCGCAACAGAAAAGAATCTGGTTGCTTGTTTGGTTAGTCTTAATGATATATTTAGCTGTCTAGGAGTCGTTGATGTGCATGTAAGTTTCCTAACATCTTCTGGCAGTTGTCTTCTACAATTGATCATCTGTAATGTGTAAGGTCACCTGTTAGCTTTTGTAATGTAGTGCTATATCTATTCGAAACATGACATGACATCTTATTTCTTTCTTCCTAAAACACAGACTGTGCAAACACAGCAACGCGCAGAGAGGGATGCTGCAATTGCTCGGTTGGCACAAAGCCGAATCGTGCTTGCATTGAGATTGGCTGATCACCATGGTAAGAAGTACAAAGTTATTGAAGAAGCACGAGCTTTTGTTGGTGAAGTACAGAATCATGCTAAATTTGTCCAACCTGAGAATGGTGGTTACACGTCAGCAGAAACGTATGAGAGGTCAAACATTATAGTCAAAGTTGTCATCTCCAGCTTTAACTTTGCAAAAAAGTCGTTGCAAGTTGATCATTTGGGTGGTGTGCTAGGGAATGCTGCTCTGTTTGCAGTGAGCATGCTGGCATTGCTGCATCTTCATCAGGTGGGCGATAGGGAACGTTACATATCAGATCTCCAGCAGAGACATGAAGTTAATAATAAACAAAACAAGAACGTGACCAAGGTTTATGTACCTGAAGGAGGCACGTCTAATGGTCTAGATGTGCTATCTGCCAGGGGTTAAGAAAAAACCGAAGAGAGGGAGTCGTTTCGTGTGTTTTTTTTTTTTTGGCAAATAGCAGTGTCTGGAATTGTTTAAGAAAGTTTAGGGTTTTATTGTTTGTTTCTTAAATTTGTATATTCTTAGGCTGTTTTTGTTTAGGGTGCATAACAAAGGTTGGGCATGCTAAATTTGTTTCTTAACGAGTCCTTATGATTTGATGGTATTTGCGTCTGAAATGGATCTTTTTACTATTTTGGTTGTATGATCTACTTACTTTAGCCTTATAATGTGTATCTACAGACTCAAATATGAACAAATATAAACTATTGAAATGAAATAGATGGTAGGATTGACAAATCATACATCATTCGGCAGTGTGTTGCACATTAAAACTCCATCATTACTACATGTAGAAAGTGGCTTCATTTGACTTTCAACAATGCTGTTATATATTTTTTTTTGACTTTCAACAAAAGTCAAAAGATTTATTAGGATTCAAAGTTCAAAGTTTGTGCAAAATGTAGTGTAGGCCCCGGAAAGAAGGTAATTTCCTTCCATTTTTCTTTCGGTCGCCAACAAACGTAGATAAATCGAATTGAGGAAGCATGCATTTCATGGTCTTTGTTTACATTTGAAACCGGTTTTGACCTTAAACAAGATCTTAACCAGAATAAAAATACTTTTAGTATTAAAAATAAGAGAAATGCCCGGTTGGTGTTTGTGATTTTTCACTCTTTTGTCTTTATTCCCAAACTTTTTAAAATGGTATGTTTGTTTCTTGTGATGTTCTCAATCCCTTGATACTAGTTGAACATTAGTTTTTCCAGCTAAGTTAGTATTCTCACTTAGATCTGTTTAATTACCTTCCGGTTTTAAATAAGACCACATTAACCCCAATTTTGTCATGTTAACTTTACTTCTTAAAATAAATTATTTAGTTTATAATATATAGTTAAAATAAATAATATTTAGAAAATTACTATAGTGTATATCTAATACTATAAGTTTCTTTACAAAACAATTTTACAAAAATATTAAATACATAATTAACAATTTTCTACTTGTTTATGTATTTAGCTAATTTTTAGGTTTTATCGACATCTTAGACATATTTTGTATTATTCTATTGTCTTGATCATATGAGATACATTGAGTTGAAATGATGTGCCCATGTTGAATATCATCAATGTGTTTTGAACGCTTTGGTTATGAATAAGAGATGAACTCCACGATTAGGCGTGCTTAACTAAGAGCAACACATGCCTCAGGTAAATAAAAACAAATTCGTGAGCTCCTAATAAGTCAAATAAACAATATCGATTGATAAGAGGGATCGTATGTCACATATCTTTAAATCTCAATAACACACTCGAAGTGCCAACCTGTGTTTCAACCATGATGTCTTTAACGTTCTATTTCCAACAATCATCTATTCTATTGGGTTTGGAAGGAGAAATTTCAAGGTATTATATATACCAGTTAGGATTAAATAAAAGGACAACATAAACAAGAAGGGTAAGAAGGATTATAGTCCATTGATCTTAGATTTGGAGGGTTGAGATTAATTTTAAAGAAAAGAAAGTAGTAAAATGGCATAAAATGAATCTCATATTTATTGACTTTCTCTCTCCACGTGCAAGGCATATGCCAATTCTCTAATCATTTTAGAACGTCCATAACTTTTTCATAAGACATTTGTTTTTTTTAATTTCGTTATGATAACGAAAGTTTTTTATCTTTAAAATGAGTATGATATTGTTATATAAAAATAAAAAAAAATCATTTTTACTGGGTTTCTTTGTATTGTGTTAAAAGTTCTGGTCATTGTGTCTTTCAACTGGGTTTTGGTCCTTATGTTTTTTACTAAGGTTTCTGTACATTGTGTTATTATCAAAACTTATAACACATTGTTAATTTGGGTTATGTCCATTGCGTTTTTGTCAAAACCTATAACACAATGTATGACACAATGAAGATAGTGTTATCAAAACCTATAACACAATATATATTTGGGTTTTCTATACATTGTGTTATAGGTTCTAGTCATTGTGTTTATTATAATATCAATTGTGTTTTAATATGTTGTCCATTGTGTTTTGTTGCGTATTGTGTTTTAATCCGTTGTTCATTGTTTTTTAGTTTTTTGTCAATTGTGTTTTAGTGTACTATCCATTGTGTGTTTCATCTGCTGTCATCATTGTGTTTTTAGTTTAATACTTATTGTGTTCAGTCTGCTGTCCATTGTGTCTTTTATCTGTTATCATCGATTGTGTATTTAGTTTGATACTGATTGTGTTTACTTATGGCAATTGTGTAACACGCAACTGGGTTTCTCATCGACTGTTGTTCGCGCCATGTCTCAGCGACTGGGCGTTTGCCTTTGCTTTTTGCGCTTCTCCGCGGTGGTCCCCCATTGACCATATGCGTTTCTAAACGGCGTTCATTCATCTGCCCCTTCATTAGTTCTTTGTATATAACGAGTTTCTTTGCGCACGTTTTTTGCCAAGTGGCTGAGTTTTCCACTCTTAAGAGCTTTCTCAATCTCGACACGTAAGCTGATGCAATCATCGGTTAGGTGACCTATATCTTTGTGAAAGTCACAATATAGGTTTGGGTCTTGGCCCTTCTAGTTTTTCATTTGGGCGGGGCTTTGAAATCGTGGTTTTCTGTCATGAGAACCTCTTTAGGCGTCTTGGATAGCGGGGTCCAGTGTTTTTCTCTGTTCTCATTCTTGATTGCTTTTTTGTACCTAATCTTGTCGATTGCAGCGCGAGCATCTTCTTGATATCTAGGCCTGTTATTGTAACATGGCCTCTCATCGTAGCTGCCGGACTGGTTTGATCTCTAGCCGGAGCCTTTGTTCTTTCTGTTGGGCCTACTATGCTCATGCGCGTTGACTCTTGAATATTGATCATCTGAATAGTGACTCGATCTGCCTCCAATCAAAGATTCTTCAATCTGCGCGACTACTTTGGATGTTGCTATCAACCTATCCCATTCTTCCGGCATTGCGTCGTTACAAGTGATAGTATTGATCAACATATCAAATCGAATAGCTTTCTTGAAATGAGTGCGCATGAGGTATTCTGCTCTCATTGCCAATTTCTAGGCACTTCTTGTTAAAACGAGTGATGAAATCTTCTAGCCCTTCATTATCGCACCTCCAAATGTTCATGACCTCCGACGCATCGCGCTTGTTGCGTCTCTGCTGGCTAAAGTGCGCAAGGAACTTCTATTGATAATCTGGCCCTGATTTGATTTTCCCTGCGGGGAGGCTGTCAAACTATGTACGAGCAGAACTAGTGAGGGTTTGCACAGCTAGATGGCACCACATAGGCATGGTCCATCCTCCTACTACTCCGACACTTGTGAAAAATTATACATGATCGTCTGAATCTGTTAAGCCGTTGAAATTACCGACAGTTTGTGGAAGCTTTGCCTTTTCTAATGGCGCAAGGGCACTCTCGCGTATGAACTTTGACTGCTCTGTTATAGCCGCTGGCATGTACACTAAGTTGTAGCCGATAGGTTGTATGCCGCGCATGTCATTGGCTTGTAAGCTTCGTGATTTTTTGGAAGACGACTGAAAACTGAAGTAACCTCTTGTTAGTAAGTTGGGCGGATTCGTCACTATTGGTGTTCCATTCAGCGTTTAGAATGTTGCGCAACCAAAGCCGGCTACTGATCGGAGTACGTTGCTGTGACAGCCTGGGATTTTCTACCATTCTAACAACCTGAACTTTCGTGCATTTGCATGCTTAACCGCGTTTACTCAATTTTAGGGACGAAAATTCTTTCAACATGGTGATAATGTGACATCCCGGTTTTTCAGGTACTTTAAACGCGCAACTTTATCGTTAATTATTCCTACGTTAATTTAATTCGGAGAATTAATTACGCGCACGCTATAATTACGCTAACTTTAGTATTCCGAGAATACACGATGTTTGAGAATTTTAGCGAGTCGTATCTGAATTACGTGCTACGTGTTATTAGACGTTTGTGGATTTATCATGTCACGCTCCGAGTTCGTGATTTAATAGTTATAAACTTCGTGTCGCGAATAGATTGTCGAGTTGTAATATATGTAGTTATTTAACGATTTAAAAAAATAGCCGAACCGAACCGAGCTTGTGAAACGATTCGATGTCGTAACCAAACAAACCCAACCCACCACCCTCTCCCTCTCGGCCCAAAAACAAGCCCAAACCGCCCCCTCCCTTGGCCCCTTAGTTATGTATACGTATGTATGCATGGAGGTTCAAAAAAAAAGAATTTGCAAACACTAGCTCCCTCTCCCCTCTCTTGTGTGCGACGGCAGCAATAGCCCCCCCCCCCCACCTCGATTTTGTGCAGCCCCGAGTCTCCTTTGATCATCCCCGTGTATGCTTCTCGGTATGCCTTAACTTTACGTCTATATGATGTTATATGCACTAGGGTTTACATGTTTCGCATGATTTTTGCATTGTAATGATTAGGAGTTGTGTAAAAGTTGTCATATGCTCGAATCCTTGTGATATGAATGATATGCAATCTAAGTTTGGTCCAAAATCCTTGTGCTCGTGTATTAGGGTTACGGGTTTTATGCATGTAGGATGATTATTGATGAGTTTTGATGTTAGGATTGATGCATAGTGCGTTGTTGAATCATTCACTGTTTACACGACTTGGTTCATGCGTTTTCGATATACAATCTGCTCATACATGTTACGGACATATTCTACTTGCTTGCGATGCGTTTATAGTGCCTAGAATCGTTCTTAATTAAGTATTCTTCTCTAAAAATAATGGCTGAATTATTTCAGCACTGGGTTGCTGAAATCAACCGAAGTATACGAGGTGTTTGGGACACCATAAACGACTCTTAGTCACTTTTTAAAATATAGAACAAAAATTTTACATGTTAGCTTTCAACTAAAATTTTTTCGTATTTTTCGGATAAGTAAAACTATTTTTAAGGACGTTTATCGTACAAGCGTGCAGAGCTGCATTTTTCTGCTGAAAATGCAGCCAATGTTTCTGTCATAACCTATAAACTGAAAAGACTTAAGTCACGAAATTTATACAGTAGATACTCCTAGGTGTTCAGAGGAATCTCCAACTGGAATTTCGTCAATCAGACAAACGAGTATTTTTAAATGATTTTTCTCGTGGACTGCAGTCAGAAAGCAACGAATCTGACTGCAGCCTTGTAAATAAATTCTTATAAATAATTGGTAAGGAACAAAGGCTTGAAAATTTTATACAAAATTCTATAGTCTAATTGACACCTTTTATAAAAAGATTGGAATTTTTGGAACATGGGAACTATTTTATAAAAATTCCCGAAAACAGCCCAGTTATGAATGTACAAGCTGAAACATGATAACTTACATTTATGTATATTTAAGTGTTGTATGTGCTATCCTGTGTTTGTGACAAGTTGTTGGTCGCTATTTCGTATAGCACACTTTGCATGCATGATTCTGGTTTTGAACTTGTCATTACGTGTTTTGTATTATGTGCTAGTTATGCGTAGGATTTTGTGTCAGTGTGCGTTCACACACTAACTTTGAACCGGTTGACATGTTAGGACGTGATTAGCGGTTCCATCCTTTACTTCCTTTGCACTTATCTAACCGAGCAACTTAAGGTGAGTTCACGGCCCCTATTTCTTTGAACGTTTACAAAACACAGGGGGAAAAACATGTACGCGTTACAGTGATATATGGGTTGATTATATTACGGTACAGTAACGTCTTTCTATTTAAAACATGTACACGTTACAGTGATGTATGGGTGGCATACATCACGGTACAGTAACGCCTTTCTATTTAGAGTTATGTTATACGGTTATGGTCACAAGGGAGTATATATCACATGTTAGTCCCCTTAATACTTATGATGCCGTTAGTATTGGATTATAGCGAGGAAGTTTTTAGTAGTACTACTGGGCCCGACAAGCCCCACTCGAACTGGTCGCGCCAGTTAGACCGAACGTCGATGGTCACGAGTGTAGAATTTGCCTAACTTTTTAGCCATGGTTGGTGATAGGCCTGGCACAACAGGGGCAGCAACGTCAGCTTCGGATCGAACACTTTGTTGACATGACCTAGGCTAGCTACCTAAACATATAACATGAACTGCTAAACTACATAATATTAATCTGATTCTGGTTGGATCAGGGTAGCTTATGAGACACTGTTCAGGGTTGAACCAGTGGGGAAACACTTATGTTTAAACTTGTGAACTAAATCCTGTGAACTCACTCATCATTATTGTTAACACTTGATTTTACATGTTTTCTCAGGTTGCTAAGGTAGCACATATCAGGACTAGGATGCATTTCGGAGTCGCAATGATTTCATCAAACTTTTAGAATCACTTTTAATTACATTAGCTATTATGGTTTTGTAATTGTTACGCTTTCGCAACTAAATTGTATAAACAGTATTTTCTCATGAATGAGCAAACAGATAAATTTTTAAACTCATATAGTGGTCGCTCAGTATGACTAATGACTGTGATCCTGGTTTGTCAGGCGCCTCGTGGTAGAACTCCGCATGTGGATTTTGAGGGTGTAACAATTGCATTGACTTGGTATGTCTGTAGAAATAACTTTCTAAGTCGTTGTAAACGTCACGCGCGGTGTTAACGCTCTATCTTCTCGGTGACACTGGTCTGTTGACGTGTTGTCTCTGCTCATGCTCTTGATGCGGCGTTTCTTAGTTTAACTGTCTTGGCATCGGTACCACCATTGGAGTCTGTTGAGTTTGAACTGGTGCTTGCCTCTACTGTGCGCACAGTTGTGCGTAAACGAGGCTAAAAGTTACTTGACTTTTTGCGAACCAAGACGCGGGGGTTTCTCCTTCTGGTAACCCTTACATAGCAAGAACAGAAGGACCAGCTATGTAACACCCTAAACGCATTTTAACCCAAAACGACGTAGCAGAAATATGAACCACAAAATTCTTTCTTTATTAACTATATATACTTAAAGGTTCATTCATAAATTATTGGACACTTTCTAGAAAAGATTTACTACATTCCTTATTGATTAACTTGCTAAATGAAATACATAGTACAAGCTATAAGACCACTCTTCACGTACAATCCTTGCTCTTTGACTCGATCTTCGACCACATATCTCCCATGATGATAATGATGATCTGACTAATCTGCGGTCACCACATACACAACCAATACATTAGTAGAGGGTGACATCTTACATAATTAAATGGATATATAATAAATCAATAACCACATAGTATTCTATCTATGTATACTTCTCCATAAATATATCCTTCTAAATTTGCTCTTTATACCGGACTTCGCACTTTCGAAAGTCCAACTCTTACATACCTGCATTCCTGTTTCATTCTCATTAACAGTACAGTTAGTAAGACATAATATCAACGTATTGCAGACCTCCAACTTCGCATAAGCACATACCACTTATCTACATTCAATAAATTACACTTCCTGTTTACACTCGCACGCATCCATATACATACATACATACATATCGCATACAAACGTCTCACGCATTTTGATACACATGACATGTACCCACTATAACTCTATACCTACTACGTACATGCAAGTTACGTTTGCTTGTTCATATACAATTACCATACTTAAAACGTATACTCTCTATTCATCAAAGCTCGTACGTGTAAATAAGTTGATTCTTTCATGCCTACAACACATCTACTCAATCCAAGTTTTTATCATACATTTACATAACTTGGTGTCGGCACCCACACATGAAACCACATTCACTATACGTATATCAAGACTCGTACTTTCACTCTTACTTTAGTTTTACAAACATAGCATCACTTCATAGCCTTGAAAACATCTTACAAGATACCGGGTTGGAGCCGGAATTAGACAAGAAACAAAAATAATTAGAAAGTTGGCTAAACCCGCCGTAAGCTACGGCCTGCCTACCGTAGCTTACGGTAGCCATGTTCTGCCAAAAATTAAGTCATCCACCGTAAGCTACGGTTAGCTACGGTAGCTTACGGTAGCCACGTTCTGCCAAACATTAAATCCTCTACCGTAAGCTACGGTTAGCTACCATAGCTTATGGTCAACTGCTGCTGATTTGGGGCTGCAGCTTATTTGACCTGTTTCGAGTACCATTCGTTCATGCCTATTCCGATTCATTTCAAATTAAACATTTAACAATTAAATTAAAATAAAACATTTCCCTTAAGTATCTAAAGAGTGATTCCGGAAATCACTTACCTTAGCGTCCGTTTTTGCATTTGTTACCTTGCCTCCTCTTGACCCGTTAGCCTTCCATGCTTCCATCCATCTTGACATGATCCCTATACTTTCATGTCATCGCAACCACATTCTTGTTAGCATATACGATTGTACATATTAGCGATCGTATCAAATGCATAACTCACATTTGACTTTTATAAGTCAATCCAAACAAGCATAAGGCATATACTCAAAATCACATCTTTTCAAACTCGCATTATTCATTATGTCATCACATATAACACATATTGATATATCACATACCGTATGACTTTCTATAATCTTACAATTGTGACAACAAGTCTAACCATGCTTCTTATGCGCAGTTGACTTTCAGAAGTCAACGTTTATCATATGAACTTTCGATATAACCTCATATATTCGTGTCATCATATTAGGCCATATTAATGACACTATGTACATTTCATACACATCCGTTTCTAAATTACCGTTAAGCCACTAATCCAACTTATGGTGTACACTACCATCCAAACATAGGGTACTAGTTCCTAAAGCATGCTTTTACCGAATCACGTCATCAACTACGTTACACATATCCTTATCAAATACATTCCAAATCTTGTTTTACTAACAAGTATATCATTATCACTTTCTATACATGTTCATCTATTATTTGCATACAATCTCCTCTCATAATCTCACCTACACATTTCATCAAACACTTAGTGTGCCTACTACTATCTAAGCACATTGTACAAGTATTTTATGCATAATCTTACTAGCTCATATCAAGATCATCAAATTTCACTAGTTTCACATAACTTTCCTTCTAAATCAACCTCATTTAACAATAGTCTACAACATCCAATTTCTTATATATCAAAACTATCCTTGATTCAACACATGCAACATCATCATCTTCATAACATTATTTTTACAAGTGGGTCTTCATTAAAACATCAAAATAATCAGAAATTCGAGCATGATTCATGTTTATGAGATGATTCTAATTCATTATCATCATAATTTTACACAAGCTCATGGATTAAACACAACCCATTTCATCAGTGTTCATCAAATCTCAAATTACAACTTACCACACGCTTGTTAGGTTGAGATGATGATAATTCTTCACTCATGCAAGAGATTAGCTTCCATTTTCACCATCAATTTCTTCAATTTATGAGGTTTTGGGGGGTGCAACCCCCACTTTCTTTCTATGTGTGTCGACACACACACACACAAAATCCCTGCCCATTCTATTATATGCAAACTTCAATCCAATTTCCCACCTTTAGTCCCTCTGGTTTGTCATTTATCACTTTTACCACAATCCTTGTATTTTACCTTAAGATTATAATTCTAACTAAGTTAAACAACTTAGTTATCACCTTTCATTCCATATTTATGAAACCATACTAGCGAGTCAAGCATTCGGATTTTGGGGCGTTACAAGCTACGTGAATCGTTGGGGTCACCGTTTGGGTGGCACGAGGGCAACTTGCGTGGATAACCCTAGCCTTAGTGTATCCTCTTTCGGCATACTCGTTAATAGGTTGGTTTTGGACTCGCGCGTTTTCCGCTGTCGTACCTATTTGAGAGTTACTGCCATAAGTCAGAAAGGGTGTACACTGATCGGCCATCGAATCAGAGTATCAGCTCAGAAAAAAGATGAAGTGATTGTAAAAAACCGGTGGGCGCCAATGTAGAAACACCAAACTAATCTAGAGATTAGTAAGGGGTTTATGTCTCGACAAATAAAGGTTAATCTTCTTTCGTCTCGCCAATATCAACCGTGAGAACCCTGCAAAACTAACAACACACCTAAGCTCGTTACAAGGAGGAGAATATGGGGGTTCTCCTTGTAACCACCATCCGGCGTGAGAATACGTATTCGTTTTAGGGATAATAGTGTGTGTATAAAATGAGAGAGCAAGAGAGCGATCCCTAAATCTAGAGGTGAAGTCCTCTATTTATAGCCGGAGAGATTCATGTAGGAGATGGGCTGATGGGCCTTGGGCCTGAGGTTGTCGACAAGGAATATCCATTCTGTCCCTTTTGCCACGACCGTTAGTGATCCCTGACGAGAAGGGTGTTTGGCGCATTATGAATGGATCCACGTGTCCTAACCATTGTCCTTGTTGTCTGGTCTGTGATCAGCGGTTAATGGAGATCGTGGGACAGTGGTTGGCACGAGCTGATTGGTGCCACGTGTACTCCTTGTGTACTTCTGTCTGCTGCACGATTGCTCATCGTGTAGCATGATCCAATACACCCTGTTGAGCGCCTATTGGCCCACAGCTCTGCCACTCGTACCTGTCATACTTTTTTAGTGTTAGCTTGCGATTCTTCCTTTCGTGCTACTTAAGTAATATCTATGTAGTCGGCGTAAGGTCAAAGGAAACAGATTCCTTTTCTAAAAGACTAAGTATTAGGATTCCTTGTATTAATCTTGACCCCAAGCGCGACTCGTGAAATGTCTGTGCAGTCGGCGCGAGGTCTCAGAAGTCATCTTATGACGTATCTTGGATATGGTCTCGCGCACGACCTAGGTTACTCATTTAATTGACACAGGATTTAATACCATAGCCCTTCACTATTGGTATAACTTGTATATAAATGTGTATCGTGTAGATGAAGTCGGGTGAGGGATTACGACTTCACAATAAAATTGGGTCAACGAAGGCAACTTTTGTCAAAATTTGAGAATTGAAACTTCAAAGAAAATTCTACTGGAAATACAGTGGTGAAAACCCCCACCTTTTAAAATATATAAACAAAAACTACCATTTATAGAAAGAAAAAAATCCTGCCATACCACGTGAGGATTTATATAATTTACTTCACATTTAACCCAAATTTAAAAGTTTACCGGTTTAGCACCATAATTGCCTTGTCGGTATCCAACCCAAAACCCACGTGCCACCAGTGCCTGCCTATTCACAGTCAATCCTCCAAACATAATTTTCATAGCTAATTTTTTTTTGTCTACTCATTCATATCGAATTATATGTACTTTTGACCGGCTTGTTACTAAAAAGGTTACAAAAACTAGGGGTGTGAAAATACCAAATTAACTGATAAAATCGAATAAAAAAAAACCAAACCAAATAAAAAACTGATGGGTCAGTTAATTGTGTTTTTAAAACCGAAAGTAACGGGTTAATTATGGTTACTAATGTTTTCATACCTACTATAACCAAACCTAACCAACATATAGTAAAATCTTTGTCAAATTTTGGACTTTTCACCATTTTTTAATATTTGATGCTTTTAGTTAAACGTTTGTTAAAATTTATGAGTTATATCATATTGTTTTGGTTAAATTTTGTTTAAATTTATTGTTTATATCATATCTTTTTGTTTGAATATTCAGTAATAAACAATATTAATATTACATACTATAGTAATTTTTGAATACCGTATAATAAATTTATATATACAAAAGTGCAATTTATATGGTCAAAAACTTTTTTTGAGTTATTTCTAGCTAGACGTAAATTCAAAGTTAACCGATCTTTATAACCATCAAAATTGATTAACCATAACCGCCTGGTCGATTATGGCTATGATTTTCCATTAACTGACATCATAATTATGATTATGATTTTTCACCAAAACTACACCCTGATGGAGCCATTTTCCGAAACGGAAATGGAGGGCACCTCAGTTCGTTCTTCGGTGGCACGCGATGAAGCGGGCCCGTCCCATCAAGGCCGCGATGAAGCGGGCCCGTCCCACGAAGTCAGAGTTGTCCAAAATGCGAGCTTGGAGTCGTCAACAAAAACTATGCAAAACATCGGGTCAAAACCACAGCTCATGCCGATTAAGATATGTCCTATTTTTATCCTGTTATTATTATTATTATTATTATGATTATTATTATTATTATTATTATTATTATTATTATAGGGGTTTTTTTAAAGGGCACACCCGCTTCTCAAAATATCGCAATGTATATAAAATGGTGACATTTTTTTTATTTTACGTTACATAATAATAATAAGTTGGTTAAGTACTTTTTATATTACTACAATATAACATATTTATATAACAGACATAGAAAAGGTTCTCACTTTTAAGAATTCATAGCCTACCCCTCTGCGCGAGTTTAAATACCTTCAATGATCTTATTTATATTCTTTAACTACCACAAGTTAGTCACGTAAGTGTTGCTGGTGACTTTAACGTAATCAAATCATTTTAGGCAGTTAAAATTAACTTAAGCTTAAAGAAAAATTCGAATAGAAGTTAAAGACGTATGGAGCGCACTTTACACACTCATTCACAACTAATATGACTTTGGCTCCGACAAACAAGGTCAAAGCAGCACTTGGCGGAGTATAAGGGATTGAGCCTTGACAAGCAAATTCTTTTAAGGGCAATGTTTACTCACTTTCTAATTTACATCAAAGTAATCCTAATCTACTCCATGCTAGGATTAAACCCAAGACCTCACAATAAGAAAGAAGAGTCTCTACCAAGTGAGCTTGCCGAGCCAAAATTTAGTTATGATAGTTCAAACCTCAAAGCTTCTAGAGATTGCATATGATCTATCTGGTTGGTAGAAACAACACATCAGTTACAAACTTGTCCTGTATAGTGATTGTTCGATCAACAATAACTATTAGTCAAGTAAACGAACCAAATGAACACGAATGAGGGCATGTTCGTGTTCATTTATTTAACTTTAACTTTAACCGAGCACAAACATGAACATATAGTCAAATGATTTTTTGTTCATGTCCGTTCATTAAGACAATGGTCATGTCCGTATTAGTTCATGCACGTCAATTAAAAACCTAAACAAACAAAATTAAACGAACATAATTAAACAAACATAAATGAACACAACTGAACAAACTTACATGAACATAAATTAACATTAATGAACACCAACTAGAAAATCGAATAAACGAATTAGGTCTGCTAATGAATGAGATCTAATATAAATCTATTATTCGGCTAAAGAAATTCAAAATCGAAACAGACTTATTGAGATGGACCATTGACTTCGACTCCGGTGGACAATGGGGATAAGGGCGCCAAAGGATGGTGGACCGTAGAGTGTCGACTTCGACTAAGAAAGATGTTGAGAGCGGTTGCCTGCAAAGTGATATTAGAGTTCATATATACTAACAAAAAGCAGTTTTTTTATATAATTTAGTAATCAATTAGGATAAGATCCATTGAAAAGCCCATTCTTTATTGCTAAAAAAGCCTAATTACTAATTAGTTATATTTATATAACTAGTTAAAAGTCCTTTTTATGTTTATATTTATATGAATATAACTACTAATGGATTTATTAAAAATTAAACTAACAAACATAAATGAACGAAGATAAATGAACGGACAAAACTTGTGTTCATGTTCGTTCAATTAAATGAACAAGTAATTTTGTTCATGTTCATTCGTTCATTAAATGAATGACACTAAATAAACTTCCACCCAAACAATTCACTAACAGTTTATGAACGTTCGATTTGTTTAAAGGCCTAGTAACTATGCAATCAACAAAAACTATGCAATTAGTAGTAGGAAATGGTGTTCATGTAGACATTAAACAGATTACTGCTGAAAAAAATCATTGACAGTAACTTATTAAGTTACTAATGATAGAATAGCTAATGGTAACCAACTACTATAATTAACTGCCAAACACATACTCTTTCATGGTTCATTGTGTTATTTGGGGAATATTGTCGAAACACTAGAATACATACTAGCTCTTGTTGTTTTTCTGAATTATCCGATTAAGATTTTGAAAGACCTACTATGACACACCAAAACTTGAGCATCTTACTTTGGTTAAACTTACTCATCAAACACAACGAAAGACTTGGAAACTCATTACATTATTATTATTATTATTATTATTATTATTATTATTATTATTATTATTATTATTATTATTATTATTATTATTATTATTATTATTATTATTATTATTATTATTATTATTATTATTATTATTATTATTATTATTATTATTATTATTATTATTATTATTATTATTATTATTATTATTATTATTATTATTATTATTATTATTATTATTATTATTACAATTTCGCACCAGTCTTGGATGTTATATGTCGATGTTAGATAGCCCAAAGATGCCCTGCCATTGCTCACTTAAATTCAAGTTGAAACATGTACTAAAGAAGGACAACCTTTGCGAGTGATCTATAATTTATAAAACAAACTTTAATATATCAAAACCATATTTAATATTTCAAAACACACTTTATTAAATGTTTAGTGTAGATAACCACACCTACCATACAAACCACGCTGTAATAATATCATGCACACCACACATAACTCACACACATCCCACACTTTTTATCACAACCCAAGTAAGGTGTCGAACGTATTCTAAGATTGTGAAAGACTGAATGCTTTATTGATTCAACAAGATTACATTATATAGAGAATATATGAAACCCTAGAAACCTAAGCTAGGCCCGTGGGCTCAGACTAATAATATGGTCTAATACTCCCCCGCAGTCAAAGCGGAAGGAAACCAAAAAGCTATGACTGAAAAAAAAAACATAAAGAAAAAGAGCGGTCTTAATTGCGATCCATAATCTTCAAAGAGACTCCACAGTTTTGAATGATCCCGTAATCCTAAAAGAGGCATCCAATGCGGCAGGGCTGTCACACACCGACCCGCAACGTAAATAAAGTCGGGGCATGATTGGGTTATCACCAAAGCTCATGATATTTACTAATAAGTTTCATATTTATTAAATTGAAAATTAAACTTCAAATGTTCCACATAAAATTCATACAAACACAAACATATAAACCAAAAGATTGTTTCAAACGAAATAACTTGTTCATTCTTCTAAGGCCATCATATGTGTTTCTTTCCTCGGCTTGTTCACCTGTATCATGCGTAAAACAGAAAGTTTGGGTCAACAAAAGTTGGCGAGTGAACCTTGATAAAACATTTAATTAATTGAGTGTTATTGTTGTTTAAATAAAATTGTGCATGAATCATGTGTGAACAGATGTATATAAATAACCAACCACAAACCACATTGTATGAACATATGACATGATGAATGATGTATTTGAGATCAAGGCTCAATCAAACGGAGCCGATCTAATGAGGCACATGATGCTCAACGCGTATCCCACGAGGAACTGATGGGCCTAATAAAATGATTGCACTGAAAATGATAAAATGTATCCACAACTAAACCACATAACAACTAATCACATTTGATCACAAATGATATTAGCACAAGTGTTGAATAAATAAAAGAAATTGTACGACACATGATACACCTCAAAACATGATTAAAACGAGGAATTTGTAGAGATTCACACACCTTGGGTGCGTATTCTTGATTGAAGATGAGAGCGCACGAGTTGGGAGGTTAACCGATGAGAGAGTACTAACCTAAAATAATAATGCGATAACTCGATAAATAAATAAACTAATATTTTTGGTTAAAAACCTTTGTTTAGATTTTGAGTTAATTTTATGATTTATTTTGATATAATTAAACCCTTAAAATTTTGTGTTTTTAATTGTTTAGAATATATTTTCTTTTAAATAAAACCATGAAAGGAAATAATGAAAATAAAATAAATTAAATAATAAAGAAAAGAAAAAAAAGAGAAAAAATGTCAGTCTGACACGTGTCAGACCGATTTTTATTCGGAAATTTAAGCATGCGTGTGAGACTGGAACCCGTGACCTCTCGGTTGCGTGCACGCATCTCTTACAACTGAGTTACGTGTCTAACACGAAAGAATCTGAATTTTAATTATATTTATACACAAGTTAGGTTTATTAAATTTTAATTAAATTTAAAAAGAGAATAAACGATTCAAACCGGATGCGCACCAAGGGTTTCGAACCCGGGACCTCCTATGTAACTTGCACCCAGCCCAACCAACTAGGCTGGGTGTCTAACCCGTTAATACTTGAAATTTAAATATATTTATATACTGATTAAAGCATTCATGATTTAAGTATTTAAAAAGGTTTTGAAATCAACTAAACCGCACAACAGAAGGTCTCGAACCCGCGTCCCGAAGTAGGGTTGCACCCGGCCCGACCAACTGGGCTGGGTGCTTAACCCAATTACAAACCAATTTAAATTATATAAATATACAAGCTGCTGCTTCATCTTCTTCGCTTAGAACTGAACCAGAACACCCTTTTTTTTACTTTCAATAAAAATTAATTTTTGATTGTTATTACTAATATGATACGAGAACATTATACAAAAGGAAAACAAAAAGAATAGAACGAACAAAAAGTTACCGATTGGCATTTTCTGGCGAAGAATCCGGCGAAAGAAAGTAAATTCCGGTGACGGAGATGATGACGGACAGAAGTTGGAGAGGATTTGAGGTGTTTTGAGCGAGTTTAGTCGTGTACTGAGGTGCGGTATTTATAGGCGAACATAGGAGAGGATTTCGTTTTCGGTTTTTTGGAAACGATTAAGGTGATTGGCAATTGCCAGAAAGATGACAGCCGGATTGATTCCGGTTTGCCAAAAATAGCTCGACGCTAGTTGTCGGAGATTCAAACAAAGAAAGGAAAGACGCGTGATTTTTCTGGTATAGTTGCAGGCTTCACACTAAACTGAAAATAAGGGGATTATGATTCGGATTATGGCACAAGTGGTGGGTGCAGCGTAGTGGTGTTGGCGGTGTGTGTTAACCGGGGGAACCCGGGTTTGATTCCCGGTTCACCCATTTATTTTTATAAACCGTTTTCCCTTTTAAATTATTATAAGTATTTACTAATTAGATGATTTATTTATTTAATGGATTATATTATATTATTTATTAAACTTTATTCATTAATTTATCTTTAACCATAGAATTATATATTTAATATTAGATAACTAAACGACGTAAACAATTACACTTGATTGATAAAAAAATGAGGCGGGTTTTCGAAACCCGATTTACACGGATGTTACAAGGGCGGCGGCGGCAAACAGCGGCGCGGCGGCAGACCGTAGTCCTACAGGCGGCGCGGCGAGGGACCGTAGTCCATTAAGCGGCGGCGGCGCGACAGCAAGGAGCAACTTGAGGGAGAAGCGGAATCAACAAGATGAGGCTGTAGAATCGTGTCGTAGTTCTTGAACACTTGCGAACAAAAATGTGTCGTAACTAAAAACCAATCGGAAGATCTAATTAACAATAGCAACCGAAAACGATCATGACTGCAATTTTTCTTTGTGTGTATATCTCTTTAAACTTTCATTACGGCAACCAATGGCAACATGACACAAGGTTTGAACATTGCTTTCTTTTTCAAACAATTATGAGAGAAATACTGAACATTAACAATGATGCCTTCGGCCAAGTGCAATATAATGAAATATTATTTGAAATTTATTTTCTAAACAATATTAATGATCGATGAGGATAGATAGGTTGCAGTACAGACTTTGACGGTAACCAAAAAGAAAAGTGGTCGACTAATGTAAGGGTGATTGGAATAATAAATTCTCATGTGTGAGATGGCTGAAATCTTGAATCGAAGCCGAGACTTTATTTCAAACGGAAAATAAGAAAATATAAACGGGAAAAGAAACAAAAACAGCAAGCCGGACAGGGCGGCGGCAACAGTGGCGGCACGCCGCCCTGCCTAGGGTTTTTATCAAGTGGTGACGGTTAGGGTTTTGTTGTTTATGTGTGACGCAACGGAAACGATATAAAGCCTAGGTTGGCTCTGATACCGGCCCGTGGGCTCAGACTAATAATATGGTCTAATACGTATGACCAATTGATACAAAAACAATATACATACAACGTAAGTTACGTACAATTGCATAACAATTGGTCATATTAATATTTAGCATGGCTTCTTCGGGTTTGTAGTCTATGGTTGGGCATAGGTCGTCCATTGCGGGTTGTGTATCCTCGTGCATGCTCGTGTATATGATGTTTATCCTGTGTTTAGAAAAATGGTACTTGAATATAGGCTTAAAAATAATACGTCAAGTTAAAGTTGGTTAGTTCATGGGTTAGTTAAGTAGGCTCATATAAAATGTTTAAGTGTTGTTTATGTGTTAAGTTACAAGTTTCATGGTTCTTTGTGTCACATAAACAAAACCACAATCATACATGCACTCGGTTTCATGACTCATTATGCCCAGACTTATCCCTAACTTGTGTTTCTGCTACATAAGTTCAAAATGCAAAATACATGTTGCATACGACCCCCCATGTCCCAGTGGTGCGTCTCTCTACGCCTAAGCCAGGCCATTGTGTGTGAGGACTCCCAAGTAATCCTAACCATATTTTTCCTCGGCTCTACCTTAAGTTAATGATTGTGCATTGTGTCAAAAGACTAGCAAAAAACTAGCAAAAAAACAACAAGTTCGCACGTTATAAACTTCAATCACATGTTATAAAAAAAGTCGCATGTTGTATGAACACAAATTGTACGTTAATCAACCCCTATATATATATATATATATATATATATATTGACACACTTTGACACTTCATTTCACATGTGAACTCACACACTAAGTGTTGCTAAGCAATTAAAAGAAAAATCATCTAGGATATTACCTACTGTAAATCTTGCGAATCACATGATTGATCGTCCCGAACCAATAAAAACAATGTATATATCTCCGAATGAAATACATTTGATATGTTTGGATCATCATTATTTCCAAAATACCACATCATATTGATCTATATGAGCTATGAAATTGATTTTAGATGATTCTAAACCTAATGCATTCAAGATTAATGCAAATTGCTAGACACCAGTTAAACAACCGCTATCTGTAAAAGAAACAGGTTTTTAACACCAATAGGTGCAAGACGATAAATTCGAAAAGAAATTTTTCGAAAGCGAAAAGTTAATATAAACTTAAACAAGACGTGATGTAATCACGAACAAGAAAGTAGCATGGTATATAACCTCATTGTAGCACGAGCTACGGACTTTGGGTCATAAATGCCTGTAAAAGCGGGAGAGCAATGTGGGTATACCCGAGAGGTGCGGTATAGGGTAACCGGTGACTGATAAATCTAACCGGCAAGACAGGTTAAGGTCAAATTTAAATTTAAAACATGTTTAATGCGCTTTGCATAATTGGATTAGCGTGAAACAAGCGTGTTGACAAATTTATATGACCGAGTGGCCAAATGACGACTCGATCTAGTAAATGATAAAGATGAGGAATACAAGATTAAAGTAACGGCCCATGAGGCCTTACACATAAAAGGCGCATACGATATGACCTATGATAATGCTTGACTGGAGGGACAAAGATGTCAACCAAGAAAAAGAGCAAAAGAGAGTCGGGCACCACCTTTGAGCCCGAAGGACACTTGTCACACCCCGACCCGCAGCGGAATAAGAGTCGGGGCATAATTGGGTTATCACCAAAGCTCATGATGTTTACTAAAATGTTTCATATTTATTAAATTCAAATTACAACTTAAATATTCAAATCAAATCCATACAATTACAAGGAAATGAAACTAAGTAAAAAAATCCAAAGCTTAAACTGATTTATTCTTCTAGGCCTTCCTATGTGTTTCTTGCCTCAACTGGATCACCTGTATCATGTGTAAAACGGGGGATATTTTGGGTCAACAAAAGTTGGCGAGTGAACCTTGAGAAAAACATTGTTATCAATTTCTTGTTGTATTTAATATTGAAAATTTGTGCAATAATCACATGTGAGCAAACATATATATATAACAAAAACACAAACCACATTGGATGAGTAAATGACATGAATGATGATGTATATGAGATCAAGGCTCAATCAAACGGAGCCGATCGAGTGACATGAATGATGATGTATGTGAGATCAAGGCTCAATCAAACGGAGCCGATCGAATGAGGCACCTGATACTCAACCCGTATCCCACGGGGAGCTGATGGGCCTAATGAAATGCATGTACTGAAAATGATAACTTCAATCTAAACATAATTCACACAACAATTGACATAATTGATACACATTTGATCACGGATATGATGGATGCACAAGTGTTTAAATATAATAAGGATTAAAACGACACATGATACACCCCAAAATGTGATTAAAACGGGGAATTGGTAGAGATTCACTCACATTGGGTGCGTTCTTTGATGACGTTGGATGCGCACGAGTTTTGGGATTTGATCGACGGGGAAAACTAACCTAAAATAATAACGAAATGGTTCGGTAAATAAACGGATTTTATTTGAGATTAATACTTTTAATTCATAATCTTAATAGGATTTTTAGATTTATTTTTGTGAGTTTAAGGACATTTTCTAACTTCAAAAATATTATTTTTAAGTATTTTTAAATAATTTTCTGATTAAATAAATAAAAAAATAAAAAAATGTTGACTTTTTGACTCTGACCGTTGACCGTTGACCGGTCGGATTGTGTTAATTATATGCGCTGAGTGAGGTTCGAACTCGGGACCTCTCGTATACGTGCACGCAGCTATACCAACTGAGCTACGTGTCTAACCCGAAATATTCTCTGTTTTAATTATATTTATACACTAATTAACTTTTAATTTATTTGGGTTTTTATTGAAAACAATTTATATGGCCGAACCGGTTGCAGGGACCCGGAGTCGAACTCGGGTCCTTCGGTTCGAGTGCGCACAGCCCAACCAGTTGGGATGTGTGTCATATCTGTTTAACTTATGGATTAAATTATACTTACTAACATTCGGTGACCTGATCCGATTCAGTTGTAAAATTGTTGGTTTTAATTCTGAAATTCGGTAACGTGTACGATTCGAACCCGTGACGTGCGTGTTATGTTGCACACAGTCCACCGCTGGACTGTGTGTCTAACCCGGTTAAATATTCAGTTTTAATCAAACTTATACACATGTTCGACTTCGTCTTCTTCGTTTACAAAGACACAGAACAATGATGTCCGACTGTTCTTGTTTAAATCGATCATCGAACATATAATTGATTGGAATGAAATGGATAAAGAGGGTTACGGAGTAAAATGTACCGAACAGAATGCTTTTCTCAGATTTCCAGCAAGAGTCGTCGGCTCTGATTGGCGACTTCCGTCTGAGTGAATCAATTAACAGTTTTGATCAAAGAGTTGTGAAATTAAGTTACTAAACAAGGGATATCAGGGGGTTTAGATGATTGTACCGATTCACAGCGAGACTTCGGAATTTCCAGCGATTTTCCGGTGAGTGCAGGAATTCCCGGCAACGTTGTCTGAGACAGATTCTGGTTGAACGATTTATGTTAATACTTGCCTAATAATGGATTGCAAACAAAAGAGTCAAGAATTTTACCGATTTGAATTAAGTCTCGGTTTTCCGGTGAAAGTCCGACGAATGCAGAATATCTCCGGCGACGAGCTAAAGCTTCGAGAGATTGTGCGATTTTGAGCGAAAAGGTTACCAGAGGTTTGGGTGGGTATTTATAGGGAAAATCAGGATGAATTGAGTCCGAGTTTTGGTCTTGATTCGCGGTCAAAACTTTTCCGGCGGTTACGACTGGAATTGGGGGTTAGACATCGGTTATAACCGATGTCGAATTTAGTTCACGCGTTTCAGTCAAAGAAAACGGTCGTGATTTGCGAAATCGTCGGTTTTTCCGGCGACTGAGGATTGGGCGCGCTGATCATCAGTTTGACTTTTGCATTTACTTTAAATGTTATTTGTTTCTGTATTTGTCATGAAAGAAGTGTGTGGCGGAGTGGTGTAGTGTGTGCTTGTGCTTATGGGCGACCCGGGTTCGAAACCCGACAGCCTCATTGTATTTTTTATTCACTTATTTTTATCATTTATTAATTATAGTTTTTAAATTCTAAAATGTTTATTAATTATGCATTGTTTAAAATTAAAATGAACAATATATACGCAACGAAAATTATAACTGAATATTCGATTAATAAACGAAGCGGGTTTTGGAAACCCGTTTTTCGACGGATGTTACAGTATCCCCTACTTTTAGAAATTTCGTCCCGAAATTTAAGTAGTAGTGGTAACAGGAAAAAGATGCGGGTATTTCTCGCACATTGAGTCTTCACGTTCCCAAGTAAACTCAGGTCCTCGTTTCGACTCCCAACGTACCCTGACAATTGGAATACGACTCCGTCTTAAACGCTTCTCTCCGAAGTCCATGATTTCTACTGGTCTTTCAATGAAGTGCATAGATTCATCGATCTGAATGTCTTCTAGCGGAATATGGAGGTTTTCATCGGCGAGGCACTTCTTCAAGTTTGATACGTGGAATGTGGGTTGAATTCTGTTGAGCTCTTCTGGTAGGTCAAGCTTGTATGCTACAAGACCTACCCTTTCGAGTATCTTGAAGGGTCCTACGTAGCGTGGTGCTAGCTTGCCCTTCTGGCCAAAATGAACCACTCCCTTCCACGGTGATACTTTTAGAAGTACTTGATCCCCAATGTCAAACTCCAAGGGCTTTCGTCGTTTGTCTGCATAGCTCTTTTGACGACTTTGAGCCGCTAGAAGATTGTTTCGAATTTGAATGACCTTATAGGTTGTTTCTTGAATTAACTCTGGACCGGTGATTTGTGATTCCCCAATTTCGTGCCAACATACTGGAGATCGGCACTTACGACCATATAAAGCTTCGAAAGGAGCCATGCCGATACTTGAATGGTAGCTATGTTGTACGAAAATTCAACTAATGGTAGATGAGCGTCCCAATTCCCTTTGAAGTCTATGACACATGCTCGAAGCATGTCTTCAAGAGTTTGGTTAGTGCGTTCAGATTGTCCATCAGTTTGAGGATGAAAAGCGGTACTGAGGTCTAATCGTGTACCCAAGGCGGTTTGTACGGCTCGCCATGTTCGTGAAGTGAAACGACCATCACGGTCTGAAATGATGCTTAAAGGTACACCATGACGGCTTACGATCTCGCTGATGTAGATACGAGCTAACTTCTCGTTCTTGAAGTCCTCGCGAATCGGAATGAAGTGAGCTGATTTTGTAAGACGATCAATGATTACCCATATGGTGTCATACCCACTGGAGGTGCGAGGTAACCCGGTAATGAAGTCCATGGTTATGTTTTCCCACTTCCATACAGGTATTTCAGGTTGGGTTAGAAGTCCTGAAGGTCTTTGATGTTCAGCTTTTACTTTGGAACAGGTAAGGCACTTGGAAACAAAAATAGCGATATCCTTTTTCATGCCCGGCCACCAGTAGGTGTATCGTAGGTCTTGATACATCTTTTCGGCTCTTGGGTGTACAGAGTACCGTGTTTTGTGCGCCTCATTCATAAGGAAATCACGAAGGTTATCGCGATCGGGAATCCATATGCGATTTAGATAGTATAGAATACCGTCGGATTTGGTTTCGATTTTGAGTTCCGCTCCACATGACAGCTCATTGCGTACGTCGTTTTCTATTACAGAAACATGTTGAGCTTCTCGGATTCGATCTTTGATGTCGGTTATGATTTGCGAACATAGAAGACGAATGGAGTTCGCATAACCTTTTCGACTGAGTGCATCAGCCACCACATTTGCCTTTCCAGGATGATATCGAATTTCACAGTCGTAGTCGTTAAGAAGTTCGACCCATCTTCGTTGCCTCATATTCAACTCCTTTTGGTTGAAGATATGTTGGAGACTTTTGTGGTTAGTGTATATTTCACACTTGGTACCGTAGAGGTAATGTCTCCATATCTTGAGAGCGAACACAACGGCTCCAAGTTCCAGGTCGTGGGTGGTGTAATTCTTCTCATGAACTTTGAGTTGCCTAGAAGCATAGGCTATCACTTTTCCTCTTTGCATTAACACACAGCCTAGCCCTTGCCCTGATGCGTCGCAATATACTACAAAGTCATCGCAACCTTCAGGAAGTGTGAGGATAGGTGCGTCACAAAGTTTTTGCTTTAGCGTTTGGAAGGCTTCTTCTTGTTTAGGTCCCCATAAGAAGGGTTTTCCTTTATGAGTAAAAGCCGTGAGTGGTACAGCAATACGGGAGAAATTGGAAATGAAACGGTGATAGTAACCAGCCAAACCAAGAAATGACCTTACTTCGGTAGGGGTACGTGGCGCTTGCCATTCCTGTACTGCCTTGATTTTCGAAGGATCGACATGTATTCCCTTGTTATTAACAACATGTCCAAGGAATTGTACTTCTCTTAACCAGAATTCGCATTTAGAGAACTTAGCGTAGAGCTTTTCAGTCCTTAAGAGTGTAAGGATGAGTCAAAGGTGTCGTTCATGATCGGATTTAGACTTGGAGTAGATAAGGATGTCGTCGATGAAGACTATGACAAAACGGTCGAGGTAGGGTTTGCATACCCTATTCATTAGATCCATGAAGACAGCGGGGGCGTTGGTTAAACCGAATGGCATGACCATGAATTCGTAATGACCATAAGGAGTCCGGAAGGCGGTCTTTGGGACATCTTCTTCATGTACTCTGAGTTGATGATAACCAGAACGAAGGTCGATTTTTGAAAAGCAGGTGGCGCCTTGAAGTTGGTCTAGGAGGTCATCGATGCGAGGTAGTGGGTAGCGATTCTTAACCGTCAACTTGTTGAGTTCTCTATAATCGATGCATATGCGAAATGTAACATCCGTCAAAAACGGATTTACCAAACCCGCTCCGTTTAGCAACCGAACAGTCAGTCAAAAATTTCGTTGCGAATTAAATGCCCAAAATATTTTTAAACGATCCGTAATCAATTATTATACGGGAATATATATTTAGTTTTTGAAAAACTGTCAAAAATCGCAAAATAAAAATGAATTGCCTCTGCTGGGTTTCGAACCCGGGTCTGTACCGAATCAGCCAACTGATTTAACTCACACACACAAACCACTGCGCCGCGGACTTTGTTTGTTGTATAATAAAATCATTTAATTGATAAAGTGTCGTTACAAATTCAAAACCGGCGCCTAAACGGTTCAGTCGTCGGAATCCCGGAATTCTCGCGAGTCTTAACTACAATTTACGTTATAACGTAAACCATTAACCAGATATCGGTTATAACCGATGTTTGAAGTCCGCGACCAAAATCAAAACCGCCGGAAAATTTAAATAAACGAACACAGTCCGAAATCAGACCAAATACATCTCGTTTTTCTCCTATAAATTGACCCACAACCGACGACAAACCTTTTCGCTCAAAAACACATCTTTTCACGGCGTAATTCCAATCGCCGGAACTTTCCTGTTTTTCGCCGGAAAACCGAGTTTTAATCTCTGAGCTTTACTGAATCCCTAAATCTTTACCGAAGTCACCCTTACCTTTTCCAAGCTTTCCGGAGACTAGCTGCTATAAGGAACACGTCGCCGGAGGTGAATTCTGTCGCCGGAGTTTCTGCCGGAAAACAGAGAGTCCAGTCGGTATACCTCTCCGCCCAGTTTCTTTTCCTTTTCACTTTTATCTTACCTTAATCGACTGTAAAACACTAATAAAACCGATAAAAAAAACCTTGAACCAGTCAGTCGACTTTCTCTGGTTATACTTTGATGAAAAAGACGATGTACTTGTTATATTATAAGTATAATTAAAATCATGAAATTAATCGGGTTAGACACACAGTCCAGCGGTGGACTGTGTGCACATATAACGCAAACGTCTCGAGTTCGATTCCGGTCTCACACACGCTGCCTTAATAAAAACCATTTTTTTGTTTACTGAACCGGAGTCGCCTTAGATATATGTTAAGTATATTGATAACCGGAATAATAACCAAGTTAGACACACAGTCCAGCGGTGGACTGTGTGTTTGTTTATATCGCTGGTCACGAGTTCGAGTCCGGTCTTCAACACCGACTCGGACAATTATCTCTTCTTTTTAATTAAGGCAAAAAAAGGATATAAATAATTAGTATTTAAGTATAATAAAAATCGAATGATATAACATGTTGAACACACAGTCCAGCGGTGGACTGTGTGTTGGATTAAACCACAGGTCCCGGGTTCGAGACCTGTGGAGTGCATGTCGGAGTCGTTTAAACTGTTTTTAAAATAAAAAGGATTTCTGTTTAATTCTAATTAATGTATATATGTAATTAAAATCGGATATATAACGGGTTAGACACGTAGCTCAGTTGGTAGAGCTGCGTGCACGCGTACGGGAGGTCTTGGGTTCGAGCCTCACCCAGCGCACAACAATATGCCTCGAACCGGTCAACGCCAGTCAAAGTCAATGGTCAAAGTCACTGTAGCAAAAAATAAAATAAATATTTTTTATTATTTTTATTTAATTATTTTAATTAAAAATCAATTATAAATACTTAAAAATAACATTTTTTTAAGGTTAGAAAATAGCCTCAAACTCACAAAAATACACCCAACAATTCTACTAAAATAGTTTAATAAAATCCGTTTACTTACCAAACCATAATGCGATTTATCTAGGTTAAATCTCACTCGTGGTTAAAACCACTTCGCGTGCATTCAACGTCATCAACCGAATGCACCCACTGTGAGTGAATCTTACAATTCCCCTTTTAAATTACACGTTTTGGGGTGTGTCATGTGTTATGAAATTAATTAATTTATTTATTTAAACTTGTGCCATACCACATCATGACTTAAACTTAGATTGTTTTATTGTTGTGATTTACTTATATTCCTTTTGTCAAATTATATGAAACTCATACATTAAGCCCATCAGTTCCTCGTGGGAGACGAGTAGAACATCGCGTGCTTCAATTCAAATTTATTATTGTTCATGTGTGTTTCATTGAGTTTATTTTGTTTGTAGTTGTGTCATTCATATCATCATGTTTATGCAATTCATTCATCAGGCCCCTCAGTTCCTCGTGAGAGACGAGTTGAGCATCGCGTGCCTTTAATTGTTCCATTATTATTCATGAGTGTTTCATTTAACATCTTATGATTGTTGATCAAGTTACATCTAATTTTACTCATGTTTGGTTGTGCACATATTTCATAATCAATTTAAATAAATTGTTCAAATGTTTTCCATAGGATTCACTCGCCAACATTATGTTGATCCAAAAACCTTTTTACGCATGATACAGGTGAACAGGTTGAAGCAAGGAAAACATAGGATATGCCTTAGAAGAGAACAAAGAAGTTTAGATTGTTAGTTAGATCATGTTGTAGCAATCATTGTAAATTTCCATTTAATTTGTATTAATGAATATGAAACGCTTAATAAATGTCATGAGCTTTGATGATAACCCAATCATGCCCCGATCACCTTTTCCGCTGCGGGTCGGGGTGTGACAGAAAACGTTCCATCTTTCTTCTTCACAAAAAGAACAGGCGCACCCCAAGGCGAGGAGCTAGGACGTATGAATCCTTTGTCAGTCAGCTCTTGCAGATGACTGGCCAGCTCTTGCATTTCGGATGGGGCTAACCTATAAGGAGATTTTGCGACTGGTGTAGCGCCAGGTACAAGATCGATGCGGAATTCGACTTCTCTCACAAGAGGGAGTCCTGAAATGTCGTCGGGAAAGACTTGTGGGAATTCTTTCACAACTGGGATATCTTCGAGTTTCTTCTCCTTGTTTCCCTTTTTGACGACGTGAGTTAGGAATGCGACATAGTTCTTGCGGAGATATTTTCGGGCTTGAAGGCAGGACATTAATTTGAGTCCTTTCGAAAGGGTTTCTCCAAAGATACGTAGGGTCTGACCATCTGCAAGAGGAATGCGAATAAACTTTTCGAGGCATACTACTTCAGCGTGATGCTGGCTGAACCAGTCCATACCGATTATAATATCGAAACTTCCCAACTTCATAGGAATGAGGACAACTGGAAAATCGTGATTGTTTTGAGTGAGGGTACAATCTCGTATAATAGAATTTAATGAAACGGGCTTTTCGTTAGCAACTTCCACCGTTAGAGATTCCATGAGATTATCACGAGTTTGGTTGAGGATAGGTTCAAATTCTAAAGACACAAAACTCTTATCCGTGCCAGTATCGAATAACATGGATGCATAACTACCATTGATGAGAAACGTACCGTTTACCACGTTGTTGTCAGCCCTAGCTTGGTTGGCATTGATGTTGAAAGCTCTTCCTCTAGCAGGTGGAGGAGCTTGGTTAGCTTGGTTCACCGGATTTGCTTGAGCTTGGGCATGGATGATGTTCACCAAGCGTGAACATGTGTTCCTGAAGTGGTTTGGGTATCCACAGTTGTAACATGCTCGCATGGGTTGCATCATGGGGTAGTTGGGTTGGTAGTAGGATTGGGCTATATGTTGTGCAGGTGGTAGAAGTAAGGGTTGTTGGGCTTGACCCACTATCTGATGATGGGTTTGGGTTGAGAGTTTATTGCGGTTCATTCGCTGAAGTGTGCGACAAGTTTGAATGGTGTGACCTGCACGACCACAGCTGGTGCAATGTTGGCAAGGAGTTTCGGGGAGGTGATGGTATTGACAACGGTTGCATTTTGGGTATGGGCCGGTGTAGGGCTTTTTAAAGGGTGCAGCTGAGGGAGCAATTTGGGTAATTGGTGCGGCAGTGATAGGAGGGTTTGTGTGTGTGACGGCAAAATTTCTGCTGTTTCGTTTCCTCTTAACAGCAAATTTCAAAGAGGAGACGGAATGGTTCGGAGTTTGGGCCTCAATGGGGGCTTTCTTTTTCTCATCCTTAAATTTTCCGTTTCGGATGCGATTCTCGGTAAGTTCGGTAGCTAGTTCCATTGCGGCTTCAAGTGTTGCAGGCGAAGTGCTTAGAACCGAGTCTTGAATTTTCGAGGGGAGGCCTCGAATGTAGTGTTCAACCAAGCGGTACACGGGGGTGAACAGATTTGGGATCATTTGGTTCAGTTCGAGAAATCTTTTGTTGTAGGAAGTGTGATCTCCTTCCTTTTGTTTCAACGAGTGGAATTCATCTTCCAACTTTTTGATTTCGCTTCTTGGACAGAAGCGCCTTGTCATGAGTTCCCTTAACTCTTCCCATGATAAGGCCATGGCATCCTCGACTCCTCGCTTACCCTTTTCTGTGTTCCACCAGGTAAGAGCTACTCCAAACAGTCTCCCTGATGCATAACGTACCTTGCGATCCTCGGGACAATCGCAATTGAGGAAGGTGTTTTCCATTTCTTCAAACCAGTAGAGGAGGGTAGTAACACCTTCGGTCCCTTCATACTTTGGGGGATCGCAAGATTTGAAGTGTTTGTAGGAGCACTTTTTGGAGTGAGGGTTGGCGACGCTCTGTTCTTCTTGATTGGGAGGGTTGATAGGATTTGCGGTGAGAGCTTGTTGAACTTGAATCACGATGTCAGGAAGTACCGCGGCCATTTGTTTAGCAATTTGAGTGGCCAAGCGTTCATTGGATCTTCCTGACTTTCTACCTCCACGTAGTTGCCTAGCCGACATCTACAGGAACATACATAGGAAGATTGTGAGTTTAAGAAGTTTTTAGGTGTCATGTGTCGTTAAAAGAATAAAAATAACATAACTATCAATAATGCAACTACATCCATAGGATGTCTTGGGTTTGCTCATGTTTGGGCCTCCAATGTCCCCCATACCATCGCCTATATAGTCATGTGGGCCCCCATGACTATTGGCTTAGTAGGATTCACATTGGTGTTGGCGGATTAACACTCGCATCACCCGAATGAAAACCATGAAATATGATTACGAGATGTATGGTAGGAGGGTGTCCAGGTGTAGACACAATGACAACTCAAAGTGGGGTTAGCTCACACGACGTTTGGTATAGCATGCTTTGGCCTAATAGGTCCTTCGTACTCTCATCGTTAGTCCCCAGGTAGGCAAACTGGTCCTTTATTTTGGATTTATACGAATGCCAAGCCTAGACAGGACGTTCCGACTACCGGTACTCGTACCCTTCCAGTTACTACATGCCCGTCATGAGAACTCACTTTGATGTGATTTGAAAAATACAAAAATCGTTGCAAAACATCATGGGAATTGTGAGGTGTGTGCTCTCATGGATATGATATGTTATGAGGATATGATTCATGATGAGCATTGTATAATAATATGTACTTATGAACATGCTTGCATAATATTAAGCGTAACAATAAACATAAAGCACATAAAAATCATGAATTTTGTATGTCACGCATAAACAATATAAAATTTTAATCAACTATAGTATAGGCTCTAAGGGTCTAATAACCTATCCTATATCCCTATAGTCATGGCTCTGATACCAATCTGTCACACCCCGACCCGCAGCGGAATAAGAGTCGGGGCATAATTGGGTTATCACCAAAGCTCATGATGTTTACTAAAATTTTTCATATTTATTAAATTCAAATTACAACTTAAATATTCAAATCAAATCCATACAATTACAAGGAAATGAAACTAAGTAAAAAAATCCAAAGCTTAAACTGATTTATTCTTCTAGGCCTTCCTATGTGTTTCTTGCCTCAACTGGATCACCTGTATCATGTGTAAAACGGGGGATATTTTGGGTCAACAAAAGTTGGCTAGTGAACCTTGAGAAAAACATTGTTATCAATTTGTTTTGTACTTAATATTGAAAATTTGTGCAATAATCACATGTGAGCAAACATATATATATAACAAAAACACAAACCACATTGGATGAGTAAATGACATGAATGATGATGTATATGAGATCAAGGCTCAATCAAACGGAGCCGATCGAGTGACATGAATGATGATGTATGTGAGATCAAGGCTCAATCAAACGGAGCCGATCGAATGAGGCACCTGATACTCAACCCGTATCCCACGGGGAGCTGATGGGCCTAATGAAATGCATGTACTGACTTCAATCTAAACATAATTCACACAACAATTGACATAATTGATACACATTTGATCACGGATATGATGGATGCACAAGTGTTTAAATATAATAAGGATTAAAACGACACATGATACACCCCAAAATGTGATTAAAACGGGGAATTGGTAGAGATTCACTCACATTGGGTGCGTTCTTTGATGACGTTGGATGCGCACGAGTTTTGGGATTTGATCGACGGGGAAAACTAACCTAAAATAATAACGAAATGGTTCGGTAAATAAACGGATTTTATTTGAGATTAATACTTTTAATTCATAATCTTAATAGGATTTTTAGATTTATTTTTGTGAGTTTAAGGACATTTTCTAACTTCAAAAATATTATTTTTAAGTATTTTTAAATAATTTTCTGATTAAATAAATAAAAAAATAAAAAAATGTTGACTTTTTGACTCTGACCGTTGACCGTTGACCGGTCGGATTGTGTTAATTATATGCGCTGAGTGAGGTTCGAACTCGGGACCTCTCGTATACGTGCACGCAGCTATACCAACTGAGCTACGTGTCTAACCCGAAATATTCTCTGTTTTAATTATATTTATACACTAATTAACTTTTAATTTATTTGGGTTTTTATTGAAAACAATTTATATGGCCGAACCGGTTGCAGGGACCCGGAGTCGAACTCGGGTCCTTCGGTTCGAGTGCGCACAGCCCAACCAGTTGGGATGTGTGTCATATCTGTTTAACTTATGGATTAAATTATACTTACTAACATTCGGTGACCTGATCCGATTCAGTTGTAAAATTGTTGGTTTTAATTCTGAAATTCGGTAACGTGTACGATTCGAACCCGTGACGTGCGTGTTATGTTGCACACAGTCCACCGCTGGACTGTGTGTCTAACCCGGTTAAATATTCAGTTTTAATCAAACTTATACACATGTTCGACTTCGTCTTCTTCGTTTACAAAGACACAGAACAATGATGTCCGACTGTTCTTGTTTAAATCGATCATCGAACATATAATTGATTGGAATGAAATGGATAAAGAGGGTTACGGAGTAAAATGTACCGAACAGAATGCTTTTCTCAGATTTCCAGCAAGAGTCGTCGGCTCTGATTGGCGACTTCCGTCTGAGTGAATCAATTAACAGTTTTGATCAAAGAGTTGTGAAATTAAGTTACTAAACAAGGGATATCAGGGGGTTTAGATGATTGTACCGATTCACAGCGAGACTTCGGAATTTCCAGCGATTTTCCGGTGAGTGCAGGAATTCCCGGCAACGTTGTCTGAGACAGATTCTGGTTGAACGATTTATGTTAATACTTGCCTAATAATGGATTGCAAACAAAAGAGTCAAGAATTTTACCGATTTGAATTAAGTCTCGGTTTTCCGGTGAAAGTCCGACGAATGCAGAATATCTCCGGCGACGAGCTAAAGCTTCGAGAGATTGTGCGATTTTGAGCGAAAAGGTTACCAGAGGTTTGGGTGGGTATTTATAGGGAAAATCAGGATGAATTGAGTCCGAGTTTTGGTCTTGATTCGCGGTCAAAACTTTTCCGGCGGTTACGACTGGAATTGGGGGTTAGACATCGGTTATAACCGATGTCGAATTTAGTTCACGCGTTTCAGTCAAAGAAAACGGTCGTGATTTGCGAAATCGTCGGTTTTTCCGACGACTGAGGATTGGGCGCGCTGATCATCAGTTTGACTTTTGCATTTACTTTAAATGTTATTTGTTTCTGTATTTGTCATGAAAGAAGTGTGTGGCGGAGTGGTGTAGTGTGTGCTTGTGCTTATGGGCGACCCGGGTTCGAAACCCGACAGCCTCATTGTATTTTTTATTCACTTATTTTTATCATTTATTAATTATAGTTTTTAAATTCTAAAATGTTTATTAATTATGCATTGTTTAAAATTAAAATGAACAATATATACGCAACGAAAATTATAACTGAATATTCGATTAATAAACGAAGCGGGTTTTGGAAACCCGTTTTTTCGACGGATGTTACAACACTACCATATTTTCCTGGTAAGATTATTGAATTATTAAAATAAGAGAAATGCTCAAGTGATCACCGAAGCTAAGTTCATGATCTACGTAAGAAAAGTTTCGCGGACGAAACCTCTTTAAGGGGGGTAGACTTGTAACACCCTGAAAACGAGTTTGGTAATTAAACCAAATTAACTTAAGATGAGCGGGTAAAAATACCGTGATGGTTAAAGTTAACCCGTAAACAAAATAACTAGGAACAAATTAACCTAGTTAGTAACATGTAAATAAGTAATAAAACAATGAGTTGTAGCTCTATTCAATCAAAACTGAACTTATGGGACCAAAACTGCCGAAAAGGGAAGTTGTGTTATTAAACACAAGAATTAAAACACAACACACATAGTGTGTGTGTCTAGGTCGATCATCAGGAAAGCAACACAAGGGCTAAACCCTTGTTGATCCAATTCCATCAAATTAAAGGCTAATTCCTTCAAGAAATGCTTGCATGTTGATGAAATAGTGATCATCTAGCCTTAGTGATCATAAGGTATGTCTAAAACATAGTTAGTGAAAGTCAGAACTTGAGGCAAGTAGAATACTTGGAATTAGATTGTTGGAGTATGATCCAAAGATGAAATTGAGTGTATATGTATGCTTAATTTCGTAGACATAATGAACTTATGAAAGAGTTGATGTAAGATTACTTATAAGTGATTAGCAAGTAGATTATGAAGTGGGTTTTGATTATATGATGAAGTTGATGATATACTTGTGTTTAGAATCATCATACATGATAGTAGTAGCAAGATATTTGAATAATCGATGAGTCCGAGTACATGTTCATACTTGTCATGGAATGGGTTTTGTATGATATGATGAAATAGATGTTATATTCATGTTAAATGATGTTTAAAATCATTGTGTGTTTATGAATGTTTAAAGTATTTGGCTAAGTTTGATATTTGGGTAAATTCCATATTTATGATACAATGGGTTGTTTTATAATGATGAAACAATCCCAAGTTTTTGCATGAGATTGATCAAGCTTCCGCGTTTTGGTTTAATTGTTTATCAAACCGAACATCGATAATATGTCGTAATGTTTCATATACTTAAGAAATTCTAATTAACTTCAAAATTTGAGTATGTTTATGTGTTTGCGTAATAAATGTATAAATGCAAATTTTTACAAAATACTTTGTGTGTACTAAGTATGGGTCTTACACTACATAAAGTCTGTTCAAATATTTAATGAATTGAATGAGTATAAAATGCGTTTTGTTGACACTAATTGGATAAAATGTGACGAATGAGAGGGTTTTCACATGCAAAATGATTTTAAAAAGATGTTTGATGTAATAAAGTTGCATACACGTGCCAAGTGGATACATGACCATGATATTAAAGAGATGATCATAATTTGTTAAATGTTAAAATAACATATCTATCTAAAAGGAAGACCAACACAGGCTATAATTCTTATTGCAACCTGGTGCATTTGGAAATCGTGAAACAATTTTTTTAACCAGGTCGTTGTTACTTATGATAAAAAATCACGGAAGACATCAAGGTGTTGAGTTTTCTATTGTTGAAAATTTGTTCTCGGATGAGAGACCTTGACTGGTCCTATTGGTGCACTTTTGATGTTTATTGAAGTGTCTGCGTTGTCTAAGAATTTCTTTCATATTTTGGGTGTTTGATGTACGAGAGCGTTGCTCTGTTTGCTACTATATTTTAAGCTTCTTGTTTGCCCTTTAGGTGTATATAAAAAGATTTTGCCCTTTAAAAGAAACCTCTTGAATATGCCTTTATTTCTTTTAATTGCTGCAAACCCAAGATAGAGCATATTTTAAAATTTATGGTAAAGATCAAATACAAATGGTTTAAAGCATGATGTTTAAAATTGAGTTAAATACAAAGAAAAGTCATGAATATGACTTTATTTCTTTTTATTTTTAGTGAAGGAATTTTTTTAAAAAATTTTTCTATCTACTTAAGCACGATGTTTAGTTGCTAAATGTAAAAAAAAAACATGTATTTATTATAGTAGAATAATTATATGTAATTACACCATAGTGATTAAATAATGATTGTACTTGTTTAAATACATTATTCTTTTTTCAGATTCTGATATTAAAATATGTGCTTAACAAGATGGGTAAAAAAATTCAATAAAAAAACCTCCTTCACTTCTCTCATTTAATATGTTAAGCTCATTTATAACCTTACTGTAACACCCCGAAAATATTAAGTTATATAAATAACACGGGTATTTAATTAGAAAATGGACTTGTAATGTCCCTAAAATTTTTATAAAATATATATATGTAGTGATATTAGGCACTATGGTAAAATACTTCACACACAACAAATTTACTAAATTGAATTAGTTGCTTGTGGAATCTATTAAAAACAGTTTGGTAGTGTCTTTGCATGATAGAAAAAAATATGAGGGGCTGAATCTAACAAGTTTGAAACTAAGTTTAATAAAAAAACAAACAAAAACACAGTGTGTGTTCTGGGGAGCGACCAGAGAGAAGAAAGAAGGAGAAAAACTCTTCTTTGAACTGAAATCATCAAATCAAAATCGATTACGAGCCTAAAATTCGTGCATGAGTTTAAATTAACGACCATCTAGATAAGGGAATCGTAAGATATGCCGAATTTTGATGTTTGATGATATTATGAAATTACATGAACACCATAAGTTATAAATTGAGTATCATTGTGTATGCCATGACAGAATTTGAGATGTATATAAGTTTAGAAATAAACCCTAGATGAACATTTAGAGATCAAATGTTGTGATTTAAGTGGTTGAATGATTTACAATATTTGTGCTAAATGGGTTTTGATGAATATGATGAACACATGAATTGTATTAGTGAGATTTTAGTATTTGATGTTAATATGTTAGGTTCTAAATATTAATTGCGTATTCTAGACATAGACACTTGAAATGGGTGGTAATACGTGACTAATAACTAAATCATGAGATTGATAAGAATAGTATAAAAATCTCGCCCAAAAGGTGCTTGATGTAATGCCTAAGTGATGAAGGAAAACTGTTGATTGTATCCACTAAATTGGATCTTAAATCTTTTGCTAATTACGTATATAATAAGTAGGGTGTTACACTTACTTTTAAAGTTTAGGAGTAATTTCGTATATATCCTTACAAACTTGCAAAATATCATATATATATACTTCTACAAAACTATAAATGTCATATATACCCTTAAAAATAGTTGAAATATCATATATACATAATTTATTAAAAATTATTTAATAAAAGACAATTTTCTCTTATTTTTATAAAACTTTGAAATCTCGTATTACGTTTAACTTCAAATATTATATTTACTTATTTCTATCTTAATTTATTTAGCTTAAATAATATATACATGGAGAATACTACTATTTATGGAAAAAAAATAAAAATGAGTAAAAGTAAATGAAGCTTAAATGTGTTATATCAAATTATGAAGTTAAAAGATGAGCATGTATGAAAACTTAGAAGTTAAAAAATAAGGGTAAAATAATTATTTATTAAATTGTTTTTAATAAACTGGTTACATTTGATATTTTAACTATTATGTACGGACATATATGATATTTTTAGTTTTGGTTTGGTGTATATGAATTTTTTAAAATTTTTAAAGGTATATATGAAATTAATCTTAAAGTTTAAACCAATTTTCTTTTTAAACATCCCTTAACAAAAGGGGAAATTTGTAGTCTTAATTATAGTTAGATTTAATCTTCTTTAATTGGATATAAAGCCAAATCTGTTTACCACTATATTTATTAGTAAAGGTGATTAAATCTTTTTAGTTAACAAGTAAGCCATGCATAGACCATAAAATATTTTTTCTTATCTATTTTTGGCTCTATTTTTGTAATATGCTTTGGCCAACATCTTAACTTTTCATTTACGTTATGGCATTAAAAATCCCATAGTTATATATTATAATAAAAATATCTTATATGCATAACAGAAAAAAGGAATAATTAAATTTTGGCCGTCATGCACTCATGCATATATATTCACAGGTCACGTGACTCCAGGCCCCAAAACATCATCATCACCATGATCCGCAGACTACACGCTCACTGTGTATAAAAAAGGTTTCCAGTAATCATCATGCCATCATTTTGACACATCCTAATTCCTCTGGTATCCACCAACATTTGGTAAAAAAAAAGCATGTGTTGCAAATAAAATTTGTACTTTTGGTATGCGGAGCGGTTTCCGAGGATTTAAGTGTTTTGGTCGAGCAAAAATAAAGGCCTTTTGGCCTAATGAATTATATAATTGTTTTAACGACGATTACTGTTATAGCAATAAACGAAGCAAAAAATTAGGTTGCCAAATCCGTTAGATTTCTAATTTGTCAATTAACTTCAACTCCATATAAAGTTTGTCATCATCATCATCACTATCGGAGTGATTTTCTTAGCCTACGTGCCTAGCCGAGTTCTGTATGCAAAGGTAGGGCTCGGGCTAAGGTTCGACGTATTTAAGCTCGACTTGTTTCATGCTTTTAATGAGTTGGCCATCTCTAAGTAGCTTATAGTGGGTTGGTTCGTTTACAATGGTATCTGAACATGAAAATGTATATAAGTGTTCTAGAAATAAATATCATAATGTAAAAGCCAATAATAAAATATTAGAAAATACATATACTAAATTGTCGATGATATAATGAACATGTTGAGTTGTAACAAGCCTCGTTTAGCAAAGTCATCATCCATATGGTGTAATTTACATGCATCATTATATGTGGATCATTTAGACTTAGTTAGGCATTAGTGGTTTGATGAGGAAAGAGTGGTGAAAACCCTACTGGATATAACAAATAGAAAATCAATAAAAAAAACCGAAAAGAAAACCCTATGAGTAGAAACTCTATCTACGGATCTTGAAAAATTCTAGACTTTTTACAATAGCTTTAGGATGTCAAAAAAAGGTTGACTACCAAAAAAACATGAATTTTTGAAATGTCTAGCTATTTTTAGTAATTTATAGGGATAAATAACCAAAAAAAAGAATACTAAGACTACCTAAAATATTCCAATTTTTTACAGAACTATTTATTGTTCATATGAAGCTTAGAAATCATATTTCAAATGATTCTAAGTTGAGGAGCTATGGTGTTGTATAATGGCTTTAAAATACGTTTTAAAAACTTTTATTTGAATTTTCCGACAAATACCCTACAAATATGAAAGAACAATATTTTTCCAGAATTATATGAAGTCAAAAATAGTTTTGTAAATTTAGTGGAATTATTTGGTCATCACAATGAATTTAGGAGATAAACTGGTTTGTAAATTGACTTTTATTTACTAACATCTATAAGATGTCAAAATAAATTTCTACATGTGTTTTAAGTCCAATATAGTATATTTTGAAGCTTAAAAACTGTTTCGTGCCATTCTAGCAAAAACACGGTAAAATGGACAAATGTCGGAAACATAACTGACAAGCCTCAAAGCTTGTCATATTTGTTTGTGTAAAAGAGTAACCTACAATACCGTTTGATTTATTGTAAAGTATTTGGCATTACAAGTATTTGGAAAACTATAAGTATAAAACATAACCAAAACCCTAGTTTTGGAAACAAAACGTTAACGAGCTCGTATTAAGAAAATACACGCCTCATCAAAACTACATACACTTGACTTCGGGTAGAAATTTTAGTCATGTGTCATTTGGATTAGATCTGAGGTCTATATGTGCATATAACTTTATAACAGACAAGTAGCGCACGCACGCCGAACCGAGGTCTTCGAGTAGAAGCACAAGCTGAAGTATGAGTTTTGCAGCCACTTTTTACTGTTTTCATATCTTCAGGAAGAAGCATGCTTTATGAACACGTTTATACATGACTACATTATAGGTCACATGAGTTGGACAACATTATCACATTTAAAGTCCGCGGACAACATAAGCATTAGTTTAGAGATAAGCGGTGTAGTATATGAATAGTACTATTTGAGTTGACATCCCATTTCATAGTTAGTCGTGCTAACCGCGACCGACGTGCCAAATGATTATCCATGTTTTTCATGTTTTGTGATAAGTTGTTGGTCGGGGCGACTAGGAAGTCATGGTTTTCTTAAGTGCTCATGGTAACTGTACTTTAAGAACAACTATTTTGAAACCAATTTGTTCATTTAAATCCATAAATATGCGAATTCACCAACTTTTTAGTTAACACTTTTAAGCATGTTTCTTAGGTAACATTTAACTTTGGTACGGCGAAATGTTTAGAAACCTAGAAGTCCGAGACCTAGAGATGTTTCTAAGGTAACATTTAACTATGGTACGGTTGAAACGACTACCTAGAAGGTGCATAGAAGACTTGACGTTCTACATTCCACAAACCTTAGTTATATATTCCAATGCATATGTAATAATACCAAGAAGTCACGCCCAACGTGGACTTTGCAAGTATGACACATGATTGGTAACTGCTTTAAATTTTAATGTTTTGAAAAAAAAAACATGTAAATCTTTTTTAACTTCAAAACCAGAAAATTTTATTCCACTAACGCGAGTTCAGGAATCAAATTGACGAGTTAGCTAGCGAATGATAGGCAGATATAGTTATATATATGGGTGTTTTTGGTAGAACAAAAGATAATTAAAATCAGGATTGGGACCTAATAATGAGGGAAGGTTTGATTTGGTTTGGTTTTTCTTTATGAAGGAGAAACAAGTCTTTGAGTAAGAATTAAGGTTTGTCATAAAATTCACATGACATGTAACCCAAGCAACTACAATTATTCCTAAAAAACATTGCGCATTTAATTTACAACAATTATTCGTTTTCCTTTCATCTACATGAAATCAGTTTTTAAAGGAAAAAAGAAATATACATATGAAATCATCTAAAAGCATGATCTGACTCAACAAAATGAATGATAGCTGTGTGTGATGAATGGCCACAAATTGAAACAACATAAGTTGTAATTCAATGTCGCAAACGGGAAGTAGTCAAATAAAGCGGCTAATAGATCCTTGCTCCTACAACTACAAAGAATTACACTTCGTCATCCTTTTTTAATCCAGTTATCATGGTAATAAAAAAAAAGGAGAACTTTACCATGGAAGCTATAATAAAAAGACTATATATAGATCCCTACACTTTTTAAAAGTTAAACATCATTATTATAGTCGTAAAAATCGAATTTAAAATAATTATTTGCTTTTACGTCTATAAGTTTAATATTTAGGCTACATTTATATAATAGTGTTTTTCAAACAAAAAAAAAACACGAAATGAACATGTCCTTAAATTTCATGATTATCCTGTTTTTGTTAAAATTTTAAAGTTATCCGATAGTAATTATACATGCATGTGTTTGTTATAATAAACCCACATTCCATTATTATATAGCTAAATGTAAACTTTTTTTCATAGAGAAATGGTTTTCGTGAAATCAGTTTAATATTAAAAGTAAACCCAAGTCCACTACTCACTTCAGTGGCTAATTACTTTCTACCTCACAGACGAGAACCCGGTCGAACCGGATATTCTGGTTTGTATGGCCGACCCGCCACGCGTGCTTAATTTTTAAATCTGCAAACTTTCTTACCCACCGGTTAGAAACTTAAAATAAGATCTCCCTCGCGCAAATCACGCCTGCCCGTGTGATCCAATTTACATAATATATATCATCTTCCAAGCGTTTCCTATTTCCTTTTTTACACCTATAATTAAATATAAGCTTATGTACACCATGCATATTAATATGAACCAAACTAGTTTACATCCTTTATAAACTTGAGAATAAAAATATTCATACTACTTTCATAAAACTCAAAATATTGAACTAAGAATCAACAATGAAAAACATATATATCTGATAAACAATATCACAATTTATTATTTCAAACATTAACTCGCTCAAATCTTCTTCTTTCCGAAGATACATATATATATATATAAATAATATATGTAGCTAGTAATATTACTATTACGACAAACAGTAGTGCCGTTTGGCAAAACTGTCATCTGCACAAAATTTGTTGGGCAAAACAAGTGACCCAACGGAATGATGACTGTTTAAAAACACCCTGTCATAAGAACATCAGCAGGAAGAAAGTCGCCGGTGATGTCTTGAAAGTAATCATCAACTTTAAGTAATGAGGACGATGATGAGGTAACATCCAGCATCATGTCACTGCAGGTTCCAAAATCTTCATCCCATAATGTGTTGTTTTTAGCTTCAGAGCCCCAAAGTGCTTCATCAAAGTGGAATGAATCAAAACTATCGTCCGCTATGTATTCTGATGATGATGGGTCACCGTTTTCTATATGGATCGGGCCAGGTAACTCTATGTCGTCGAAATCACCGTATTTTAAAAGTAGTGAATCGTCTTCAACCTGAGTCGGATAATCAAAAAGATTATCCAAGAAAGGTACATCCATTTCCAGTTGATCGTATACCAAATCTGCAAAATGACCCGATTCAGTATCCTGGACCAGAGTCAGATCATGATCCGACGATGAACAACCCTCCAGTTCCTTGACCGGTTCAAGTTCTTCTTTAGAAGTGGTCTCGCTCTCAAACCGTAAAACTGAAGTAGGGGACGGAAGGTTGTTTGACTCGTTGCCAGACTCATAACCGGAGGTTGACGGAACATTGCTTTCCGGCGAACTATCTTTGGCAGGCGGCGTGACAAAATTTGTCAAAGCGTCAGGACCACGTAGTTTAATAGCTGCATTGTCGTAGACCATGGCAGCTTCCTCAGCGGTATCATAAGTTCCCAACCACAAACGTATACGTCGCGCTGGGTCCCTAATTTCCGCCGCCCACTTGCCCCACGGCCGTTGTCGTACTCCACGGAACTTCCTAACACCACCCGGCGGCACTGCTTGAGCTCCAGCCGTCTTCATGGCTTTCTGTTTAGCCTGCAGCCTAGCCTCGCCGTTTCTCCCCACCTTTTTAACCACCCTAGAGGTTTGTATATTAACCTCGTTCACATACTTCTTGACCCGCCTCCGTCCGAAGAGCTCGTCTTCATCGTCACTAGAAGAATCAGTGGCATCAGGATCAGTCATTGATATCCGTACAGTTTTGGGCAGGGATGACGTTTGCCGATGGTTCTTAGACTTGGGTGCCGTTAATGAACTAAGAGCCACCATTGTTGTAACGTTTTTGTGCTGGGTGTATTTGATCGGACGTAAACTATCCATTTTAGTTACAAACTAACCACTATGTTATAGCATCCAACAAAGAACTGACTGAAAGATGGAATCAAAGCACTAATATGAAAGCGATTAGAAAAGAGTTGTTTTGTGATAAGGTCAGGCAAGTGATGAAGGGTTTAAGAAGTTGTGTGGGTAGATTTTGTAGTTAAACAAGTAAGAGAGAGAGAGAGAGAAAAGATATGTGAAAAGGAAGACCAAAAGAATTTGGAAGTTGAAATGACCAGGGGAAATTAGAGTTTTATAGGATCCGAATTATTTTAATTATTATTATTATTATATTAAAAACACCCCAAAATATCTCAACTTGTTAGGCACTGAAGTAAAAGTGAAGGTCGGAAACTAAAAGATTCCGATGACACTCCGGAAAAGAACAGGCCCGCGGCATCTCGATGGATTGTGACACGTAAGTGGAGGTTTAGAGACAATGGTCCAATAAGTGAACTTGAAGCAATGCTGACTCACCACATAACTCACCTCGTTTATCGTGCAACCGGTCACGTGACACCAGGATGCTCGCTCCGTTACAATCATGTCGGTCAAATATTATCACCACTTCAACCTCCCTTTGCTTTGACTAATTATATTTTTTATGAGCTTTCACTAATTAACCAGTTGAATTATTAGCTGTAATTTCTTGGCCTTATTGTTGGTAACAAAATCTACCCTTCACCCCCTACATTCTATTGGCATTTAATATAACAAAACGTTTAGTTACTCATTAAAATATGATATTTTGTTCCATATAAATATATTAAATAATAAAACGTTTACCATTTTCCTTTTATTATTCTTTTCCTTTTTTGTTGAATAAAAGACTGATTTAAGAGAGGTACAAAGCAATATAAATATAGCTAGGTTTTTTTTTAAATGGTACGAATAAACAAATAACTTGTTTTATTAGAAATTAAGGTTGTTAAATTGTTTGTACAACTTTTTACAGAAATGACTAACGTGGGTAACCTCGTATCCGGGGCCATATATAATTCTACCATGTACGTCTCTGGGCTCAACTCTGTTTCTTTAGTTACGTTTTACGAGATGAGTTTTTTACCCGCCAACCCATTTAAATTTGAGAAAACTATAATCAAGTAGTAGATGTTTTAACAATTATGTTATATCTATATCCCATGCCACTACAACTAACTTATTTTTTCAATTATAACCATGACCTATGCAATAATACCATAGTTGTGGATACGGGTGTTTACGATTCGGTTTTAAACTGTGAAAGTGAAACCGTCCAAATTGGGCACCGGTTTGCTTTCATGGTTGGTTTTTTACTTAACTTTCGGTCAGTTGGTTTCAATATTTACAAACCGTGGCGAACGGTTTGGTTTATTGTTTATACCAAAAACCAAACCGTATAAGCTTGGACTTGACCTTTGAAATTTATTAAGCTATTTTTAAAAAAAAAATTGATATTATGTGTATATGTATATTATAAGATATTGTTAGAAATAAAATTGTTTTAATTCTAGTTAAACCAAAGTAAATCAAAACTGGGCATTCTAAAATATTAAAATCGTGAAAACCGGATCATGAACACCTCTAGTCGTGGATCAACTTTTATTTATGTATAATGATTACGCGAACATGAGTAATGGATTGTAAACCTACGCTTACGCTTGTTTCTTTGTTTACAGTAAAAAAATGTAACTTCAAAGTAAATGATCTCTTGACCTAGTGGTTAAGGGGGAGGTGGGAAGCTTTGCTTCTCTTGGAGATGCTGGGTTCAAATCCAGGCAAGGAAGATTTTATTACTAACTTGGTGATACTAATATACTAACTATTAACCCGCTTAGAGACATCTTAACCGTATGTTTTTCAAAAAAAAGTAAATTATTAGTAGTAGTTAAACTCCTGTATGTTGGAATAAGTTAAATAAAAGTTAATTTTTTTAATAAAAAAATGTGAAAATGGTTTATTTCAATTATATTTTCAACAAGGTTGATGCTAATTAAAAACCAAAATCATTACCAAATATGTAGATATTAATATCGTTATATAAATCACTTTTTCCTAGCATAAAAAGTTATAAAGTAACATCTTCTATAAAGGAGAAAATGCTTTAATTATACTTTCTTTATAAAATATTCCCGCATCAACTTTAATTTGTTAAATGTTTTATAGAAAAGATACTTCTCATAAAACAAGTTTAAAGTTAGAACCATAAAAAGGAAAAAAAAAACTACACATTTTTTAATTTGAGTTCCATATATGCTCTCAATTTTAGCTAAAAAGGGGTTAAGTAAGCATTATACTTCAGGGCAGTTCTATGCCATTTTTGTGGGTTCTTAAAAACCCATCTGGTTTGAAAGAAACGAAAAAAATTAGTGAGAACCTTGTATGATTTGAAAATAAGAATATTAAGAATTAGTGCAGATACATTGAAAAAAGTTCTGAGATCTGTCACTCTTATAGTTAACCATAAAATAATAATAATAATAATAGACAAAATTCAAAGTGCAGATACATTGACTCGTAATGAAGGTGTTTAGGAGCGGTTAATTAAACAAATTTTGACTTTTTTTTTACTGTTGTATTTTTTAAATAAAATCATTTTCAATTCAGAAAACTTGCCAAGTTACATCAAAACAGAAGGTAGCCGAGCAACAAGCTGCACCGCCAATCCTTTCTGAATTGCAAACCCTAACCTTCCAAATACAAACCCTTGCCCCCTTGGGGTTGAACAATTGTTGTAGACGACCCGTTGAACCCTCGTCAAGAAGTGGATAACTTCTGGCGCTAGGGAGCCAAAAGTATCAAAGGCAAAAGGGACAAAGACATGCTGGTTCTTTGCGCAAGCTTTAGCGTGGTTATCCACTTTCTTTGATTCTGCCTTTCTTTGCCGCTTGTCCAGCTACAAACCCGTTTTCCCTTAAACCAACCAAAGGGGAAACCCCCGTGAGGTCTACACAAGCATGTTTCCCCCCAGCCCAGCCAAAGACGAGTAGATCCGCTGGTCGCAGAGTAGATCTCCCTTCCATAGGGTCCGTGAGGAAATTCACAGGGGCCTCTTTTTTAGCCGAAATCCCAGCTCTTCTTAAGATGTCCCACAAAGCGTCACGCACCCAGTCGTGCCGATATTTTGACATCATTATAAATTAGATTATGGTTATATTAATAACTGATGTAATACAAATTTGCATGCAAAAGGAATATGGTTTATTACAAAGTAGAGAAGAATATTCCTAAACAAAATATAAAGTATATAAAATGATCATCAGCTTATGTAAGGTAGTCAAAGCCACTAAGGTCGAAAAATAGCAATCCAAAAACATAAACTTCTTAAAACAATATAAGAAACAAAAATTGCTGGCTAATGCATAACTTCTTGTTAAATTACGACTTTAGTAGCAATGGCCGGGCATGTCCATCCATAGTCTACATGGCATCAGATGAGTGGATGGTTGGTGTACACGTCATTCCGAAGCTAGAATAATATGGATTATATTAGAGGTGCCGTTTGGGTTTTGGTCTGCCTATCATCTCTTTGTGTATTATAACTAAATAAAATCCATTATTCCGTTTACATACATGTTTGGTTGTACTCATTCGAAATAACACATTTCGGATAGATCCAAAACTCATCCGAAATCATCATTTCGGATGAATTTGAAATCTAACTTATTCGAAATAACAAAAGTTCTCGAAATGTCAAGATTTTATCCAAAATCTCCATTAGGCTATTACTATGAACTAAATTTTAGCCGATATTAACTCACCACGAACTCATCGTGGAATTCGATCCACGCTAACATGTGGTTTACTATTAAATAATTGGTTTTGCAAAACACTTAATAAGAATCAAATAATTTTTTAACAAAACCAAATAGCTTAACTTGAATGAGCTTCTGATGTATCACTTCTGCCCAAAGTGATTTGATACATCTAATTTTTGTTCAAGTATAATAAGAAGCTATGTTAATTATGTCTTACAAACGTGAATGTCTTATTTCTAGCTAAAGCTAATTTAATTCATTCATGTCTAGCATACCTAACAAGTGCATAACTAAGGTTTTGTCTCATTTCTGGCTAAAGTTGATTAGTCACAATTACTTTACACGCATGCTTAGATGATTACACTTTTGCAGAAAGGTGATTTGTCTTCGTTTAAGTAGATTTTTTAAATTAGTCTATTATTTTGATGTTAGTGATAGACATATCACAATTTCTTTTCAAATAATGATCTTCACATGAATGATCCTTCATTAATCTTATAATCATATTTTGTTTGCCTTATTTTTAGTACCCATAACATAATTCACTGTAACTTTCTTCTATAAATCAGTATCTCATCCACTCTTATTCCTAAACCTAATATGATTTGCTTTATTTAAAGTTTCTTTAAGATTAGCTCTTAAATTAAATCCTTGATTATTCCTTAAGACACGATAATCCTATTGCTCTCTTCTTATAAAAGTGATACAGAAGAAAAGTGGAGCATGATGAATAGGATAAATCAAACACGATATCTCTTATGATAATCAAGAACTCATCTAACATAAATGCTATCACTAAAGTTATTACAAATTCAGTTTTTTCTAAGACTAATCTATTATCTGTGGAATAATCACAAGGACTCCTAAGATGCATGCCTTCATTTAAAATTTTAAACTATAAAACAAAACCATGAAGTATATTCAATATAAATATAAATGTTTAAATACAAATCTTATTTATATATACAAATCGCTGAGGTAATTTGTTGCATGATATTCTAAACGATCACCAATGTCTAGTACATTAAGTTTTATGTGTCGAGGTGAGTTAAAATGTTTCCAAGATCAAAGTATCGATATCATCTTGCGGTTGTCAATCCAACATGCTTCAGTACGTTAGGAATCATGTGGTACAACGAACATTATAAAATTTGCATACTCTAAGGGAAGATGATCAGTTTGTGTGTGGATTATCGAAGTAAAGATGCAGGTTATGTTAGTCTCAAATATTGGAGTTTGGCCCCATTGCCATCGAGCCAAGTGAACCCTTAACCAAAGCTTTTAAATATATAAGACAAGTAATATAGAGTACATGGAGGTCGACAAAAACTATTAAGTTAATACAAAATTTTAGTCTATATATTAATTAGTCTTCTATTTGTATTTGGTTACATGTATTTGATGCTTTGCTATAGAAAAAGTCAAAATTGTTATCACAACGTCCAAGATTAAGATTTTTTAAGTCGATTAATTAATTTTCATCAAATCCTAGATGATGCTCCTCCCTTGATTCTAGCCTTCACCACCCATGCTTGCTCTAATGTATCTTAATTCTACACTTTCCCACACACATGCATGCATTAAAAGCTGTACGTTGTGCCCTTAATTTTGTACCTTGCTAGCTCACTGTGATGACCAAAATAACCCTCATGGTAGCATACGCATTAAGCAGTTCTTTTTTTCATTGTCAATCTCTCTTGATTAGGGGTGAGCTCGAAAGTACCAATCCTGAAATTTGCCAAATGTGAGTACTGGTACTGAAAATGATCGGTATGGTACAATATTTCAAGGTGAAATTTGGTAAAATACCGGTGTGGTACCGATTCAATAATATCAATACCAAAAATGCCAAATAGTTGGTACTGAATTTTAATCAGTACGACACTATTCGATATTTGATATAGAATACTCATCTCTATTCTTGGCCAAGAGTGATTGCAGGAATCTATTGTATATCATAAATGAAAAGAATAAAGTGACAAAAATGTCGGGATTCTATTAGTAAACTGTAAATGTCATCTGATTTTTAGACAAACATTTTTTTAATTAATTCGTGATCGATATAGATGTTGTTTTATAGTGTTTTTTTTCAATACTTTTTTGTAAGTGACAAACTATCTACTTCTAAACGTTATGAGTGACAAACTATCTACAAACACTCGTATACATGTATTTTAAAGCATTTAAACATTCACCTGTGATAACTTACGACCACATCATCCTCCTTTAATCAGTATATATTTGACTTTAAGACGTTTCAAAGATATTTATGGAAAAAAAGGTTTTATACACACGATGCAATTTTACTTTGTTCAAGTAAAAAGTTTCCCATTCCAATAAAGATTTTGTTTGGTATATATGTTTTTTTAATAAAAATATGTTTGGTATATATGTATGTTTAAGACATATGAAGCATGAACTTTTTAGACTAATTGACTTGCATTAAAAATCCAAATTAAGAGAAAATCTTATTTTCTTGGTCACGATAATGGAGTATTTACATCAAATAACGTGTATTTTCTTTATACATTGCATAAGTACACAATATTATAATAATAAATATGTATACATATATGTAGGTTATACGTATTCTCTAATCCCCAACCAAATTGTGAACTAAATGTCTATCCAATTTATTTTATATATTTATACGTAACATGAAATCAAAATTTTAGCAGAATGAAAGAGTAGATACTTGGTCCCCACACACACACACATATATATATATGTTATATATATATATTTATTGATATCTTGTGACTAACTAGTATATAATGATTGATAATTAAATTATGAAAACTATAAAATATGAAAAAAAAAAGGTATGGAAAACGATAAGGAAACAACTATATTGATAAGAAATGAAATGGAGAGAATAATGGCTAGATCAATGATAAATGATGAGAAAACCGAAGATAGAAAAACCAAGAATTAATCCTATGTATACAAAATCGAAAAAAAAAGAATTAATCCCCATGTATGAGTATATGTAAATAATCCCGAAATATAAATAATTTGGAAAACAAGATAAAAATAAAATTATAAAGACTTCAAGATCCATTGTGAAAAGGGGGGCCAAGTTGCAGAAGCAGAGAGTGGGGTTTATTATGTTAACGTTATCCTCCAAGAAGACTCATGAGGGGCTTTAAATTCAGCTCGAATTTTCATGATTTTTTTAATGTTTTTTACTGAATCCAAGGCCCAATTTAAAACTGGAAAGTAAACAATGAATCTGGGGTTAAAATATTAGTTGCATGGGCTATCTTTGGCATAAGCTTCTCCGTGAAGCAAGAGATGTTTGTCTTAATTTTGTGTATTCTACTACTACTACTACTACAGTAATTATGGTTTGTCACTTAGGTGTTACCATTTTACCAGACCCCCAACCCAACATGTTTTATTGCATTCTTTATGTTTCATATGTACCTGGTGGAGACCATATTTTTTTTTCTTCTAAAAGATCTTATCTTGCTTCCTAAAGTTTCTATGTATTTAGTCTTCTATACTTTTTTTTGCTTCCATTTTGAAGACAAATTAAACGTAGCTTGTTTCCTATGATTATTATGTTTATGTAAGTGTCAAATGGGTCAGCAAAAGATGGTTTAATTAATCTCCGTTTACAGTTAGTTGGTAGTTTTTGTTTAGCGGTTGAATGCAGTGTATTTGTTATTAAGAACATTAAATTCCAATCTCACAATCATAAAACCTCCAATCCCCTCATACCAACAGGACATCTAGATCTATATAAGTAATAGTTAGAGACATTATGGTTTGACGTACTTGATATTCTTGTACCGTTGAACATAAACAAATTGGGATGAAAAAGAACCCGGCTAAGAGAAAGCATGCAAGGTGTCCATGCCCTACACTTGTTATAATGGACGAAAGTTGCCACCTACCTATGATGAAATATGCGACGAAGATGACGTTTGGCTTAGTGACATACTAAAGCTATGGTATAATATACGTTTTAAAGATTTTCAGTATTTCATCTCGCGAATGAAGATACATGTTGCAATTGAATCATACAAACTAGAGTGTTTACTACTAGTTCTTTTCTTTTCTTTTCTTTTTTTTTATATATTTGGCTTTCAAGAAAATATATATACCGACTACTTCGCAAGGCATAATCCCATATAAAGCGTAAGTGTAGATTTGACTGATGAGTGAATTTATTATTAAACAAAAAAAAGATGGCAGAAATTAACCTAACAAGCCTTTACAAGTGAAAACAGAATTATCTTCTTTAAAACAATTTATATGATAATTTTTTTAGAAACAATTTATCCCTTGATTATGATAATTTTTTTATATTATAAACTAAGGGGGTGGGTTGCTTTAAAGTAGCTAGACAAGACGTACCTAAACCTCTTAGTTTTGCTAGGATACGAGGAACACCGGGAAGTGAGACATTGAACGGTCTGAACCCAGAAAATAGGGTCTAACATGGTTCAGCTACACATAATTAACTAAAAAATACAAAATATATGTGGCGTAGTTTATCTTTGTTTTAATTGTGGAATGTACATGATATTTGGTCTTCCTTTTTGAGACACTTACATATGCCATTACCACCTTTTTGCTATTTGTGCTACGATAATTCTTATTATACATACACCAACTATAAAATCATTAATTCAATGATATGCGGCTGTAGCATAATTAAATTATGAGTTAGTAGAATAACAACTATTTATATTTTGAATTATCAACAAGTTGATCATTGATTTCGAAAAAGTAGTGAAAAGGATTGTTTCATAACAACGAATAGTAATTTTAGCTCATTTAAACATCATTTCAAACTATTGCCATACTTCAACTTTTAGAAGATGTTACATTACTTAAACACAACATTATTTCAAACTATATTGCCATGATGTTACATTACTTAAAAACAACATTATACTTGAAAAGGTGTGTTTTAAGCACTTTTCCGTTTTCATAATGTTAGATGTTACCAGGAACAATTATACTTTAAAAGATCTAGATTGACATGGTTGAATTTACAAGGTACGTATTATGATTATTCGTAGAAGAATTTTACAAGCAAGATGAGTAAGTTAATAAAAAATAATAAAAGCTTAACCATTGATTATATACATAAGAAATTTAAAAGATATTAGAAACTTTATTTAAACAAGAATTGTTTCATTTTCAAATTTTCTTACTTTTGATTAATCTTTTACAAAGGAATAAACAAATATATGTCGGTCGAGAGCTACATATATGTAGCTCATAATCTACATATAAACTCGTGGAAAAAATATATAAATGTAACTTCGCAAGCTAGTAGATTTATTTTTATTTATGATATTAACCTTACAGCTATAAACAATGATAAAAAAAAAACTTAATTGATTAGTAATAGTTTTCCCATTTTTTTTTATTTTTAATAGTTTTCTCATGATGTGGTCAGTTTCATGAGATATAAATTTTTGTGAAATATAGAAATAATCTTTATGAAAAGATATAAAATCTCATCCAACTTACAATAAAATACTTTAAATAATGGCATATGATATTTTCTTCTTCAACCTTATAAATTTTATTTATATTTATTTAATACATCTCTTTTGATATTAATAATAATAATAATGTATAGATATCATTCAATTTTATCGTGTTGAGGAAGAACCATTTTTTCAGCTCAGTAGGCTAGAGTTTTATTAATAGTAAACATCAAACTTGACTGGTTACTTTATAAAACTGAATAAAAATCAAAGACAGACAGTACACGACATGGGATTTGGTGTTGTCCTGAAGAAGAAAATAGACAGCATACCCACAATGTTTGGGACTGGCTGCTTGAAAATTATAATGAAAGAACAATCTAAATGTTGTAAACCATACAATACATATCAATGAAGAATTGATAAACTCTTTAATGGTAATGGAAACGTGGCCTTGAAGGGGAAAAAAGGTCAACAAGTAAAGACGAAGTAGTGGATGAGTGGAGAGCACCGTTCAAAGAACTAACTGGATTAACAGACCAACTCTGAAGCTCTTCTTTGATGACATCTTGCCTCAGATAGATATCTTTGGGAGAAACTTCTGCCTAAATTTCTTGTAGCATTCTTCATTATAATTGGGCATGCAAGTGATAATGCGGTCGTCAACCAATTGTTACACCACATTAAACGAAACATTCAACTAAACCAACTGAACTAGTGTGGTTATCTCATCTAATGCTTGCAACACGCCAAAACCGCATGGTCTCCAAAAAGTATTTCACAGGGCCCTTGATTGTACTAGCGGTAAGAAAACAATTTTAATATATAATAGTTTGCACAAACTAACAAATTTAAAAATAAAAAATTTCTTATGCTACAGCTTGCCTTGGTGAATGATGCTTGTAATAGACAAAGGTAGAAACGACAAGAAGGATACCTGATATTGAGTGGGTTACAACAAGAACTCTTGACCTGTTTGAGAGTATACTAGTTAAAAGGAGATATGGTGCAGAGCCAAAACGCCAAGATGGCAAAAGAATTAAAAAGAAAAATGTCAAGAAGGCTAAGAAAAACACAGTTACAAACAGTTGTTCAAGTAAAAGCCACACCCAAGACAACAGACAAAATGCAGAGTGTTGATGAAGAAGATGTTGATGATGATGATGTTGACAATGAAGATGAAGTTGATGTTCACAATGTTGATGAGCATGTGAATAATAATGATGATGAGGTTGATGATGATGATGGTGATGATCATGATGAGGTTAATGATGATGATGATGATGTTTTGGTCATGATGAGCATTATGCTGACGCTGAAAATGACCCTAAACTTCAAAATGCCATGATGATCGATGGTGAGAATGAAGAGGCTTTCAATCAAAGGGTTGTGGCTGAAGATGTAGAAAGCCAGAACATGATGTTTGAAGTTTCTGCATCAGGAAACCATGCTCTAGTCAGAGTACTAACACAGTATGAAGACCATGGTGCTGGTGAGAAACAACAAAACAATGAAGCTGATGAGGTATGTTGTTCGAATAATGTGTTTAACAAAAAAAAACACAAAACGCCATACTTAATAATTCCTTTTTTTGTTTAACAGGCAATGAGAAGTTGGATGGGGCATACAAAGAATTAGAAGACTGTTACAAAAAAAAAATGATAACATTGTTAAATCAGTCAAAGATTGAACATCCAAACAGCCTCTTGGTACACATAAAATACTCACAATGTTTGACATTGTCAAAGAACATGTCAATATTTGTTGATGAAAACGCCAATGAAGTGGCATGTAAGAGAAAACAAGGTGAAAATGATTATGAGGTTGAATTGGAAGTTGAAGGTGAAAGTGAAGTAGAAGGAGAAGGGGAATGAAATTGAAGATGGGGTTAAAGTGGAAGTTGATGGTGATGAAAACGCCAAAAAATTGGCTTATGATAAGGAAGGGGAAGTGCCAACAATTGGTGATGAAAACACCAATGAAGTGGTTGGTGAAAGGGAAGAAAGTGAAAACACCAATTATGTGGCTGATGAAAACATCAATAAAGTGGCTGGTGAGAGGGAAGAAGGTGAAAACGCCAAGAATGTGGCTGATGAAAACACCAATGAAGTGGCTGAGGGTGGTGATGAGAATATTATATTGTCAGCTAGAAAAGTACAGATGAAGAAGATATAAATGAAAATGATATTAAAAGTTGGGGTTGTGATTTCAAAACACTTGAATATCATATTTTAAGATATAATGGGAAAAGATAATTAAAAGGAATATTGCTAAGGTTTTGGAACTACTGGGACAAAACCTAGAACAAATTATTGAACGAAAAGAAGGTTTAGATTGTCCAAAGATGGTGGAACAAATGCTTAAAGCTATAAAAAAACCACCTGAACCCTGCTGAGGAGACCCAAACTATGCCTATGTTTGATGAAACGCCAAAAATCCCCCAATAGAAACACAATACACTCAAGGGTTCATCACTGAACTAGAAAACACAACTGAGGTAATCAATGACAAAACGCCAAACATACATGTGACAGAAACACAGTTCAGTGATGCCTTCATTTCTCAACTGGAAAAAACTGAAAGGCGGGATGGTGAACAAAAGTGTTGACCAGCATGGTGAAGTGGTTGATGAAACGCGATGTCAACAGCCACCATCTGGAGGTAGGAAAAACCTCATGCAAAGTTTTGAAGAAGAAAAGACACCTTAAAAACCCAAGATGAGAAAACCGCTGAAACATCACCAACCAAAACGCCAAATAATGCATATGTGCAGGAGAAGGGTGATGAGGACAAAACGTCAAACCTCACAAAGTTGATGCAAGATAACACCAATCTAAACCCAGAAAAGCTGTCTAGTGATGAATAAGATGATGAGAATTAAAAGGATAAGACTGTGAGAAAAAAAGGAGAAGAGAGAGTCAAAGAAGAGGTAAGCATGTTTGTCGCCTTATGTCAGGAGGCAAGTGGTTATTAATGCAGCAAGGGGGCACAAGAAATCAACATTTCCACATACATATTCACTGGATGTGGTGACTATATGTAAGTACATTTCTTTCTAGTAAAACGCCAAATTTTGCATTTGTTACATTAAAAGTATAAATGTATATGCATGTAAAACACTGAAAACGCCATGTCTTATGTAAACATGAGTGAGAATAACTAAGACGCCATATGTTGTTTTTTCAGGAGTACCATGTTCAAGATTGAAGGAGTGTCAGAACTCTCAAGGGTGATTGCTAAAAGCATGAGACCAGGATTCTATGCACGCATTGCATTATTCAAAGTTGGGGGCATATCCTGAACTACGAAGAAAGATACAAGGCTCATGAATCACCCTCAAGATTATTTTGCACACAAATAATGCCAGTAACTCTTTTGCTATATTTAATTGATACAATTATATTATGACTTTGCTTTGTTGTTAAAAATGACGTTCATCAAATTTACAGAATATGCCCGTGTATGAAAAAATAGATAGTTATCGATACATAGAATACACCAAGAACATGGATTTGGTTATCAAAAACACCTGTTTCAAAGAAGACCGGAAAGATAGAAGATAGATGAATATGAGCTAGTCTTCGAGCCAATATTACGCCAAAGACATTTCTTTGTTGTCTGCTTCAATATAAAACACAACAGAGTTGATGTATTGGATAACAACACTGCAGAGGACACACTTAGCATCAAGGAAAAGTATGGTGGATGGGTGAAAAAGTTGGTAAGTATCTTAAAAACTTTGTATGTAGAAACTACGTTGACAAAAATCCATACTAATATATACAAAAATGTGAAACTGCAGCAATATGCTTTTGCAAACTATTTGCGTATTCAAAAACACCTGATGACTAATATCATGAAGACAGCCCCTATTGTCAGACAAAAGATGGAATGGATGACATTGGCTAACGTGATCGACTGTGGGATTTTTGCAATGAGGCATATGGAAACGTATATGGGGCGGTTAGCTGGTTAGGAATGTGGTCTGGCAAAAGAAAGTGCACCAAATGCCCTACAACAAAGACAACTAAATGACCTCATGATCAAATATATTGCAAAACTCATGCTGCATAGCAAAAATGAAAACAGAAAAAAGTGGTCAATATTTAAATAAATTCTTGCAATTAGAGGCAGCAAGAATTAGGGAATTGTATCAAACAGGGTTCAGGAGAATAGAACAAAGGATGGAGGATTATGTAGATTAACTTAAACGCCATGAATTGCTTTCATTTTATGATTTTCATGTTGACTAATGTGTTTGTTCTAGACTATTGCATCTACTTGTTTCTTAATGAAACGTGATAAAGAAGAAACCATTGGTTGAATAATAAACAAGAAGAATAACAAATTTATTTTTTTCCTAAAACATTTTAGTGAAAACGCCGTAATTTAAATAATAAACAAATGGTAAGAACTAATAAAACGCCATAATGATAAAGCCATTGGTTGAATAATAAACAATAACAATAACTGATTTACTGTTTTCCTAAAACATGTTAACGAAAACGCCATAACTTGAATAATTAACAAATAGTAAGGACTAATGTTAACAAATTAACGCCAATATTCACAACTAATCAGATATACGTAACTAGGTATAAAACGCCATTGATCGTAAGCAATAAGCATATATTAGAACCCAAACGACAATTAACATTAATAAGAAAAACGCTGAATATTGAATATAGGATGAAGGACATTGAAACATAGACGACATTTTAAAAAATATTGCTTTGAAAATAAAACGCCATTGAAACAAGAATAAAGAACAACACGCGATATCTGATGGACTTTTGTTTGAAAAAGAATTATAACGCCATTTATTGAGTGGAACTTGGACAATGATAATCTTGCCCGCATATCATTTAGCGCACCCTGCACTGTCGACCAGTCGTTCTCAGTTCATACTTACAATCGTTTTATCCATCCGTTTATTTATATATATAAATGTATTATATGATTCATATATATATAATATATATATATATATATGGGTAGGGTTCTAGAGTGAACACTAGGTTGGGAGTGAACTGTGTGAACTAATATGAGCCATTGGATTATATCATCTAGAGATTTTTAAACAATGACAAGATTGTAATTATAATGTTGTAACTTCCCTTTAAATTAATTGACAGAAGGGTATTTGCGTCTTTTGTAAATTGCATTTATTAAACAATATAATCAAAATTCCTAAAATCTTGCTAGTTTCCATCATACAAGATACACAGTTGTTAGTGTATACACATGTGTACAGTCTCGATAATATCAGTTTATACAAGATACACCGATGTTAGTTTATACACATGTGTACAGTCTCGCTAACTATCAATTTATACAAGATACACCGCTGTTAGTTTATACACATGTGTACAGTCTCGCTAACTATCAGTTTATACAAGATACACAGTTGTTAGTTTATACAGATGTGTACAGACTTTTGATACATCTGTGTATTTAGTTTCATTAGGAGTTTCATATACGGTTCGAATCCGGGAGGGACAGTTGGTGTCCAGTACCTAGTTCCGTTAGGAGTTTCATATACGTTATTAGCAACTAATTCTACACGAGTTTAAAATAATTGAGAAGTAATTAAAAATGTGTGTGTGTGAGAGAGAGAGGAGAGAATTAATAGATGAGAAAATTAAGAGATTTTAATTTAAAGAGAGAGAGTGAGTTAATGTCAATCTTACCCTTTTAATCTAAAAAATAATCAATTGTCAAGATTAGTTCACTCAGTTCATTTTCAAGAAGCTGTTCACAAATGATCCTAATCCTATAATATATATATATATATATATAATATATATATATATATATATATATTTAATGAAATGACTAGAGTCAAACATAAAAATGTTCGGTTCAAGATAATAGAGATCATTTAAGTAGAATTAAGTCCAATATCAATAGTCCTTTGTTCAATACAAAAATGTCCATTTGAGTAATTGAGTCAAAATTTCAAATACTTAAATGTGAATCGTCAATCAATACTCAAGCCTTAGCCTGCTATTCGATTCAGAGTACAAGATCCTACTCAAACCCCCCATTGGCCTTTATTATTCGATTTCTTCATTGCCACTCGCGAAGACGCCAACAAGCTAGGGTATTCTTTCAATCAGTTCATTCAATTTCAAACTTCTGATAGAACAAGGGTATGTTTCAATCAGTCGACGATTTATCTTCTCGCTCAATTAATCTAGATAGAACTAGTTGAGTGTTTTTGTATTCCTTTTTATTTGTTATTTACTTTTGTTCTAATTGGACGAAAACTCAGGGACCGAAACAACACTTTATTCTGATAACTAGCACCCCCATCGTCATTCTCCTTTTTTGTTCTGCGACGCTCGATACTCGCTCGACGTTCGTTCGAATAATCCTCGGATCGAAAGACGCTCGCTCAACTTTGGCTTGGTTGAAAAAACGCTCATTTCAGTTCGGTTTGGTTTGGTTTGTAAACGAACCGAGCATAAGCAAAGGTCTGATTGATTCGTTTTGGCTCATAAACAACCCTAACTTACACCAACTATCCCAATCTAAATTAGAAATATTTGCTTCTACTTTTTAAATTCTAAGGGAATCTCAAAGGCCTTTATTTCCTTACCAAGCTTTTGAATGGAGTTCATTTTTCTCACTCTCCAAATATACCATATAATTATCATTAGAATCGTCATTGTAGTTTCTTCTGAATTATTGATAGATTCCGCTGGTTTGGCAATTGTAGGAAATCCGACATCGGTTAAAAGCTAATACTGGAAGATTACACCATGACTAGATTAATGTCCATTGGGCAAGTCACTTCGTATTTGTTGTGTGTTGCGTATATATGAACCAACTTTATTGTGCACAAATCACCTTCATGTGTATATATGAAATAACCATGATTTTACTAATTTTCAATGTGGTGCTCATCCAATAAAATCAAGCATAATTAACTATTCAAACATCATTAACGAATCAAACTTTACATATAAAGATCAATGATAAAAAACCATGATTAGGTTATTAATAAATAATGAATGATTAGTAGACAGGTTTAACTAAATCAAGTTTTGCCCATACAACCACTATATACACAATTAGCCACATAAACATCCCACTAAATTAGCATTTTTTATAATCGAACTAGTGGGAGTCAACTGGTATGTCCCCCAATATATAAGTTGAATAAAGTAACAATTATAAGTATATAATATATAAAACACACTTATGTACAAATCGCACTGGTTTCTGTTAATGAATTTGTTGTTCAAAAAATCAAAAAAAAATCAAAAAAAAAACTTATGTACAATTAATGTGTATGTATGTAAGGCGGATTTTGATGGCCATGTTTTCCACCTTTTACTTCTCCACTTCTTCTTCTTCTTAGCATAGCAAGATTGGCTTTTTAATTTCTACTTTGAAGATCTTCCCATCACTGTACGACCGACACCTGTGGATATTATTTTATTAACTTAATTTTTAAGTGCGATTGTTCCATATCAAGTCAAATTTGACAACTACACTGTATTGGTATCGGTTCCTTATATTAGTAGCACTTGTAATGCAATCGAAAGAAAAAACCTAAAAAGTAAAGTTGTCAGTTGCTAAAAAGAATATCAATACATGTTTTGCATCGATCGAAAACCATAAAAACGAATACCAATTCCCTTTGATGTTGTTCGGTCGAAATCGATGATACGTCAGGGTACTGACACGGAACAAAAACGAAACACAACCACGTATTCGGTTTTTTAAATAATGAACACAAGTACTTAGTGGAGGAAAATCAAATTAAATGGGTTAAAAAACATATATATTATTATATATATAATTTATCAACTTGTTAGCTACAATAAAACATGATTTTTTTCTTTGTTTTTCGTGTGTTTTGTCTTTTTGTAGCCTATTAACTTTGACTATAAAATTCGTAGACAAATACTTTTGTACTTCATATGTGAATTGAACTCATATATTCAGTGCACCGAAGGTTACTGGAAATGAGAATGGGATATTTAGTTATATATGTATGATTTTTAGAGAATAGATATTAAGTTGAGATCGCTTAACTTCTTAAAAATGAAAAGTTGTTTCATTTATATATATATATATATATATATATATATATGTGTGTGTGTGTGTAAAGTGTTGATGAATAGAAATCTAAAGTTTTAATTTTATATTTATTTTGACTTTTACTAAAAATGTATATCGTGCCGTTATCGTTGTAAATTGAACGAAAAGCGACAGTGAATAGTAATTTATTTATTTTATCACAAACTATATGAGTACCTATAACAATATTAAAAGCTCACATTTTTAATCGTAAACTATATGAGTATCGATGCGTGACAAACAAACCAATTTCAACCGAACATCGGTACCAATATACGCATTATATTTGACATGACTCATGAAACGTAAAATAACTCGAATTTATACGGTTTAATAAAAAATTATATTTAACATGACTAGTTTTAGAAGAAAAAATTACGTCAAAACGTAAATTAACTTGATTTATATCAATACATACATAGAAATAAGAACATAACACACACAAGGGGGTCAAATTGATATTTTACGAAGTTTTTAGAAATTTAAAGGGTAAAACTGTGAATGTTAAAAATTCAAAGATTTAGACTAAAGAAAGTCAAAACTTTAATAGAATTAGTGTGTAGCAATTATATGGCTGAATTGAAAATCTTTCAAACTTACATGGAAAAAACAAAAGGTAAGAAAGATGACTAGTGCTAACCAAATAATAATAATAATAATAATAATAATAATAGTTAGCAGTAGCAGCAGTAGCGCGCATGCTTCGGTGGAAACTCGAAAGATAAAACCAAAAAAATAAATTCATGATGTTCCAAAAAACATATCAACACATGTTTACATCAATCGAAAACAAAAGATACAAATACAGGTAACGTTATCATATATCAATACTGATACCAATGTTGTTTGGTTCGTCATACATATCTGAAGAATGTATATAAAAGCTATAAAATGATAAACTCAACATGCGAGCTCTTCCTCTTTCCTCTTGTATGAGGGTTGCTAATTGTTGTTTGGTCTTCAAACCTGAAAACCTTTGTTGAAGAAGTTGTTTCTGTTTTTGACAAGTGCTTGAAGATGACATTACAAAACACAATCCGGGTAATAAAAAAAGTAACCACGGTGAGCACTGGTGTAATTTTCAAAAGTTGAGGACTATAGGTGTTACTTTACAAAACTACAGGGATTATCCGGGCATTTTTCTCTAAAAAATAAATGATTTAGAAAGAAGAGAGTCCGTCCATCTTTCATCTTCCTAACTAGTCACATAAGTTTTTCTATAGAAATAGACCGGGTGGAGTTCAACAAACTCCCTAAACCTTTTTTTAAAACAATTTAATAATATTAAAAATGAGGTGTCATAATTTAATCTATCGGAAGATGGTTACATTGATGATCGGTGGGTGCTGACCGCTCAGATGGACGACGTTTCCTAAGCTCTGGATGTGTACTGAAGTTCCACTCCATTCCATCGGGCCTAGATATCATCATATGTATATCAAACCAAAAATTAATATACCATACATGCACCGCTGATGCTTAGGCGTAGTAACAATGGAAAAACCCTACCTTTAGGTGTTTGAATAGGAGAAATTATGAGTTTGGTTAAAATATTTAGCGGTTGAGAAAAAAAAAATATACCATACATGAGTTGAACCATGTTTGTAAATTCACAATAATCAATCGATAACCCAAGAAGAACTTGAATTTTGAAGAAGTTGGTAACTGCGAGAGAGCGAGTGATGTCCATGGTCTCGTTCCTCCAGCGACTGGCTTCTCCATACATGAGTTTGAGAATGTACATTCCAATTGCAGATTTCCCCCAATACGCATCACTGGCGGCGTTAGTGGAGTCATCACGGCCGTCAGGCCAAGATCACTTATGCTACTGTATCGTTGTGGGTTTAGGAAGATGTTGGAGGCTTTGATGTTTCCATGCACTTTGTATGTGGATGTAAGCAATCCCTCTTGCTGCTTCTATGGCTATTTGCAACCGGCTATCCCAATCTAAAGGACGGTTTTCATCTCTTTTTGCTGCAAAATAGATTAATTCATTATAACTAGATGGTAGTACAATAAATTATATATTTATTATGCACTTACAAATTTAGTTACAAACAATCTGTTTTAACTGAAAAAGGGGAATCCAAATTAACATACCATGGAACAATAAGAAACACTGCCTTGATCAATATAGTCACACACCATCACTTTTCGTCTTTTGAGTAGTAATAGGCCCTTAGAGGAACAACATTTTCGTACAGAATATTTCCAACAACCTCCATTTGGAGCTCGAACTCTCGCTTTGCTGCACCAACTTCCTTCAATCTCTTCACAACAACATGCTTGCATCCTCCAATGCTGCTTTACAAGTAGTACCAAGCGTACCCTTACCCAGCACCTCAGAAGAAGCTCTAAATAAATCCTCCAAGTCAAACGCAAGGCTGCTACCTTCAAAAGAACAAGGCTTCCATTCCCGTTCGCATTTTGACTTCCGGACCTCAGTTTTGTTACCTTTTCTTCTTTCTGTGGTCTCTCTAAACCATGGTTTTTGTCTTTTGAATACCAGATTAGCATTATCAATGCAAGTAGAGCAAATGCTAAAGCACAACAACCAATCACGATTCCAAGAATTACAGGTTCCCTGAGCTTTGTAGATTTCTTCACTGGCTGACTGGTGGGAGAAAGACCAGGTGGCATTAAAGTTACATAGGAAAGATTATTTCCAGCAAAAGCTGAGCCAGGAAATCTTTCAAGCGATTGAGGTACGGCTCCTGTAAGATTATTGTTTGACAAATGAAGAACTCGCAAGCTCGGGATACTAAGATTCGGTATCTCACCAGAAAACGAGTTGTTGGCTAGATTTAAAGCAGGGAGGTGACTTAAATTGGAAATGGAAGGTGGATTACTTCCATTGAAACGTTGTTTGACAGATCAAGTATTGAAAGATCGTTCCAATTAGAGAAATTCAAAAGCAACGGGCCGTAGAATCCATTGGATTGTAGGTAGAGAGCTGTTAAGTTTGTAAGGTTGGAAAGATCAGATGGCAACTGACCCGTTAGCCCGTTGGATCTCATACTCGTGGGCCGTAGAATCCATTGGATTGTAGGTAGAGAGCTGTTAAGTTTGTAAGGTTGGAGAGATCAGATGGCAACTGACCCGTTAGCCCGTTGGATCTCAAACTCAAGATTTGAAGATCAGAGACTAAAAGCTGGTGACCGGACGGCTATAATTCTTGAACTATCATGATTACATGTTATTCCAGTCCAGTTAACACAAGCTGAAGAACGCATATCCCAATTGATTTCACGACTATGCGAAATGCTTTGAATGAAATTAATTAAAATCTTCTTACCTTTAACGGGCTCAACGCTAACTAATGATACAACTGTCCCAAACAAGAACATTACTACGAGTATAAACTTGTTCTTGCGCATCATCTTCATTTTGGATTTTATCATAAACCCCAAAAGCTACAAAATCTTTCTGCTCATCTAAATAAGATCATGATGTAAATGATATATTTAGTACAATGCAAGTTATAATTCAGCTAACTTGTATGAAGGAAAACATTTTGGTCAAACAAGAAACCTAAATGAATTCCATGATTTATTGGTGAGCTACTTTAACTTTTATGCAACTTCTTCAGTACTTTTACAGTCTTATGTGACTCTGTTTGAAGTTTTTAAATTGTTAATATAGGGCTGCACATTAGCTCGAACCAACTGTGTTATGCTAAGCCCAACCAGGAAACATAAGTTGATTTGAGAGCTCTAATGATAAAACAAACCGTACTCGATTTCCTGCATGTTTTGAACTAAAGTTTGTAATGGATCATGAACTGGATAAATTCTGACTCGAATATGATATGACTGTGGATGAGTTCATATTTGAATTATTAGATAAAAGCTCCAATTGTTTGTTAAAATATGCATTGACTTTTTAGAGTGTGGGATATTAAAGGGCTGGATTACCATAGTGTAGGCGATGGAGGTGTCGGATCGGTTCATATTTGAATTATTAGATAAAAGCTCCAATTGTTTGTTAAAATATGCATCGACTCTTCTGAATGTGGGGTATGAAAGTGCTGGATTATCGTAGTGTAGGTTATGGAGGTGTCGGCGAACTCTGAGTGTGGGCTATGAAGGTGCCAGAATATCGAAGTTTGGGCTTTGTAGGTGCCTGTGACTTGAGTGTAGGCTATGAACGTGCCGGAATATTGGAGTGTTGGCTATGGAGGAGTCGTCTGCTATACAGTGTAGGCTTATCGGAGTTTGGGCTATGTAGGTGCCGGTGACTCTGAGTGTGGGTTATGAAGGTGCCGGATTACTGGAGTATGGGCTATGGAGGTGTCGGCTCTTGTTATTTTTGATTGGTTGTTTTGAATTGCCTAATTGAAGAAATTAAAAACCAATGCTATAATATGTTTGGTCTAACATGTCACACCCCGACCCGCAGCGGAAATAAGAGTCGGGGCATAATTGGGTTATCACCAAAGCACATGACATTTACTATTATGTTTCATAATTAATAAAGTCAAAGTTACATTTTCAAACATCCAAACATGTTCATTCAATACAAAGGAAATAATCAAACATAACAATCCCAATACTAAATCGTTTTATTCTTCTAATCCAGGTCCTATGTGTTCCTAGCTGCTGCTGGTTCACCTGTATCATGTGTAAAATGGGAGTTTTTGGGTCAACATAAGTTGGCGAGTGAACCTTATTAGATAAACATTTGATAATGATTTTATGGTTAGTTTATCAATGAAATATTGTGCATAATCATAAATGAGCAAATGTAAGTAATCAAGCATTGGCAATAGCGGTTACAATTATAACATACAATAACACTTGATAGCATACATGAACATACCAATATCATACGATAACTAACATAAATGAACTGTGCGATCAAGACTCAATCAAACGGAGCCGATCGTATTGCATGTACTGGAAATGTAAAATGAACTGTGCGATCAAGGCTCAATCAAACGGAGCCGATGTATTGCATGTACTGAAAATGTAAAATGAACTGTGCGATCAAGGCTCAATCAAACGGAGCCGATCGTATGCGGGCACGCCAGGTTCAACCGCATAATAAAATGGGGAACAAGCTCAACGCTCATAAATGGGGAGCGGCGGCCTCGGCAATTGCATGTACTGAAATAATAAATTCCATCCAATAATAACTACTTAACAGCAACAAACTAAATACACATGTTCATGATATGATGTATGCACAATGGTTTAGTTATAATATGTATATAAACAAAGACACATGATACACTCCAAAAACGTGATTAAAACGGGGAATTTGTAAGATTCACTCACATTGGGTGCGTTGGATTGGAGATGGTGAGATGCGCACGATTTAGATGAGCGGATCAACAAGGAACACTAACCTAAATAATAATGGAAAATATAATAAATGGATGGATTTTATTAAGGATATTAATGAAATTTTTAGATATATTTTTGTGAGTTTATAGCTATTTTCTATCTTTAAAAATGTTATTTTTAAGTATTTTTAATTGATTTTTAAATTAAATTAAATAAATAAAAATATATATAAAAAAAATATTATTTTTTTTAACGTTGACCGTTGACCGGTTCGGTCAGCGAATTGATCTGCGCCGGGTGAGATTCGAACCGGCGACCTCCCGTTCGCGTGCACGCAGCTCTACCAACTGAACTACGTGTCTAACCCGAAATAATCTCGTGTTTGATTATATTTATACACTTATTCGATTAAACTGAATTTCCTTTATTTGCAAAAACATTTTAATTCAATCGAACCGGTGCTCGTGACGAGTTTCGAACGCGCGACGTGTAGTTCATGTTGCACACAGTCCACCGCTGGACTGTGTGTCTAACCCGGTTATTATCTCGGTTTTTATTATACTTAACAACTATCTGATTTAACCCGGTTTAGTTCTTGATCAAAAAAGGCATTTTATTCCACAAAGTGTGCGTGTAGCAGGGATCGAACTCGGGACGTGTATAGTTTTTGTTTGCACACAGTCCACCGCTGGACTGTGTGTCTAACCCGTTTAAACTTCCGATTTTAATTAATCTTAAGTCATTACTGAACTCGTCTTCTTCATTACGAACGCAGACATCAATCAACAATCCGATTCGTGATTAAATTAGTTAATAAACATGATGTCTAGTTTGAATGCATTAAACCGAACAGTTTGGGGAAAGAAGATACCGAACAGGTTGTCTTCTTCAGAGAGTCCGGCGAAAACTTGTCGGCTCTGTTTTTGAAACCTTCGGCTGAGAGAATCTATTAACAGGTTTAAGGGGTTAGATATGAAATTGAACTAGTGAGTATTGATTATCAGTACGTTGGAATGTGCATACCGGTAGTTAACGAGTTCCCGGTAATTCCAGAAGTTTTCCGGCGAACACAGAAAGTCCAGCAATGTCGTCTGTGGTTGATTTTGAGCAATGGGTTAATGTTAGTAAGGTTCTAACAATAGATTGAAACCGTAAAGTAGAAGTATTTTACCGGTTTGTGTTGAATACGGTTTTCCGGCGACTTTTGCAGAGAATTCCGGCGAACTGTTTTAGGCGCTCAGATGGTCTGAAAATGCGACGAAAAGGAATTGGAGTATTGGTATGATATCTCTGAATCGCGAGAGTGTCTGGAGTTTGAGTTATTCAGAACTTGATGTTCTTTTTCGGTTTTAAAATCAACAATGATGAGTCTTTAAGTTTAATCAATTTCCGATTGATTAGAAACCGTCGTGCATCGATTATAACTGAATGTGTGAGGTAAACAATCGATTTGACGCTTGGTTTGCCGATTAACGTTTCTCAGATGGCGCCTTCGGTTAAACTGAGTTTGTGTATAAATTTCATTTGTTTTCCTAGAGTTAACAGAAAACACATTGTGGCGGAGTGGTTTAGGGAATGAATGTTAAGTTGTTAAAGAGTCTTGGCTGACCCGGGTTCGAGTCCCGACAGCTTCATATATTTTTTATTTATTTTATTTTAACTTTTTATCAAATATAATTTTTATAGTTTAGTTTATTTATTAATTATGTGTCGTTTTAACTCAAAATAATCATAAATAATTAATGCAACTTTTATAACTAGGTACTTGATTACAAAACGGAGCGGGTTTTGAAGACCCGATTTTTACAAATGTTACAGTATCCCCTACTTTTAGGAATTTCGTTCCGAAATTTAAGTAGTTGAAGTAGTAGGAAAAAGATGCGGGTATTTTTCACGCATTGAGTCTTCACGTTCCCAAGTAAACTCAGGTCCCCGTTTCGACTCCCAGCGTACCCTAACAATTGGAATGCGACTTCGACGAAGACGCTTCTCCCCGTAGTCCATGATCTCCACTGGTCTTTCAATAAAATGCATGGATTCATCAATCTGAATATCTTCCAGCGGAATATGGAGATTCTCATCAGCGAGGCACTTCTTCAAGTTCGACACGTGGAATGTGGGATGAATCCTGTTGAGTTCTTCTGGTAGGTCAAGCTTGTATGCTACAGGACCTACTCTTTCGAGAATCTTGAAAGGTCCTACGTAACGTGGTGCTAGCTTCCCCTTTTGACCAAAACGAACTACTCCCTTCCACGGTGATACTTTTAAAAGCACATGATCACCAATGTTAAACTCTAAGAGCTTCCGTCGTTTATCTGCATAACTCTTTTGACGACTTTGAGCTGCTAGAAAATTGTTTCGAATTTGATGAATCTTGTCTGTGGTTTCTTGGATCAATTCTGGACCAGTAATTTGTGCTTCCCCAATTTCGTGCCAACATACAGGAGATCGGCACTTACGACCACATAAGGCTTCAAAATGTGCCATGCCGATGCTCGAATGATAGATGTTGTTGTACGAGAATTCAACTAATGGTAGGTGGGCGTCCCTATTTCCCTTGAAGTCTATGACACATGCTCTAAGCATATCCTCAAGAGTTTGAATGGTGCGCTCAGATTGTCCATCAGTGTAACATCCGTCAAAAAACGGATTTACCAAACCCGCTCCGTTTATCAACCGAACAGTCAGTCAAAATTTTCGTTGCGAATTAAATGCCCAAAATATTTTTAAACGATCCGTAATCAATTATTATACGGGAATATATATTTAGTTTTTGAAAAACTGTCAAAAATCGCAAAATAAAAATGAATTTCCTCTGCCGGGTTTCGAACCCGGGTCTGTACCGAGTCACTCAGCGACTTATCACCTCACACACAAACCACTGAGCCACTTGTTCCGTTTGTTAAATAATAGAATCATTAAATTCATAAAATGACTTTACGAATTCAAAACCGGCGCCCAATCAGTTCAGTCGTCGGAATCCCGGTAAACTCGCGAGTCTTAACTACAATTTACGTTATAACGTAAACCATTAAGCAGATATCGGTTATAACCGATGTTTGAAGTCCGCGACCAAAATCAAAACCGCCGGAAAATTTAAATCAGTGAATACAGTCGGAATTCAGACCAAGTGCATTGACGATTTGCCTTATAAATTGACCCACAACCGACGACAAACCTTTTCGCTCAAAAACACATCTTTTCACGGCGTAATTCCACTCGCCGGAATAAATCTGTTCGTCGCCGGAAAACCGGTTTCCCCACTGCCGAGCTTTTCTGAACCTCCTAAGTTTATACCGAAGTCACCCTTACCTTTTCCAAGCTTTCCGGAGACTAGCTGCTATAAGGAACCTGCCGCCGGAGTTGAATTCTGTCGCCGGAGTTCCGCCGAAAAACAGAGGATCCAGTCGGTATAATTCTCCGACCAATTTCTTTTCCTTTTTCACAATTATCTCACCTTAATGGACTGTAATTCGCTAATGAAACTTGAATAAAACTCGAACCAGTCGATTTCCGATTTCTGGTTATTTTTCAGTGAAGAAGACGATGTTTTGTTATCATATAAGTATAATATAAATCAGGATTTTACTCGGGTTAGACACACAGTCCAGCGGTGGACTGTGTGCACATAAAACGTTAAACATGCAAAGGTCTCGAGTTCGATTCCCGCCTCACACACGCTGCCTTAATAAAAACCATTTTTTTTGTTTAACTGAACCGGAGTCGCCACAGATATATGTTAAGTATATTGTTAACCGGAATAATAACCAAGTTAGACACACAGTCCAGCGTGGACTGTGTGTTTGTTTATATCACAGGTCACGAGTTCGAGTCCGGTCTTCAGCACCGACTCGGACCATTATCTCTTCTTTTTAATTAAGGCAGAAAATGAAATAACTAATTAGTATTTAAGTATAATAAAAACCGAATGATATAACATGTTGAACACACAGTCCAGCGGTGGACTGTGTGTTGGATTAAACCACAGGTCCCGGGTTCGAGACCTGTGGAGTGCATGACCGTGTCGTTTAAACTGTTTTTAAAATAAAAAGGATTTCTGTTTAATTCTAATTAATGTATATATGTAATTAAAATCGGATATATAACGGGTTAGACACGTAGCTCAGTTGGTAGAGCTGCGTGCACGCGTACGGGAGGTCTCGGGTTCGAGCCTCACCCAGCGCACAACAATATGCCTCGAACCGGTCAACGCCAGTCAAAGTCAACAGGTCAAAGTCAACTGTAGCAAAAATAAATAAAATATTTTTTTTATTATTTTTATTTAATTATTTTAATTAAAAACCAATTATAAATATTTAAAATTAACATTTTTAAGGTTAGAAAATAGCCTCAAACTCACAAAAATACACCCAACAATCCTACTAAAATAGTTTAATAAAATCCGGTTACTTACCAAACCATAATGCGATTTATCTAGGTTAAATCTCACTCGTGGTTAAAACCACTTCGCGTGCATTCAACGTCATCAACCGAACGCACCCACTGTGAGTGAATCTTACAATTCCCCCTTTTAAATTACACGTTTTGGGGTGTGTCATGTGTTATGAAATTAATTAATTTATTTATTTAAACTTGTGCCATACCACATCATGACTTAAACTTAGATTGTTTTTATTGTTGTGATTTACTTATTGCCATTTGTCAAGTCATATGAAACTCATACATTAAGCCCATCAGTTCCTCGTGGGAGACGAGTAGAACATCGCGTGCTTCACATCAAATTCATTATTATTCATGTGTGTATCATTGAGTTTATATTGTTTGTAGTTGTGTTATTCATATTATCATGTTTATGCAATTCATTCATCAGGCCCCTCAGTTCCTCGTGAGAGACGAGTTGAACATCGCGTGCCTTTAATTGTTCCATTATTATTCATGAGTGTTTCATTTAACATCTTATGATTGCCGATTAAGTTACATCTATTTTTACTCATGTTTGGTTGTGCACATATTTCATAATCAATTTAAATAAATTGTTCAAATGTTTTCCATAGGATTCACTCGCCAACATTATGTTGATCCAAAAACCTTTTTACACATGATACAGGTGAACAGGTTGAAGCAAGGATAACATAGGATATGCCTTAGAAGAGAACAAAGAAGTTAGGTTGTTAGTTAGATCATGTTGTAACATTATTGTAATTTTCCATTTAATTTGTATTAATGAATATGAAACGTTTAATAAATGTCATGAGCTTTGATGATAACCCAATCATGCCCCGATCACCTTTTCCGCTGCGGGTCGGGGTGTGACAGATTGGTATCAGAGCCATGACTATAGGGATATAGGATAGGTTATTAGACCCTTAGAGCCTATACTATAGTCTGCCTAAATTTTAAATTGATTAGGTGGTTACATACAAACTTGTGATATTTATTTGTTTCATATTTGTTTACATTCCAGTCAAACATACATGCTCATATATATATTCATTATACATATATACATATTCATTATACATATATCGATGTTCATGTATTCAATTTATTTTCATACTCTCATTATCCAAAGATTTTGTGCAATTTTCAATTCTCATCAAAGTAAGTTCTGCGACGGGCATGTAGTAACTGGAAGGGTACAAGTACCGGTAGTCGGAACGTCCTGTCTAGGCTGGCATTCGTATAAATCCAATATAACGGACCAGTTTGCCTACCTGGGGACCAACGATGAGAGTACGAAGGACCTATTAGGCCAAAGCATGCCACACCAAACGTCGTTCGAACTAACCCTACTTTGAGGTGTCACCGTGTCTACACCTGGACACATTCCGAACATCACACGTTGTATACTTATTTCTCGATTTTCTCCGGGTTTTTGTGTACGCAACCAGGCAGAAACCGTGCGAACCATATGAAAAACCGGTATTCATGGGGGCCCACATGATTACACAGGTAAAGTATGGCGGCATGACGGGCCTAACAGCGAGCAAAGCCCAAGACATCCTATGGATGTAGTATTTTTCTATAATTATTTTATGAATGTTCATTCTTGAATGCGACCCATGATCTCAAAAGCATCCAACTCATACTCTTGTCATGTATTCATTGTAGATGTCTTCTAACCTCGCCCGTAGGAAGACGAGAGCAAGAAAAGCCCGCGAACGCATGGCTGCCTTAATCGCTCAACAAATGGCTGCCGTAATACCCAACATTGTAATCCAAGTTCAACAAGCACTCACCAATAATCCCGTCAATCAAGCAAACCAAAACATTTTCAACTCTCCCCCAAATACCACTAAATGTACCTACAAGCATTTCAAATCATGCGACCCTCCGAAATACAAAGGGACTGAAGGCGTCACCGCACTCCTCCATTCGTTTGAAGAAATGGAGAATACCTTTCTAAATTGCGATTGCCCTGATGTTCGCAAAGTGCGTTATGCTACCGGTCGACTATATGGGATAGCACTTACTTGGTGGAATACAGAGAAGGCAAAACGAGGTGTTGAAGATGCTATGACCTTAACTTGGAACGAAATGAAGGAAATCATGACCAGACGATTTTGCCCAAGGAGCGAAATCAAGAAGTTAGAAGATGAATTTTACTCATTGAAGCAAATGGAAGGAGACCACACCACCTACAACAAAAGGTTCCTCGAATTACATCAAATGGTTCCCAACATGTTTACTCCCCTCTACCGTTTGATCGAGCACTACATTCGTGGTCTTCCGTCAAAGATTCAAGACCCTGTGATAAGTACCAAGCCTGCAACTTTAGAAGCAGCAATGGAGCTAGCAACAGAGCTCACCGAGAACCGAATCCGAAACAAAGACTTCAAGGAGGAGAAGAAGAAGGATAAAGAATCGACTGAAACCTCCGACTCCACTCAACTCGAATCACCTTCTCAACCCAATCCTAAGAGAAGAAGAGTCGGGCGACTTTTCGCTGCTACCCAATGTAATCAACCAGTTTTTCACGCCATACCCATCCAAGCTATCCCAATCACCCAAGTGGCACCCAACTCAGCTTACCCAAATAAGAAACCATATCTTGGACCTCACCCTCGATGCAACAACTGTTTTTATCACCATCCCCATACTCTACCTTGTCGTCTATGTGCAACTTGTGGACGCTATGGTCATTTGAGCAATGTTTGTCGCACCTTTCAAGACCAAACCTCTTCCCCTACTCAAAACATGGCCCAAACTTATCACCAACCCCAACACCCCATGTTCCCATATGCTCGAGCTTGCTTCAATTGTGGCGACCCTACCCACCTTAGAAACACATGCCCTCAATTGGTTAACGTTATCAACACTCAAGCCCAATCAAACCCAGTTAACCAAGTAAACCAAGAAAACCCAACCACTATGCCACCAGCAAGAGGAAGAGTCTTCAATATCAACGCCAATCCTGTCGAAGATAATGACGGCCCAAACGAGGATACTCAGCTAGTCCTCTTCGCCGAAGATCCAGATTCAACTCCTATTGTTTAGTCTTATGTTTTTTTCTTTATCACATGTGTAGACTGTTAGAGAAATTATTGGATATTATATATTATATATTGTTTTCAGTATATGCTTTTGCCGAGGCCGTAGCTCCCCATCCATCGAGGTTGAGTTTGATCCCCATTTTATTATGGGTTGATCAGGGCGTGCCCGCACGATCGGTTCCGTTTGTTTGAGCCTTGATCGGTTATTTCATTTTACATTTCAATACATGCAATACGTTCGGCTCCGTTTGATTGAGCCTTGAGCGCATATTTCAATTTACATTTCCAGTTCATGCAATACGTTCGGCTCCGTTTGATTGAGCCTTGAGCGCACATTTCAATTTACATTTCCAGTTCATGCAATACGTTCGGCTCCGTTTGATTGAGCCTTGAGCGCACAGACAATTTCATTATCAGTATCTTGTGGTTGTGGTGTTTGTAGTAGAGTCGCATCGAACTAACCATAACTTGCGGATAAAGTCAATGAAAATTTGACAAGGATATGGTGGATACGCCGATGGTACTTCCTATATATAAGTATTCTTGTCAAATGATCGGAGGCATTATCAGGCAGTTATGAGAGGTTCCATGCATAGGCTGATTGTGTGATGGTTGTTTAGATTAAGTTGTTCAATTTCAGTACATTCAATACGTTCGGCTCCGTTTGATTTAGCCTTGAGCGCACATACAATTTCATTCAATACGTTCGGCTCCGTTTGATTGAGCCTTGAGCGCACATACAATTTCATTATCAGTATCTTGTGGTTGTTGTGTTTGTTGTAGAGTCGCATAGAACTAATCATAACTTACGGATAAAGTCAATGAAAATTTGACAAGGATATGGTGGATACGCCGCTGGTACTTCCTATATATAAGTATTCTTGTCAAATGATCGGAGGCATTATCAGGCGGTTATGAGAGGTTCCATGCATAGGTTGTTTGTGTGGTTAAGTTATTCATATTCAGTACATGCAATACGCTCGGCTCCGTTTGATTGAGCCTTGAGCACACAATTTCAATTTCAGTACATTCAAAACGTTCGGCTCCGTTTGATTGAGCCTTGAGCGCACATCCATTTCATTTTCAGTACATGCAATACGATCGGCTCCGTTCGATTGAGCCTTGATCGCACATATATATTTCATTTCAGTAATTTATGTTTGTTGTATTGATTGTAGAGTTATAGGACTAATCATAATTCACTGATAAAACCAATGAAAATTTGACAAGAATATGGTGGATACGCCGCTGGTACTTCCTATACATAAGTATTCTTGTCAAAGGATCAGAGGCATTATCGGACGGTTATGAGAAGTTCTATGTAGGATTTATTAGTTTCTTGGTAACCAATCATAACTTGTGGATAAAACTAATGAAAATTTGGCAAGAATATGGTGGATACGCCGCTGGTACTTCCTATATATAAGTATTCTTGCCAAAGGATCAGAGGCATTATCAGGCGGTTATGAGAAGTTCCATGTAGGATTTAGTATTGCCTTGGTTGGAATTTGTGTTACATTTATATCATCATGCTATTTAAAGAGATTGGATTGTGTTCCATTTCTACATAAACTAACCTCTCCATCATAACAAACGAGAGAGGAACTTCCATCATTCAAACATATATGCTATCAGAATGTGGATTCAAATATTTGCTGATGTGTTTATTCATGTTCAAATATTTGCTGATGTGTTTATTCATGTTCAAATATTTGCTGATGTGTTTACTTATGTTCAAATATCAGCTGTTGTGTTTTTATTTATGTCCCATATAGGTTGTAGTGTTAGAAGTTTTGCCTTAGGATATAACCATACTTTCCCAAACTTATCTAAACTCTTATGCATGATATCATTTTTAGCAAATCATTCCTGTTTATCAATACTTATACAGTAGGCAACAAAAAGCGATTCCTGAATAGGGTACTTAACCCTTACAAGGAACGTTACCGCCTCGGAAAAAAAAAACTTAAGCCTTTATTTTGCTAAGCATACAACTGTCAAACAAAACATCATCATTCTTTTAGTCAAATATATCACAATTTAAATTTCGGGACGAAATTTCTAAAAAGCAGGGGATACTGTAACATCCGTTAAAAAACGGATTTACCAAACCCGCTCCGTTTATCAACCGAACAGTCAGTCAAAATTTTCGTTGCGAATTAAATGCCCAAAATATTTTTAAACGATCCGTAATCAATTATTATACGGGAATATATATTTAGTTTTTGAAAAACTGTCAAAAATCGCAAAATAAAAATGAATTTCCTCTGCCGGGTTTCGAACCCGGGTCTGTACCGAGTCACTCAGCGACTTATCACCTCACACACAAACCACTGAGCCACTTGTTCCGTTTGTTAAATAATAGAATCATTAAATTCATAAAATGACTTTACGAATTCAAAACCGGCGCCCAATCAGTTCAGTCGTCGGAATCCCGGTAAACTCGCGAGTCTTAACTACAATTTACGTTATAACGTAAACCATTAAGCAGATATCGGTTATAACCGATGTTTGAAGTCCGCGACCAAAATCAAAACCGCCGGAAAATTTAAATCAGTGAATACAGTCGGAATTCAGACCAAGTGCATTGACGATTTGCCTTATAAATTGACCCACAACCGACGACAAACCTTTTCGCTCAAAAACACATCTTTTCACGGCGTAATTCCACTCGCCGGAATAAATCTGTTCGTCGCCGGAAAACCGGTTTCCCCACTGCCGAGCTTTTCTGAACCTCCTAAGTTTATACCGAAGTCACCCTTACCTTTTCCAAGCTTTCCGGAGACTAGCTGCTATAAGGAACCTGCCGCCGGAGTTGAATTCTGTCGCCGGAGTTCCGCCGAAAAACAGAGGATCCAGTCGGTATAATTCTCCGACCAATTTCTTTTCCTTTTTCACAATTATCTCACCTTAATGGACTGTAATTCGCTAATGAAACTTGAATAAAACTCGAACCAGTCGATTTCCGATTTCTGGTTATTTTTCAGTGAAGAAGACGATGTTTTGTTATCATATAAGTATAATATAAATCAGGATTTTACTCGGGTTAGACACACAGTCCAGCGGTGGACTGTGTGCACATAAAACGTTAAACATGCAAAGGTCTCGAGTTCGATTCCCGCCTCACACACGCTGCCTTAATAAAAACCATTTTTTTTGTTTAACTGAACCGGAGTCGCCACAGATATATGTTAAGTATATTGTTAACCGGAATAATAACCAAGTTAGACACACAGTCCAGCGGTGGACTGTGTGTTTGTTTATATCACAGGTCACGAGTTCGAGTCCGGTCTTCAGCACCGACTCGGACCATTATCTCTTCTTTTTAATTAAGGCAGAAAAGGAAATAACTAATTAGTATTTAAGTATAATAAAAACCGAATGATATAACATGTTGAACACACAGTCCAGCGGTGGACTGTGTGTTGGATTAAACCACAGGTCCCGGGTTCGAGACCTGTGGAGTGCATGACCGTGTCGTTTAAACTGTTTTTAAAATAAAAAGGATTTCTGTTTAATTCTAATTAATGTATATATGTAATTAAAATCGGATATATAACGGGTTAGACACGTAGCTCAGTTGGTAGAGCTGCGTGCACGCGTACGGGAGGTCTCGGGTTCGAGCCTCACCCAGCGCACAACAATATGCCTCGAACCGGTCAACGCCAGTCAAAGTCAACAGGTCAAAGTCAACTGTAGCAAAAAAAATAAAATATTTTTTTTTATTATTTTTATTTAATTATTTTAATTAAAAACCAATTATAAATATTTAAAATTAACATTTTTAAGGTTAGAAAATAGCCCCAAACTCACAAAAATACACCCAACAATCCTACTAAAATAGTTTAATAAAATCCGGTTACTTACCAAACCATAATGCGATTTATCTAGGTTAAATCTCACTCGTGGTTAAAACCACTTCGCGTGCATTCAACGTCATCAACCGAACGCACCCACTGTGAGTGAATCTTACAATTCCCCCTTTTAAATTACACGTTTTGGGGTGTGTCATGTGTTATGAAATTAATTTATTTATTTATTTAAACTTGTGCCATACCACATCATAACTTAAACTTAGATTGTTTTTATTGTTGTGATTTACTTATTGCCATTTGTCAAGTCATATGAAACTCATACATTAAGCCCATCAGTTCCTCGTGGGAGACGAGTAGAACATCGCGTGCTTCACATCAAATTCATTATTATTCATGTGTGTATCATTGAGTTTATATTGTTTGTAGTTGTGTTATTCATATTATCATGTTTATGCAATTCATTCATCAGGCCCCTCAGTTCCTCGTGAGAGACGAGTTGAACATCGCGTGCCTTTAATTGTTCCATTATTATTCATGAGTGTTTCATTTAACATCTTATGATTGCCGATTAAGTTACATCTATTTTTACTCATGTTTGGTTGTGCACATATTTCATAATCAATTTAAATAAATTGTTCAAATGTTTTCCATAGGATTCACTCGCCAACATTATGTTGATCCAAAAACCTTTTTACACATGATAGAGGTGAACAGGTTGAAGCAAGGATAACATAGGATATGCCTTAGAAGAGAACAAAGAAGTTAGGTTGTTAGTTAGATCATGTTGTAACATTATTGTAATTTTCCATTTAATTTGTATTAATGAATATGAAACGTTTAATAAATGTCATGAGCTTTGATGATAACCCAATCATGCCCCCATCACCTTTTCCGCTGCGGGTCGGGGTGTGACAATCAGTTTGAGGATGATAGGCGGTACTTAGATCTAATCGTGTGCCCATAGCGGATTGTACTGCTTGCCATGTTCGTGAGGTGAAACGACCATCACGATCAGAAATAATACTTAATGGTACCCCATGCCGGCTCACGATTTCGTTGATATAAATACGTGCAAGCTTTTCGTTCTTGAAATCTTCACGGATATGAATAAAGTGAGCTGATTTTGTAAGTCGGTCTATAATCACCCATATAGTGTCATACCCACCAGAAGTGCGAGGTAACCCGGTAATGAAATCCATGGTTATATTTTCCCACTTCCATACAGGTTTCTCCGGTTGGACTAGGAGTCCTGAGGGTCTTTGGTGTTCAGCCTTCACCTTGGAACATGTGAGACACTTGGAAACGAAAACGGCAATATCCTTCTTCATTCCAGGCCACCAATAGGTGTATCGTAGGTCTTGATACATCTTATCGGCTCCTAGGTGTATAGAATATCGCGTTTTGTGAGCTTCATTCATAAGAGTTTCACGAAGATTGTTGTGGTTAGGAATCCAGATACGATCTACGTAATACAGAATACCATCTGATTTAGTTTCAAGTTTTAGCTCGGCTCCACAGGACATCTCTTTTCGTACATCTTCTTCTTTTATTGAAACGTGTTGAGCTTCTCGGATTTGATCTTTAATGTCGATAATAATTTGCGAACATAGAATATGAATGGAGTTCGCATAACCCTTTCGACTAAGAGCATCAGCCACCACATTTGCTTTACCAGGGTGGTATCTAATTTCACAGTCGTAATCATTCAGGAGTTCGACCCATCTTCTTTGCCTCATATTTAACTCTTTTTGATTGAAGATATGTTGAAGACTCTTGTGGTCAGTGTATATTTCACACTTAGTACCATAGAGATAATGTCTCCATATCTTAAGAGCGAATACAACGGCTCCAAGTTCTAGGTCATGAGTGGTGTAGTTCTTTTCATGTGTCTTGAGTTGTCTCGAGGCATAAGCTATGACTTTTCCTCTTTGCATGAGAACGCAGCCTAATCCTTGCCCTGACGCGTCGCAATAGACTACAAAATCATCACAACCTTCAGGAAGAGTGAGGATTGGTGGATCGCAAAGTTTTTTTTTAAGAGTTTGAAAAGCTTCTTCTTGCTTGGATCCCCATACGAAAGGTTTTCCCTTATGGGTTAAAGCCGTGAGTGGCACAGCAATGCGAGAGAAGTTTGAAATGAACCGACGATAATAGCCAGCTAGTCCAAGAAAAGATCTTACTTCAGTTGGTGTACGTGGAGCTTGCCATTCTTGAACTGCTTTGATCTTTGAAGGGTCAACATGTATTCCTTTGTCATTGACTACATGCCCGAGGAATTGCATATCTTTTAACCAGAATTCGCATTTAGAGAACTTGGCATAAAGCTTTTCCTTTTATAGAAGTGCAAGAACGAGTCGAAGATGACGTTCATGATCAGCTTTAGATTTTGAATAAATAAGAATATCGTCGATGAAAACTATAACAAATCGATCAAGGTAAGGTTTGCAGACTCTGTTCATTAGGTCCATGAAAACAGCTGGTGCGTTGGTTAATCCAAACGGCATAACCATGAATTCATAGTGGCCATAACGAGTTCGAAAAGCAGTCTTAGGGACGTCTTCTTCATGCACTCTAAGCTGATGATAGCCAGATCGAAGATCGATTTTCGAAAAGCAGCTGGCACCTTGTAGTTGGTCAAGAAGATCATCAATGCGAGGTAAAGGATAGCGATTTTTGATGGTTAACTTGTTGAGCTCTCTGTAGTCGATGCACATACGAAAAGATCCATTTTTCTTCTTTACAAAAAGGACAGGTGCACCCAAGGCGATGAGCTAGGACGTATGAATCCCTTGTCAGTCAACTCTTGCAATTGACTGGCTAGCTCTTGCATTTCAGAGGGGGCTAACCTATATGGAGACTTTGCAACTGGTGTAGCACCAGGTATAAGATCAATACGGAATTCGACATCTCTGATTGGAGGAAGTCCTGAAATGTCGTCAGGAAAAACTTGTGGAAAATCTTTTACTACAGGAATGTCTGCTAGTTTCTTCTCTGTGGTTCCCTTTTTGATGATATGGGCTAAAAATGCGACATAATTCTTACGAAGATATTTTTGAGCTTGAAGACAAGACATTAAGCTGAGCCCTTTCGACGAGGTTTCTCCAATGATTCGAAGAGTCTGACCGTTTGAAAGAGGAATACGAATAAATTTTTCACGACATACAACTTCCGCATGATGTTGACTGAGCCAATCCATACCGATTATGATGTCGAAACTTCCCAGCTTCATAGGAATAAGGTCGACTGAGAAATCGTGGTCGTTTAAGGTGAGTGTACAGTTGCGTAAAATAGAGTCTAATGAAACTGGTTTTCCGTCCGCAACTTCCACCGTTATGGATTCCGCGAGCTTATCCCGATTTTTGCTTAAGATGGGTTCAAATTCTAATGACACAAAACTTCTATCCGCACCAGTATCAAATAACATAGAGGCATATCTACCATTTATAAGAAACGTACCGTTGACCACATTGCCGTCAGCTCTGGCCTGGTTCGCGTTAATATTGAAAGCTCTTCCTCTTGCAGGTGGAGGAGCTTGGTTCGCTTGGTTCACTGGGTTGGCTTGGGCCTGAGCATGAATAATATTAACCAGCCTTGGACATGTGTTTCTGAAATGACTTGGGTCGCCGCAATTGAAACAAGCCCGCATAGGTTGGCCCATAGGGTAATTGGGTTGATAGTATGTTTGGGCTAAATGTTGGGTGGGTGGAAATGGTAGTTGTTGTTGTGCTTGACCCATTAACTGTTGGTGGGTTTGGGTTAAAGGTTGGTGGCGGTTTGTTCGTTGAGGCATGCGGCAGTTTTGAACAGTATGTCCTGCGCGACTCCAGCCGGTGCAGTATTGGCAAGGATGATCAGGGGAGTGGTGATACTGACAACGGTTACATTTTGGTAATGGGCCTATGTAGGGTCTTCTGTATGGCGCGGGTGAAGGAGTGACTTGAGTGATGGGTGCAGCAGGAATAGGGGTGTTGGTTTGGTGTAACTGCAAAATTCCTGGTGTTACGCTTCCTCTTGTTAGCAAACTTAGAGGAAGGAATGGGGTGGTTTGAGGTTTGTCCCTCAACAGGGGCTTTCTTCTTCTCTTCTTTGAACTTCCCATTGCGAATTCGGTTTTCGGTCAGTTCAGTTGCCAACTCCATGGCAGCTTCAAGTGTTACCGGTGAAACGCTGAGAACTGAATCTTGGATTTTCGAGGGAAGTCCTCGAATATAATGCTCGATTAGACGGTAGGTTGGTGTGAACAGATTTGGAACCATTTGGTTCAACTCCAAAAACCTCTTGTTGTAGGTAGAGTGATCACCCTCCTTTTGCTTTAAGGCATGAAATTCATCCTCCAACTTCTTAATTTCACTTCTAGGACAGAAACGCCTAGTCATGATTTCCCTTAACTCCTCCCAAGTTAAGGCCATCGCATCTTCAGTTCCCCTCTTCCCTTTCTCAGTATTCCACCAAGTGATAGCTACACCAAGTAGTCTCCCGGTGGCGTAACGAACCTTGCGATCCTCAGGACAATCGCAGTTTAGGAAGGTGTTTTCCATCTCCTCGAACCAATGTAGGAGAGCAGTGACACCCTCTGTCCCTTCAAATTTAGGAGGATCACAGGACTTAAAATGTTTGTAAGAGCACTTGTTGGTAGGAGGGTTGTCGATGTTCTGGTCCTGTTGTTGAGGAGGGTTAGTAGGATTTGTAGCAAGGGCTTGTTGTACTTGTACCACGATGTCAGGCAATATCGTGGCCATTTGTTTCGCGATATGAGTGGCCAAACGTTCCTGAGACTTTCCCGATCTTTTACCCCTTCGATGCTGTCTAGACGACATCTACAGGATCATAAAATGAGAAGATTGTGAGTTTATGGTGTCTTTTTAGGTGTCATGTGTCTTTAAGAAAATGAAAATAACATAAATATCAATAATGCAACTACATCCATAGGATGTCTTGGGTTCGCTCATGTTGGGCCTCAAATGTCCCCATACCTTCACCTACATAGTCATGTGGGCCCCCATGGCTATTGGCTTGGCAGGATTCACATTAGTATTGGCAATTTAACACTCGCATCCCCCGAATGCAAACCACAAAATATGTTCATGAGATGTTTGGTCGGAACGTGTCCAGGTGTAGACACAATGACAACTCAAAGTGGGATTAGTTCACACGACGTTTGGTATAGCATGCTTTGGCCTAATAAGTACTTCGTACTCTCATCGTTAGTCCCCAGGTAGGCAAACTGGTCCTTTATTTTGGATTTATACGAATGCCAGCCTAGACAGGACGTTCCGACTACCGGTACTGTACCCTTCCAGTTACTACATGCCCGTCATGAGAACTCACTTTGATGAGATTTGAAAACACGAAAATCATTGTAAAAACAATCATGATGTGGTGTGTGCTTTCATGGATGTGATATGTTATGAGCATACGATTTCATGATAGGCATTATTTGATAATACATACTTATGAACATGCTTGCACAATATTAAATGTAACATTTAACATAAAACATATAAACATCATGAAATTTGGCATATAACACACAAAATTCTTATAAGTTTCTAATCGACTATAGTATAGGCTCTAAGGGTCTAATAACCTATCCTATATCCCTATAGTCATGGCTCTGATACCAATCTGTCACACCCCGACCCGCAGCGGAAATAAGAGTCAGGGCATAATTGGGTTATCACCAAAGCACATGACATTTACTATTATGTTTCATAATTAATAAAGTCAAAGTTACATTTTCAAACATCCAAACATGTTCATTCAATACAAAGGAAATAATCAAACATAACAATCCCAATACTAAATCGTTTTATTCTTCTAATCCAGGTCCTATGTGTTCCTAGCTGCTGCTGGTTCACCTGTATCATGTGTAAAATGGGAGTTTTTGGGTCAACATAAGTTGGCGAGTGAACCTTATTAGATAAACATTTGATAATGATTTTATGGTTAGTTTATCAATGAAATATTGTGCATAATCATAAATGAGCAAATGTAAGTAATCAAGCATTGGCAATAGCGGTTACAATTATAACATACAATAACACTTGATAGCATACATGAACATACCAATATCATACGATAACTAACATAAATGAACTGTGCGATCAAGACTCAATCAAACGGAGCCGATCGTATTGCATGTACTGGAAATGTAAAATGAACTGTGCGATCAAGGCTCAATCAAACGGAGCCGATCGTATACGGGCACGACAGGTTCAACCGCATAATAAAATGGGGAACAAGCTCAACGCTCATAAATGGGGAGCGGCGGCCTCGGCAATTGTATGTACTGAAATAATAAATTGCATCCAATAATAACTACTTAACAGCAACAAACTAAATACACATGTTCATGATATGATGTATGCACAATGGTTTAGTTATAATATGTATATAAACAAAGACACATGATACACCCCAGAAACGTGATTAAAACGGGGAATTTGTAAGATTCACTCACATTGGGTGCGTTGGATTGGAGATGGTGAGATGCGCACGATTTAGATGAGCGGATCAACAAGGAATACTAACCTAAATAATAATGGAAAAATATAATAAATGGATGGATTTTATTAAGGATATTAATGAAATTTTTAGATATATTTTTGTGAGTTTATAGCTATTTTCTATCTTTAAAAATGTTATTTTTAAGTATTTTTAATTGATTTTTAAATTAAATTAAATAAATAAAAATATATATAAAAAAAATATTATTTTTTTTTAACGTTGACCGTTGACCGTGACCGGTTCGGTCAGCGAATTGATCTGCGCCTGGTGAGATTCGAACCGGCGACCTCCCGTTCGCGTGCACGCAGCTCTACCAACTGAGATACGTGTCTAACCCGAAATAATCTCGTGTTTAATTATATTTATACACTTATTCGATTAAACTGAATTTCCTTTATTTGCAAAAACATTTTAATTCAATCGAACCGGTGCTCGTGACGAGTTTCGAACGCGCGACGTGTAGTTCATGTTGCACACAGTCCACCGCTGGACTGTGTGTCTAACCCGGTTATTATCTCGGTTTTTATTATACTTAACAACTATCTGATTTAACCCGGTTTAGTTCTTGATCAAAAAAGGCATTTTATTCCACAAAGTGTGCGTGTAGCAGGGATCGAACTCGGGACGTGTATAGTTTTTGTTTGCACACAGTCCACCGCTGGACTGTGTGTCTAACCCGTTTAAACTTCCGATTTTAATTAATCTTAAGTCATTACTGAACTCGTCTTCTTCATTACGAACGCAGACATCAATCAACAATCCGATTCGTGATTAAATTAGTTAATAAACATGATGTCTAGTTTGAATGCATTAAACCGAACAGTTTGGGGAAAGAAGATACCGAACAGGTTGTCTTCTTCAGAGAGTCCGGCGAAAACTTGTCGGCTCTGTTTTTGAAACCTTCGGCTGAGAGAATCTATTAACAGGTTTAAGGGGTTAGATATGAAATTGAACTAGTGAGTATTGATTATCAGTACGTTGGAATGTGCATACCGGTAGTTAACGAGTTCCCGGTAATTCCAGAAGTTTTCCGGCGAACACAGAAAGTCCAGCAATGTCGTCTGTGGTTGATTTTGAGCAATGGGTTAAAGTTAGTAAGGTTCTAACAATAGATTGAAACCGTAAAGTAGAAGTATTTTACCGGTTTGTGTTGAATACGGTTTTCCGGCGACTTTTGCAGAGAATTCCGGCGAACTGTTTTAGGCGCTCAGATGGTCTGAAAATGCGACGAAAAGGAATTGGAGTATTGGTATGATATCTCTGAATCGCGAGAGTGTCTGGAGTTTGAGTTATTCGAACTTGATGTTCTTTTTCGGTTTTAAAATCAACAATGATGAGTCTTTAAGTTTAATCAATTTCCGATTGATTAGAAACCGTCGTGCATCGGTTATAACTGAATGTGTGAGGTAAACAATCGATTTGACGCTTGGTTTGCCGATTAACGTTTCTCAGATGGCGCCTTCGGTTAAACTGAGTTTGTGTATAAATTTCATTTGTTTTCCTAGAGTTAACAGAAAACACATTGTGGCGGAGTGGTTTAGGGAATGAATGTTAAGTTGTTAAAGAGTCTTGGCTGACCGGGTTTGAGTCCCGGCAGCTTCATATATTTTTTATTTTTTTATTTTAACTTTTTATCAAATATAATTTTTATAGTTTAGTTTATTTATTAATTATGTGTCGTTTTAACTCAAAATAAATCATAAATAATTAATGCAACTTTTATAACTAGGTACTTGATTACAAAACGGAGCGGGTTTTGAAGACCCGATTTTTACAAATGTTACAGTACATGCATATTATGATGATATTCCCATTGGAAAACACTCAATAAAACTGAGGGTCCTCATGAAATTTGTAATAATCTACAAGCAATCAGCTAAATAATTCCACAGACAGAAATAGATATGACAAAAATGAAGTAGAAAGGAAGGAATAGTTACCAAGTTAGATAAAAAGAATTCAAAAATACCAAGTAGAAAAATAAATGTGAGTGGGCTCACCGTATGAGATCTGTGTGAAATATTAAGCGGTTGATGAATTGAATTGAATTCAATTGAATTGAAGTTGGTCAGAATATAGAAGCAATGAGCTACTTACTTCCAATACCAGAATGTAAGAGTGAGACTAATGAATCTAAATTCTGATCGATGGGTAATAAGTGAAGATGGGAGTTGGAATTAATGGAGAATAATAAATGAGTGAGTGAGTATAGAGCAATGAGCAATCAATAAGATTGGAGAGATGGAGGGAAGAAGTGTTGAACAGTATTAACACCTTATAAGAAAGGTTGGGTTACCTGTTTGCCGATAATAATCCTAACTTTAAAACGATCTCAACTTGTAAAAATTTGGTCCCCATTGATCCGTTTGAAATTGGCCTCATCAATAGACTCAAGTGCACCTGTAGCCTCCTTAATTGAATTAAGTGCATCTACAGTTTGGAAAGGATTGATGGAGGTAAAATTCTTACAAGTTGGGATAGTTGAGGAAATTTTTAGAGTTTGGATTATTATCAGCCAACAGGTGAAACTTAGGATTATTAAAATCCAATAACCCTACAAAGAAATGCAATGATTTGGATGGAGAGACTTTACCGGTCCATATGAGGTAATCACCCATGCTCTAGGTTTTAGCATTGGCTGTATTGTGATATTTTTATGCACCCTTATTGACCAAAACCTCTTGTTCAGTTACGTCTATAATTGATTTTGTTTTTTTATTTCTGCAAGTACAAATACATCAATATTGATCCATCCTTGTCAAGGTTTTGCATCCAGGTTTCAAACAGACATTTCGACATATTGTCATCGATTAACTATAATAACTAACAAGTTTATAAACATAATATCTAAATTAAGATCTCTTAACAAATAAACAAACAAAATACCCAGTAATTTTAAAACATTATCTATTCAGTTTTTCCAATATCTAATAACTTCTCAACTTTGTAAACAATCAATAATCCACAGATCACAAGTTATTGGTGACACTTCAATTTACAAAGCATAAAACCAGATAATCAGAAGTAGCCCATTTTACAATCAAACACACAAAAGGAATATAAATGATATAAGGTCGGTAGTGGCCGTCTCAGGATGAACCACCGCTCAGATAATCGGCTGCAGCCTCCTTATTATTATCATGGGCGAATAATGCTTCAGCAACACTATTAGCTTCAAACCCCATTTCTCGCAACACCATGTAGCCATTCACAAACTCCCTAACCTATAAAATCAAAATAAAACCAAAATATTCTTTGTCAACCACACAAGATCTCATCATACGTTCACCAACATTACTTGTATACCTTAAAAACGGGTTCACCAGCAACCGGTCAAAATATAAATAATAAGCCAAATGAAAGTATGAAACAGGTCCAATAGGTTAGCAGGTTAGAGGTTACACATATGTATTAAAAATATAGAATATTATGGTTTTAACACTAATTCTCCAATAGTGTAAGAGGAGTTCTGATCTGCATTACAAATTTCCCCGATGTATAAATATTAAAAAAGACAATAACTAAAAGGAAAGTGCAAGTAGTTACCTTAATTGGATTATCTCCGTATTTGGCAACAGCAATAGGCACTGCATCTCTATTAAGACCTGTTGCTATGTATTTACCTGACACTGGGTCTACACTAGAGTTCTGCACAAATAACAAGAACCACATATTTTCAAGAAACAGGAAACAACCCTTATGTAATGTGCATTAGATAATCTAGTTCAGCTGTAATCAGCTCATTTCAACAAAGCAATTAACATGTTTTCATAGCAAAACATTCTATTACGAAGATCTACTAATATGCAAGAACCATCATTGACACAGAAACCATATTCTAGGACACAAAAACATTCTATTACGAAGATCTACTAATATGCAAGAACCATCATTGGACGCAGAAACCATATTCTAGGACACAGCAAAAAAATGGGTGCAGCCTGGTTCAATATCCTACTTTATAATTCATTTGTTGTATAATATCACACTTTCATTTTAAACCAGCTTTTATAGATCTGCCCTGGCCCGAACAAACCAAGATTGGTTCTAAAATGAAACAAAGTTTTACGTATGCGAGAGTAAGTTCCTGTTGTGTACGTATTGAACCATTAAAAAACTACAATGAGAGCGTGTCATATTGCCATATACGGTGGTTCTAGACTCTGGAGCACAAATTACTGAACAAAAACATCCTAACATATAATAGTATCATTATGGACTATAGTGCCTTGGTTTAAAAAAGCGGGAAGTGCACAAAAGCGATGAGGTCTAAAACCGAAGCGCAAAAGCGGTGAGCTTTTCGTACGCAAAGCGCAAAGTGATTATATAATTTATTTTATATATCCCATAAGTGTTTAGCATCCAATACCTATGATTTAGCTATAATTAAGCTTTATATATGTTTTAAAATGAAAAAACACAAAAACAAGTCATGTACAAAAAGCATGCGCCTCAGGTCGATTTTTACCCTAAAAAGCGCACCTCAGTTGCGCTTCTTGTACAGACGTCGCCCTTGTGATACATAAGGCGCAAGGACCTGCGCCTGGATGCGCTTTGCGCTTAATCACGCTTAAGGAGCGCTTTTTTAAACCAAGAGACTGGTACAAAGAAGTGATGCACTATCATCTGATGGGACATAAGAGTGTAGCAAATCAGAAACTCACAGGATCACAGAAGTAATTATTAAAAAAACATCTGCAAACTTGTGTAGATCAAAATTATTGAAATATTACACATTCGTGTGTATCAATACTTATTGATTTTTTAGTGCTTTTTTTAACCTTAATTATAGACGGATGAAAACACAACCATACGGAAGGTCTTTAAATACATTCCCACCATAAATTCAGACAAGGGTTATATAAAAGATCACATCAATAAAGAGACGTGTGTATTATTAGTCAGAAAGATAACATACTGCACGAGATATTGGTTTTGCAGTTTTACGAGGAAAGTTTTCCAGCCCAAGCTTGCTCCAGTTTGGGTTTTCCTTCTCTGCTTCAGCAAGTACCTTCCTCTCTAGTTCAAAGTCAAACTGAAATGTGCTTCGAGGAATTTCTCCAATGTGTGGAGACATTTGAGGCTACAAAATAGGTACTTTAATCAGGACTTAGAATAAGAACCATACAACACTGAAATCTAATTAAACAAAATGATACAAAGGCTCTTGTATTACTATGCTTTATATCACATATATAAGATCCTTTTAATAGGTCTAGAGTGGCAATTATGGAATATATGTGCGATGCGAGTAACTTTTTACAAACAATTAGCCATTAGGTAAGAAAGAAAATGATTTTAAGAATAAATAAGAAACTGTAGAAACTTTTCTAAACATATCAGTTGCTGAGCAAGTTATATAAAACTATAGATGTGTCTGCATATCAATAATTTCAAAAAGGTTAATTCCATGACAAAAAAGGTGGTTGGGTCTATATTTCTGCCTTTTCTTTTGTTTCCTGAATCGAGAAATTTAGTGAGAATATGCTACAAAATGTGTAAACCCAAATATAATAGTCTAAGGCTGTTCATTTCACAGAAAGAAGCTAGCCATATGCAGTGGGGATTCATGCAGCAGGTGGTGGCGTTGATAGCCGAAAGATAAAAGGGTACATGCACTAATCGGCATTTGTCCCGATTTTTGAGTTATGTGTCTTATGTCCAAGGCTTGATGCAAAACTACTATCGAGCTGGGGGTCTCACTGGAAGCAGCCCCTCTATTCTTACGGTTTAGAGGTAAGGTTGTCTACATCTTACCCTCCTCTCCTCAGACCCTACCTTAGCTTTGCTATTGGTGGGATTTACCGATGCGGATGCTGATGATGAGTTAACTACTTTCTCTAGCCTCTTGCGATTAGTAAGACAAACCTTACATACTTCTACCATGATTCATCCCGATGTGATATATTAGCCAAGATATTAGCAGCATACTCCCACCATTACGACCTAATAAAAGCTTTGTTTTATAACATCCCAGACATGAGCCAGCATAATAATGACATTGTATTCCTGCAAAGCGCAACCTGGCCTCATGATTTTTCAAAGCACGGCGCCATAACTAGATTGCTCAATATAACCCAGCATCTCTCCACGCCCATTGACGATGTGGGATTTGGCTAAGGTGTAACAAAAGTACAAACAAAATAATATCTACCTAAGGTGTTACATATATAACGCCTTTAGAGACTCATTGGCCCTGCCATCCCAAACAAACAAAATATAGCTCTGATACCATTTTCACTACCCTCATCGTTCAAAGGTGCTCCCCTCACAATCCAATCAGCCTCGCAGGTTGAAGTGTTGAAAAATTATTGTTGGTAAAGTGGCTTGTATAATTTTGGCAACTTCATCTAAGTGAACGTGTCATGTCCTCATCTGCCCCTATCACATGGTAGCTGGGGAAGACTATACGACAGGTTCAACAACCATTCCACTACCATGATCTTGCTATAATGGTGACTGAGGTCCAGATCATGTGGGGCTTTGTAATGGGTCAAAGGAGTGATCTTGCAGTTGTTATCTATTAACGTTTATTGATATTTTTTGATCTAGTTTTTAGGATTGTGGATGTTTTTGTTTATCAAATTAGGGTTTCCCTATTGTAATCGGCCTATCTCAAAAGGGGCTATTTATTTCAATATCAGGTAGTCAGAGCATTAAGATGCAATTCCTATGAAGAAGTTTTGGCAGAGGCAGAGAACATTGCAAGTGAGGACATGACCAAGGTCCAACACTTGAGAGAACAACAAATGAGAAAATCTACCAGCAATGATTGCTCAAACTGACAATTTGCTAAACAATATCACTACACTAGCAGGAGTGTTAGATAATTCATTAAATACTCACATTTTCTAGAGCAGGAGTTGATGTTCTCATCACCTCACAGGAACTTAACGAAAACATAGTTTGGACATAAAAGTTGCTTTAACAAATTGGTAAAACAGCATATGCCCTACACTGAACTAAACCAAACCAAACCAACACCAACACCACCCCCATGATGGTGCCTCAGTGGTAAGGAGGGGATGAAACCCCAGATATACTCTGTGATTTACCTCCCTCATGTTGGTCAGTCACAAGTCGATGGAGAATGTGGCATACACCATTACTAAAGTAAACCAACAAACATAACAAGGCATCCCAATACCGCAAACAGAAACTATAAGGAATAATTTAAATGAAGAAGAGAAAAATAAGAATACCGGTGGTGTAATCCGAAATTCTGGTTTTAAGGTAACCATAATCCCCATTCCTGCTATTGAAATAGATATTTTGATGATGCATCAATCAGTAAACGATAAATCTTGTAGAATTAAAAGGTTAAGGATGATTAAATAGACAGTTACAGGAGGAAGAAGAGGATGTGTTATTGCGGGGGGGCGGAGGATGGACACCACCACCGGATTGACCGATTTTAGGGTAAAGCGACGACGGTCCGTACATCGGAGATGAAGATGGCCTGTTGTTGTTGTAGACGGAGGAGGATTGTGAATTGTAGGGTGGATTCAACCTGTTCCTGAAATCGTAATACATTGATTATACACACACACACAGAGAGAGGGGAGAGAGAGAGAGAGAGAGAGAGTCGCCCAACAATAAGAACGCGTAGGAGATCGATCTTCCAGAGCTGACGAGACTTGAGAGTCGTAGACCCCGTGTAGTATTTATTAACTACGTACGGTACACACTCTTAAGAGTCAAAGGATATTTTCGCTTTACTTATTTTTTTACCATTTCATATTAACTACGGTTACCCTATCGCCCCCACAACCTTAAGACTTAAAATTATTTTGTTTTTACTTATTTGTTTAAGAATTAAGGTTATTTTGGTTTTACTTATTTTCTTTTTATCGTTATCTGATACGAGTTTTATCGTTTTAGATAATTTTAACTCATATGAATGAGATTTTACGGGATACACTTGTTTGTTAAATTATTGTCTCTAAGCTAGGGTAAAAAAAATATTTTTTAATATTATATTTTTGATGAAATATTTATATTTTTAGTTACGGTGCTTATAATTACTCACAAAGTAGTATATTGGTAAGAATAAATCTATTATTAGACAACACTACGAGAATTTTCTGTTCTTTTTATTTTAAATCTTTTTCACATTTTTTTGTGATTTGTAAACTCATGTTTCACATTTCCAAAGCCTTATGTAAAATATTTTTTTCGAGTGTTTCGTATGCAGATGAAATATTTGATTGATGCATCACTATACCACAAATATTAGGAAATTTACATACCGTGTTCCTAACCTATCCAACCGAACACAAAAACATCCTTTGGTTGAATAGTAGACTTCCCTTCAAGCAGGTATGTTAGGAATTCACCGAAGCCTTTTTTTTAGATATTTTTGCTTGCTTAAGCACATCACATAGAACATCTCTGACCAAGTCATATATTTAAACTCCAGCACCTCCTTCCAATAAACCACATGCTCCTAAAAGTCATCCGAACAAACCTTATGGACATTGGACAAGGCTAGTCAATTGAAAACAAAGGCATTATCAACGAGTATTTAAAGATGGTCTGATACTCCACCGCTGACACCACTTTCTGACGCGGGAATAGTTCAAGCTTCAATCTTAAACTCTGAACAATTTTACTATATAGGGCACTCGCCAAAGTATTTTAGACCTTCGGGGGGTGTTCTTATTAGCGAACCCGCCAAGATCAAACCCGGGAAGGAACCTGTGCAAGTTACCCGACACACATCCATAATCGAAGCGCAATCCATCAATACCACTATCTCGCATAATATGGTCATGTATGTAAATTGTGCCTTCAAGGCCATGAGATCTTTTTGATGAAAATTTTATTTCACAATGTTATATGATTTCAAATATTAAAATGCGGCGGGCATATAACGAATTAAAAGTTCAATATTACTTTAACTTAACAACAATTACCTGATGATTTTTTTTATTTTTTGTTCTAGGGTTAACGAAGGACTACTAGATTATATCCGCAACCTTCATAAAGTTATGATCAAAACTTTAAGTTGTAAATTTCGACCTGTATAAAAGTATTTATTTTTCACCTAAACATGGGTACAGAAAACAACCACAATGTAAAAACGTTCATATAAGCACTATGGTGTCTAGCTGTGTATATTAAAAAACCAAAGAATATCAGTCCAATGAGAGAAAAAAAGAAAAAGAGTTCCCTCAACCATGCCTGCATATAAATGGCATTCTATGCTCCTTTCAACCGAATCCATGTAATTTCTGTTACTATTCAACTTTCATAAGCATCAGGGACCTATCTAAGTTGTGTGTATATCGAACCAGGGTTCTTCAATTAGATTAAATTATGCACCTGCGCAAATACCTCCTGCAAAACAACCACCACGTTTAACTCCAACAAAAAGGATAGGTGGTAACAGGTCAAATCTGTTGGGGCGGCACTTTGTTTTTTCATTTGTTTTGAGTTCTATATATAATCGATGTGTCAAACATGACGGAACAGAATTATATTACTACAATGGTGATAGAATTTTTGAGAGCTGAATACACTTTTTAGATGAGCTTCGACCCGTTTCCATTTTAGCAAAAGAAAAAAATTACACATTTGATGATTAAAGACAAAGCGCACAACCAGTATCGATCTATTTACCCACAAACAGGTCAAAATTGCCACATATGGATACACCTTATTCCTTACAAATGTGCATTTGTATGTGTAATGTATGAGAGAGAGAGAGAGAGAGAAACCTGTTGACCAAGATGTACAGCAAAACTTCTTGTCATCAATATGTTTGACATCAAGACCGATGAACCAGGAGCCAGTACTGACATCATCAAAAGCATATGTGCGAAGAATAGATCTACCAGATCCCAAAAATAAGCAAAAGTCAGACTAATTGTTAGCAGCAGTTTAAATGCAAAGTATGAGATGTTGTAGAAAGTGGTGTGAAACCTGTTAATTGAGACAAATTTCGCCAAATCCTTCGATATAACAAACATTTCACCAGATGCATGGCGGAAATACCTGTTAATCACAAAAGGCAAGCCTTGATGACATCGGAAAATTGTTATATTTATGAAAATGAAAAAATAAAAGTCAAATATCAGCTTCTTACGTCTTCCCATCCCCAAATTTCCACCAATCAGGTTCATACCACTTCTGACCCCTGCCAAAACACACAACCACATAAAAAGATCAAAATCAAGTGCCATGAAAAAACATAACATGAACTGGGTATAATTAGAAGTCTTAGATTAGTTTTAGATCACGCTTACTGTTCAGAGAAAACTTCGCCTGATTTCATACACCCAATATATACACGGGGACTATCTAGATGAGCAGCAAGTGTACTTCCCAGGGCATCTGTAAAACAAATGCAGTTTAATTATCCTTACTTCCTTTTCCTTGATGATTACTGTCAAGTCAATATAATACTCTTTGTTTTCTAGTACAGAATGAATCTCTTCAACACAAATAATTAACAGCATGATCTTAGTTGAGAAATTGTTAAACTTAAAACTCAAAATTCATCTGGGTATCAACTTACTTATGTGACTAAATGATCTCACTTTATGCATTACTTCCAGAGAAGCAAGTTAAAGTTATGTCCCACTTCCAAGCATGTATATCTACCGACTAATAAAATAATACACATGCCCAAAAAAATATGCTTACCAATATTTACATAAACATCATCGTTGACTTTGGCATAGTATTCAGCTTCCCATCTTTCTGCAGCATGAGCAAAGAAATATTTGGTCTTCATTGGAAGTTCCTCAGCGGACTCCACATGGCTATCCTGTAAATGTATAGAGCATTATCACTTTTCTGCTATTGTGTTGTGATTAACAATAGTTTCACTGTAAATATTTTAAGTAAGAACTAGATAGAGACTGTACAGAATAGAATTATTAGTGAAACTATGCTGAAAAAAATCAAGTACAAGAAACCAATAAATAGAAGAAGAGATGGATTCCACAGATCAATGAGCCTTTATACTTACTAGGATAAAGAAATCGTTGTAGTTCCTATTTTCAATATCTATGCCCCTATCCAGACTATCTCCACGATTAGCACTACAATTATATTGTCACGTATCAGTTAAACTTCAAAATAAGAAAAGTCATCATGGACAATTGGAAATAACAAGAGCTTTCAGTGAAAAATGGAAGGGAAAAGAGTATACCTTCTTCCAATAACAAATCGAGCAATTACACCCTTTTGATCCTCCATCTTTCTCAAAGCTTCACCTGCAGCAATGACACTATTATTTTACTAAAACCAAGCATGTAACAATAACAGCAAAAATACATATAACAACAGCATGACATTGACCTAATGTGATGTTTCACGAAAAGGGTGCAAGTGCAGCATGTCTAACAAAACGATTTTATTCACATAACTTGTTCCTGATATATGCAATCACGTACGAGTGTCTCTAGAAAGAATAATGTTCCCTCATAATAGTGAAGCATGAATAATCACAAAAATTAATATATCTATCTTGATATCCTAAAACAAAATAAAATAAGATGTTATCAATGTACTCACCAGTTTCCATCCACTCTAAAAAGAATAATACTCCCTCATAATAGTGAAACATGAATAATCACAAAATCTAATATATCATGCTGTTACTTCATGGTGTAGTCCAAATTGGCAGATTTATATGGGAAGATTAACGACTATGGGTCATCCATGTCGTTATATCCTACAATGGCTAACTAACAGAACTATTAACTATCCAACCAAGTAAAACAAGATGTTAAATGCTAACAATGTACTTACCAGTTGCCATCCATGCCTTGCGTATCACATCCCTGTTGTTCTTGCGGCCAAATCCTGTAAGGACTCCAATCACCACCAATGGTCTCTTCTTAGGAGGAGTTTTTGTGCTTGACAAGTGCTTTGATACAAAGCCTTCTTGACGGGCTGCAGCCAGTTCCATCTCAAGAGCTGTTAGTTTCTTCTGTTGTTCCCTAAGAAGCATATAACCGTCAATCAAACTTACAAGCAAAATTATGTGCTAGAAAGCAAAATAGAGCAAAAAGATAGAAATAAATAACCACGTTACCTGCATCCTATAATTTTCAACGTATCATCCACGGATATAGCAGATTTCCCCTGATATCAAATAGCAACTATCAAGCAACTCCAAAGACAACCAACCTAGTCTTAAAATGCACACATCAAGAACGCATAATGGGCGCATCACATGATGCAGGGATGAGATCGCATCTCACGATGCCATTCCATGATGCTTTCATCCCATGATGCGGTGCCTTATGCAGTTGACCACTATTTGAACAAACTTGACCGTGATTGCAATGAGTTCACATTTTTTAATTTGATTGAACAAATATGACCATTGATTCAGCAAGGGGGTTGGGTATTTAAACAAATTAGAATATCCTATATTTTGGTGTTTAAAAGTTAACAAGTTCAAATATTATCTATAAATAACTTTTTAGCATATTTTAATAACGAATGCCTCGCATACGTGATGCACCCGCTTCACGCATCAGATTTCGGGATCAAAACCAGGGGTGTTCATCAAATCGGATATCGAATTTTCAAATTGCTCAAATCGAATTTTTCGAATAGTTTTTTTTTCTTGAATTTGTATTCGATTAAGAACCAGCCAATTCGATTTGAATTCGTATTCGAATTAAGATCCCTCTCGAATTCAATTCTAATTTGATTAAAAATTCGAATTCAAATTGAATTTTCTGATAAATTCAAATAAATTTGTTATGATTCACATTCAGTTGAACTATGTAATAAATTTGTTTACTTTATGGGCTTTGTAATGGTGTTGGTAATGAGCTATTTTAATACTTAGAATAAATTTAGAGATTAATCTATACTATATCCCAATAAAAGTTATGTATCATATATAAAAATAATAAATATGTATAATTTTAATTCGAGTTTCGAATGGAATGGAATCGAATTTAAATTATAAATTCGTATTCGATTTAATGGACTCTAATCGAATTCGAAATCTTGATAATCGAAACGAATTCTTAACAATCGAATCGAATTTCGAATTCGAAACGAATTCTGAACACCCCTAATCAAAACGCACCATATTGCTACGCGCTTTTTAAAAAACCAAGACAAGCAGGTAGCCAATTAAGAAATTCAAGCAAGCAAACAGATGAATAAGTAGTCGTTGTCATATCAATTACATGTCTTTACTAGCTAAAGTAGAGATAATTTAGGACAGTCCTGAATTCTACAAACATGTACCAAGTGCTGGATGATATAGGCATTTTGGTAGCATACATGTGTTAAGATTATGACTACTCAATGAGCTAGAAACCAAGCTACAGGAAATTTAAAAAAAAAAAGAAACTAAACATGAGTTAGGCTTGTTCGTTACCTGCCCTGTTATTCTGTCAAGCTCTTTACCCAAATAAACCCTGTTCTCTGCATCCTGCCATAAACTTCACAAAAACAAAACAAAACGATTTAACAAAAATAAACAACAAAACGATGCCCTAATACGATTCTAGCATCTGATTGAGTTAACGTGAAGAATTTGAATATAAATCAGTTTAAATCAGACTTCAGAAGAGGCAACAGTAATTACGCAGTGAAATGTTATAAGTTGATCCGACTAAATCGTGTGAAAGAAAAGAACATACCGACCGGCGACATAGAAGGAAGCCATAGCAGCGATGGTGCAGAGCAGTAAGGCGGAAATAGGGGATCGAAAAACCAATCCATTCCGATGGTAATTCGAACCCTTGCTTTGCATTTTTCCCTCAACGATCCTCCTCTACTTCTCCTTCCTTCACAGACGATTTAACAGTCACGATCTGAACAAACCATTTGTCAAAAGTCCGTTACGAGATCCGACGGCCTGGATTTGCTGCAACCACCCATCGCCAGCGTTGCTCAGCTTCTATCCATTGGGCTTAAATCTAAGAGATGGGTTATGGGCCTGTCCTCATGGCTATAATCAACAATAGTCCTTAACATCAACTAGCATTTTAATCCGCGTGTTGCGGCGGACGAAACACGATCTCGTTCGAAGTTGTAATTAAAAATCAAATTTTAAAACATATATTGAAAACACATTATGAGATAACTCAAATTATATATATATATATAACACATTATGAGAAAACTCAAACAAATACCCTATAGAAATAGTTAAACCCTTAGTCCCCTTCGATAGTCCAATCTTTGTAACCGGCTCATCTTTCTGCTCAACCTCCAACGAGAAACCACACAACTCTGATGAAGTTCTGACTATGAATCTCATCGATTTTCCAGCACCACCATCTCTACACACCGCCGCCACACGTAGCCATCACCACTGCTATCACCTGCAACCATCGCCACCATCTGAAACCACTGTCTTCGCACACCAGCAGTGGCGGATCCATTAATGTTGGTAAATAGATGCAAAAACATGTCTGATAGAAAATGAGTATAATAAAAATAGCAAATATGATTCTTTAATCTTCAATGTTGTAAACCAAGGCTAGAAGTTGTATTAATGTGAATTTGTAATGTATATGAATTTAACTCGGCTTGGCAAAATGCGGGTCAAGTTGGGTCGGGTCACGGGTCGGTCAATACGGGTCCGGGCAAGAATGTATCAATTTGTAGCAAGTCAAATTAGTTTGATTCAAAGTAAGCTTTGACCAAAAAACGTTCAAGTCCAAATAGGCTCTAACTAAAATAGGTATGGGTAAAAAGTGGGTTCATTTTTTAAATTAAGAAAACAATCAACCAATTTCATCAAAAATATAACAAAAAACTGTTACAATTATAAAAATAGTTGTAAAATGAATGAAACAACTTATTTCAATTTATTTTTAATGTCTAATCTTTATAAAATACATGTATTAACTAAATATGCCCATTCATATTTCAATTAACCTTCGGGGTAGTAACATGTGAGTTCAATTCACATATGGCCTACAAGAGTCTTGTCTTTTAGATTTTAGAAGGCAGGATTAATAGGTCATAAAAAGACAAAATACACTAAAAATGTATTATTTTATTATAGCCAAGAGGTTGTTGAAGTCTATATATAATAATTACATAACTAATTATCTTTTTTAACATCATTTGTTTACACCTAAATACCGTCCAAACTTATATTTATAAAAGTTTAAAGTCTTATCACTTTTATGAGAGTAAACATCATACTACAAAACAACTGGCATATGAGCATCTTATAATTATTTTTTGAACAACCAACAAAATCCCGATCATCTGGGTAAACTCAATGGCAAAAGGTCATCCACGCTCGTGAACACAGACGACACTGGTGATCCAGCTCGCCACCATTCAATGGGAAACTCGTCACCCGAAGTCCTAATATGGTAAAACCTTTGGATCAACCCAGAGCATTTTTGCTACCGAAGAGATTCGAACTTATAAACAGGGGCGGAACCACACAAGGGTCGGGGGGTCAACTGACCCTCCGGCCTTCGAAATCTCTTGTTTACAAGGAATCTCAAGTGATCCGTATTTTTATAGCTTGACCCCCTTAAAGTCGTCGTTTTTACATATTAACACTCTCCAAGTCATTTAAATAAAGAGAAAAGGTGAAGACAAGATGATCCGAAAATTTTTCCGATAGCCGGCAATGGAGGTTGAAGGTGTTGTAGGTTGTTTTTTTCAGAAAGTAAAGGAGGACATAAGATACAGAAGTGAAAGAAAGTTTATTTAATTATTTTGGCCGTCTTTTTAATTTTAAGTCCGACCCATCAATTGTAAAGTTTAATTTACTATTTTTATACTTATTTTTTAGTTGTATAAGTTTTTGAAAGTCATGGATAATGAAGAGATTTAAGTTTATATTTAACTTCTACTATAATAATTTATTTTATAGTTGAAAAGTATCTAAATTTCTTTGTATTGTATTTGTTTTCCTCTTTATTTGATAATCACTTGTTATCATTTTATTTCTATTTATTACACGTAATGATGTATGAGTAATTTTCATTTAATTTTTCTTTATTAATATGCTTAAATAAGTTTGAAAATATCTAAATTTCTTATTATTTTATTTGTTTATATTTTAACTGATTGTTATTTGTTTAGAGTTTAGTACTTGATTTGATTTTTTTTGTTACTAGAGGACATTTTTATTGAGCAAGGGATGTACATTTGTAAATATACAAGAAAAAAGTATATCGACTCTTCGTTAACATATTTAAAAAATCTTTATGAAAAGAATAGGGTTTGGTGTATATTAACTGACTCGTAAGAAATTACAATTGCCACTAAGATACGGTCGCCTTGTTTGTAGTGAATTAATTGTTGTCTGGTAACAGATTTAATAAAGCTGTATTATGACCCTCTGGTTGTAAAGTTTTGGTTTCGCACTGCTTATAACCTCCACTTTGAAAGGTCATGAGGCTGTGAATACACCGGAAATTCATCTACATGTGAGTAACTTATTTAATTTGATTATTTTTCCTTCTCTTTATTAATTATTAAGCGAGAAAATAAAAGGTGTTTGTAGTTACGTAAAAATAATATTATCATTTATTCCTAATAAAAAGGGACCTCTTAATGATAACTATAGAAAAAAACATTTCTTGTAACTATAAAAAGCATTTTCTTATAAGTTTATAAAGTACAAGTTGATATACAACATAATTATAACTATAAAAAGCATTTTCTTATAAGTTTATCAAGTACAAGTTTACATACAAGGCAAAGTTTCAATAGATTATTCGTTGAGAACTTAGCGTTCTCATTTTAGCCCATTGTATACACATAAAGTTTCAATACATAAAAAGATAATTCGTTGAGAACTTAGCTTTGTCCCGTTGTATATGTTTGTTAGGTCAAATCTCAAATTAAAACTTGCTTAAATATGTCTTAGAGCCTTCACATTAAAGTATTTGTCTCTAATCAAAAAGTTCATTTTTTAAATTAAGTTTACTTTTTAAAAACCTTTTTTTTTGTTATTTTCTCTATTTCTTTCTCTATATTATATAAAATGTATTCATATATAGGTTCCAATGTGAATCCTCTTTTCAATGTTTAAAGGCGTTTAAACTTTAAATTATAGCATGTATTAATTTGTGTTGGTATATTAAATAGTAATGTTCTTTTTTTAACGGACAATGAATCATTCAAAGGAGCTATGGACGAAATTCACCACATCAAGATATACTAGCCTCTGAATCAGGGAAAACCTTCACCTAGGGCCAAATCCCTGAACACTCGTCTGAATGCGCAGTAAAGTAAAACTCGCTAAGTTCAAGGATCGAACTAGCAATCGCCGCCTACTCACCTAGTCTCCCATCATCACTAGGTGCCTCCGAAACTAAATGGCGGGGATATAAATCGAACCTGGTCACTTGAAACACAAAGTCTCTTCCTTACCACTTCACCATTAGGCATATTTAGATAGTAAAGTAAAAGCACGTATTTTGATCAAAATTAAAGATATCATTTCTCATGAAAAGTATTTATGAACTTGTTTTAGACATTTATTGTTTGCTTGCAAGAGTTCTTTAAATGTTAAAACTTAACAACCTGTATATATTTGGAGGCACATTACCATATTACTCTCTTAGAAGTTGTATTTTAAGCCATTCTCACACAATGGCTCTCGTCCCTATTCCTAACCACGCCCTCAGAACCATCATCATCGCAAACAATAGAAACTATGTCACCATCTAGGGCTAGAGGATAGCATTTTATCTCCATTTTTTTTCCCACATCTAACTCGATCACTCTTGATATCCCTCTATATCTCATATTCACCATTGCCCATCTATTTGTTATCACCACCATCATACAAGGTGAGTTTTGGGATGTGGACAAATTAATGTCAGGGTTTAAATACAACATATATTTTCTAATTACAATCTTTTTTGTGTTAAATCTCATGGGTGTGAAAAAGGTGGTTAGTGGTCACGCTATTGGTAAGAGCAACACCTTGTTTAGAATATTGTTTAAGTTATGGATGTTAGTGGTGTTTAGTATGCAATCAGCAGGTCAACATGTGTAGATTTATTTAAAGAACAATGTTAAACTGAAATATAATTCACAAAATATTATGCTCATCATGATTTCTAAACTGATTATTTTAGATATGTTGAAGTTTTAACGGCGTTACAATGTAAGTTTTAGGTTTGAAGAAGACGTATTGGATGTGTATTAAATATCACACTATCGTTTGAAAAATATACTTACCAACCTAAAATAAACAAAAAAACAATAACAAGTTAACATAAACTCTAATCCAACACCTTAACTTTCCATTTATCTTTAGATGATTCGTTACACAAAGTTTCGTATTACGAACACTTATACAATGACGATTAATACAAAATATAATAACAACCACATTTAAACTTTTTTTTCAAAAATTTAATCATATATCATTTTAGATCTTTCAAAGTGTCAACTTAATTGATACACCACCATAGAACATAGTGATGGGGTAATGCTTAATTGATCATTTCTTAGAGTTACATATATTGTATAACATTTGTATGCATTAAGCTTTATTGTACATCATGCTTAATTGTTTTTTATGCTCAATAGTATTGTACATATAGATATAATTTGTAACATTTGTATGCCTTAAGTAATTGTATATCATGCTTAATTATTTTTTAATTATATATAAATATAATTTGTAACACTTGTATGCATTAAGCTATTGTGCATCTTGCTTAATTGCTTTTTTATGCTTAATGGTATTGTACATATAGATATATTTTGTAACACTTGTATGCATTAAACAAATGTACATCATGCTTAATTGTTTTTTTTACGCTTGATGGTATTGTACAATAGTGTACAAACACTCTGTTGTGCTTTATATTAGAGGTGTTGTACCTTATGATTTGTTAGTTTAAAAAAAAATTTACTTTTTAACCTAAAACTATTTGACTCTTTACTTTTAATCTAAAACTATTTGTTTTTTTTTTGTTTTTTTACTTTTAACAGCTGAACTTTTCATCTTTTGTAATTCAACCTCGCAACTTTTTTTTTTACTTTTAACTTTGGTCCTCTATACTTTTCATTTTCACATAATTTTCGTTTTACGTTTCGTTCTAAATTTTGCGAGTTAACACGGCGCAACGTGCGTGTGTGATTTAACGTTTTTACGTCGTCTATTTTTTTCCTGTTTGACAGGTTCATCGTAACGCGCGGGTCCTAAATTGACTTAGTTATTCTTTTATATGTTTACGTTTCGGTTTAATTTTTTCGCATTAGCACCCCGCAACTTCAGTGTTGATGATTGCTGACAGTAATGTGGTATTGGTGTTCACCCCCGCTGCAACGCGAGGATGCTTAATACTAATTTCCAGCAATTTTCACCAAATATCTCATTTTATAACCCACACCACCATAGTGGGGTAATCCTTAATTGATCATTTCTTAGAGACTTCAACCAATTAACCCAATTTTCAATAATTTTCACCAAATATCTCATTTTATACCCAATTTACCATTTCAAACTTCTAGCACATTTTTAAAAGTTGGACTACTAGGGCACGTTTGTATTGTTATCCGTTAACCTAAAATTGGACACCTTTGGACGGTTCCATGCATTTCAATATTAAAATAACGAGGATTGATTGAGAACATTGATTTTGTTATTCGAACATATAACACCATAGTATGCATGCCAAAAATTTAAATAATTTGACACCATCACTTTGATCATGATCGTTGGGTATCGTTGATCACCTCTTAGATTCGCCTTACAAACTCGTCGGACACATTCTCTAAACGCTATGCGTACAGTCAGTGCTACTAACCATCCTTGGAGGTCTCATCTAGCTTCACATATGTTGTACAAAAGTTAAATGTCGTGGCTAGTCGGATTACGTAAGAACTCTTTACTGTATAACATAATAATCAAATTATAAAAATGCTCTACACATTCATGTGAAGTACTAGCAGACATAGCCATAAATTCATCACATTCTTGAGGAACATTATAGTTACTAGTTGACGAATCACTAATGCGATTTTGTAACAGCGTGAAACTCTTTTTATACATAACGTCGTAACCTTTTTTAAATCATCTTCTCCAATAATTTTTAAAATAATTTATTCGGTAAACGAAATTTCGCTCTAAACATCGCAACATCGTACTTTGAGTTTTCGACGAATAATCATTCATTAGAACTTGATAAGTCAATTCATGGTTATCTAGCACATATTTTCTTTTTATTGTGTCATATCGTCAAGTTCCATTGTTGCAGCGACCACTTTGCCATAAAGCTAATACCACTAGAATCGGATGGGACGGAAAGAAACTCAAGACTACTAGAATCGTATGGATTAAAACCCATTGTGTATGAAATGAATGGAAAATATATTAATTTAGAAGGTGAAAAAGTAATTTATTTTTTATTTCAAACGGTCAAAAGACAATAGCCAACGATCACTTTTCGAGTCTTCATCTCCGGTTTGTATAACTCGTGAAACAGCCCACACCCCAAACTCGAAAGGGTTGCGACGGTGTACCTGCCTAAGCCTCCCAACTTGCCACTGTCCGCCTCACTCTGTGTATAGTGTCCCTTCCACCCTAAGGAGAAACTCTATATTGGTTATAACTAGTAAATTTCCTCGCGCGATACGGCGGGTCTAAATGTAAAGTAACTTGAATTTGTGAAGTGAAGGGCTGAACCGTTGTCAAACGAAAGTTACGTCAAACAGATAAACTGAAGATATACATAAAAACAAGCACGGAAATGTATTATATATGGCCCAACTTATTTGTGAAAGAAATTATATCGAACACCAACTTGAACTTATACTAACATGTACATAAAAATAAGTAAAAAATAAGTTTTTTAAGTTAAAAATGGTATCACGCTTTGCGGTGGGGCTGAAACATAAATTAAGCCAAATTTATGAAGTCTAATGAAAACATATTATATTTGACATGCCTTGTTGTAAAACAAAATTTATGCCAAAACGTAAATCAATTGTAGCGTACAAAAAGGCAAAAAAAACCTCTTATATCTAAGCTTACCCATTTTCAAATAAACGTAATCAACTTGAATTAATACCAAGACGTACATAAATATAAGCACGTAAAAAATGATTATAAAGTTTTTTGAAAGTTTAACAGTTATGAGTGTCATACTAGATGTTGAAGGGTAAAGACAAAAAATAATCAAAAACTTACTAAAAGAAAAAAAAACATAATCAACTTGAATTTATGTCAATACATAAATAATAAAAAATGATTATAAAATTTTTGAAAATTAAAAGGTTATAAGTATGAATGATATATGTTAAAGGATAAAAAGTAAAAAATAAACAAAATCTTTCTAAAAGAAAAAAAAAGGTTGACCAGTGGTTAGTCGCCATGCAATAGCTCGTCACTGGGGTTATCCAACTTATGTTTGTAAGTATAGTGAATTATTGTTGTTTCTTATTTATTTATGATAATATGATTATAGCATTTATCTTTATTTTTTTTTATCAAAATTATCACATGCTAGTCTTGATTCCAGATTACAATAGACGTTAGACGTTACAAGAAAACAGAGGCTTCACTGACGAATATCGTCAGGAAAGCTCTATAGGTGAAAGTCTCATGAGAATTATGAAAATTTTGTTGGACTGTGTCTTGCTGGTAGTTATTAATTATGTCTTTACCAGTGACTTTAAAAATGGTGTTTTTAATGTAAAAATAAATAGTTATATGTTTATTTATGTTATAATATACTTGATAACTAACACGATTGTATCAAATATTCCCATGCAATAAGTTGCATGTATAAAAAGAAAACTAAGCAGTTGTTTTCATCAACTAATGTCACTTCAAATTTACAACATATCGTCCAATCACAAGTGAGACGCCGGTTTAAAACGCATCCATCACTTGCATTTTTTACGGATATAAAACTCTATAGTTTCGTAAATGCCCGAAACTTAAACTTAGTGTGTATAAAATATAACCAGTGGTCTTTTTTAACATAGGGGAATCAACTTTGATTACCCAACAAGTGTTGTTGGTGAGTATTTGTTACTAAAAAAATGTAATTTGATGTAATAAAATCTTTTTATGCTTGTTTCATAAATGTCTAAATGAATATTCTGACCAACGAAAAAAAACTTGATTTATTTTAGTTTTTTTTTTTAAATATAACTTTAGAATATTTCTAGGAGTGATGCATAAAAAGTAAAAGAAGATAAAAAGAAAAGATGCATTCATACATACATAGATACCCTATTAATCAAGCATCTGGCAAGTGCTCTCAAGAAAGTTGTTGCGCTTTTGAGCAAGGTTTTCAGCCACATAAAATATTTATGATTTCAAACGTCATAAAGCTAAGCATATTTGTCTGTATTAGCAGCCAGCCCGTGATAGATAGATAGATATATAAGAGCTAAAGCGCAGTTAAGATCTGATAAAAATATACTTAGATACATGATCCTGAATTAAAAATTGTTATTATACTTTTGGTCACCAGTAATAATTAGTTTATTTAACAAATCTTTTAGCCACATGAGTAGTTTTTATTTTTTTATGTTTTATTTATTTATTTAAAAAGAGGGAACATTTAAGTCGCAAAGCATCACAGGGTACTTGTTTACGAGACACAATTTATGAACATCAATAACTTCTGCAGTTCTATATAATCAATTTTGTAGCTCCAATAATTTTGATGACAACCGTAGGTAAAGCATTTAATGCTAGGATGATATCCTTGAACATGGGTCAAGATTATAGAATTGTAATCATGTTTATTTAATAAATAATTAATATAATAACAAACAAATATAGTAAGACTTGTAGGAAATAGGAATGGTTATCTTTGAAGAGGAAATATGAAATAGAAAGAGTTCGAAGATGATGAGAATGCATGCTCTCTGCCCTTAAGACGACAAACAATCGTATGTTGAATATCGTCACTTATCAATTAGTGTTATTGAGGAGTTTTCTAGTCTTATATTCAATGCTAATGATTAATGATGATCGGTTTAACACTCTATATATTTTTATTTAAGGTATCTAAAAGGAAATCTTAATTGCTCCTTTAAACTAATCAATATTTATAAGGGTAACTTTGTAGAATAGTAACCAAGTTTTAAAAGTTTTTCAATTAGGTCACTCAAGTTTCAAAACTGTTCCAATCAGGCCACTCAACATTCATTTTTTATTAAAATTAAGGGTTTTTTCATCCAATTCATAGGTAACCGTGGTGATGCGGTTTTTTGTTTATTTTTTTCCCTTTCATTTGATGATTACGTCGAGTGATTACGTGGATTTTAACTTGTTTTTTTAATTTTTAATGTAATTAAAGTGTTTTTATTGTTAATAAATTAAATTTCATATATTAAAATAATCCGACCCTAACATCTTATGCTCAATTTTTCTCTTGCACATGAAAAAAAGGACATGACTCGATTTGAGTGTTAAGTTATCTAATTGGGAAAAAAACGATACGAGTAACCTAATTAGAACACTTTTGAAACTTGGTTAATATTATGTGAAATTTTCCCTATTTATAATTACCACCATCAATTAATTGTAGTGGACTAAGTATGTGGTATTGAATTGATAAGCTTTCAAATGATCCGTAAAGATATTTCGAACAACACATCCCAAAATCATTTCTTAAATAATTAATTTAAATAACTAAAATGTAGTCTTGAAATTACAAATATTAATTTTAAAATATAGAAAATAATGTTGTAATATAAATAACAGACATTCCATAAATTACAAAATACAATACTAAATCAAGATATAAAAAATAAAAATGATCACTCGTCTAGATTAGGTATGTGGGTGTTTGTAACTAGTATTTAACTCGCTCTTCGCAGCGGTATTGTAGTTTTCGTAAATGTTAATACAACTCAAGTTATAACGTACTTAGAAATAAGAAAGAAAAAACTAAAATATGTAGAAAAAGAAAGGAAAATTTAACAAAATGGATATGAGCGAAAAAAGAAGGAAAAAAATTAACAAACCTAAAAAAAAAGTCGACAAAGGAAATAACTAAACTAATAAAATATTATAAACAAATGAAATGTACCAATTAAATATTATATTACTAGGTTGGAATCCAATGTTTTACACGGGTTGAATAAGTATAACTTTATATACTAAGTAATAAAAAATTACACTTTTAAAAACTCGTGCATTGCATGGATTGAATAACACGTTGAATTTTTCTACGGTGTTACAATGATCCATGTTAATCTTTTCAATATCGTTACAGTTGCCCCCTTAGGGACTCATTATCCTCGATGACGTTTGCCCCACCATCTCGAACGACACATGAGTGGCTTTGCTTTGATACCATTTGTAACATCTGACCTCTCATACAGCCAATGTTGTCCACTTTGCCCTTGATGGGTTGCCCATCTAAGAACTCACATATTTGTTTTTTGTTACCCCGGTGGAGACTTCCCAGGAAGTCACTCATCCTACTACTCCCACCTGAGCACGTGTAATTGTAGAGTTTTCGTGTGTTCCACAGCCAACTAAGCCCAAAATGCGTTGGTGATCTAAGAGGCAGGGCATATCTTATGAAGAAAAAATTTCTCATGTCCATGGCCGATGAGATTTGCCTAAAGTGTTACAATGGTCAACGTTAATCTTTTCGATAGCATCAGATTTGCTTAGGGTGTTAAAATAGTTCATGTTAATCTTTTTGGTATTGTTACACTTAGGGCTTGTTTGGTTCACATAATTTCTTTAAAGGAATTGAAGTTCATAAAGAGAATTGGAATTTGATCCAAATAGAATTAATTCCATTAGAATTTTGTAATGTGTTTGGTTTAGAAACTGGTAAATGGAATCGTAATTATTAAAAACTAAAAAGACAAATTTGTCTCATCTCTTTTATTTAAAGGAGTGAAGAACGAAAATATGAGGTTATTTTGTTAATTGAAAATCATTTCAATTGAAAGTTTAGAATTCCTTCTTAAATAGGAAGTATTGTTAAATTCCTTTGATTGATGAAATTTGATGAAATGTTTTCCTATTTCATTTTTATTAAAACCAATCAAACATGATTTTTGATAAAATGTTTTTCAATTCTATTTTTTTTTTAAATCCATCAACCAAACGACCCCTAATTGTTTTTAAACCTTTATTAGTTTTGGTATTGTTACACTAATTGTTCAGAAACCTTTATTAGGTTACAAGCTGTTGTAACAATTGTCATTAGTGCAATGGTCAGTTTCTTTTGACCAAAACTACATAGTTAAATCGCTAAGTCCATTCATGCATTCCTAGATAATTATTGCTATACTTTATTTAGACATACTATTGCAATCGATTTAGATACATTGTTACAATTTGACAGTTAGGAAAAAGAAAACGCTTTGTTTTAATACAATAAATCAGACGATAGTCAAATTTAGTAAGCATTCTTATTTTACGGGATAACTTTAAAAAACCATATAAGTTTAAAACTATTGAAAAGTTATAACTTTAAACAATAGTGTTTATCATTTTCAGCCTTTTGTAATTTTATATCATTCTTAATGTTATCATTTACTTCAATCTTAACTATTGAAAAAACTTAATTAAAGGTTAAACTTACTCCACTTTCCATAATTTTTTTCACAAGAACAAAGAGAGATATTCACAAAAATTGTGGAGTGAAAACACAGATTTGGAAAGTTGCATAAGTTTTACGTCACATTAAAATCTTGTTTAACAGGAGTCATTATAAGAACTTATAAAGTCAATAAAAGTATAACACATATATCTTATTATTAAAACAACAGTCATTAAAAAAACGTAGGAATTTCTTTGTGATCCTACTCTATGCAGTATGCATATTGCATAAAAATGGTACACCAGTCATTAAAAAACATAGGAATTTCTCTATGCAATATGCATATTGCATTCAAACAAGTCAATTCCTCTTTTGTTTTACAGCACCAGAATCCATATTCTCCCAATTACATTTGTTGCTTTTACAATCAATCAATACTTTTGCCATTAACTTTGTCACTTTTGCAATTGTTGTATTTTTATCTTTAGTTTACATCAAATAGAATGTGCGTGGCTTAGTGATCGATTGAAGTTTAAAATCTCTCTCTCTCTCTCTCTCTCTATATATATATATATATAATATATATATATATGTGAAAGATAAAACGAAAACCCACTTTAGTCGAGAAAACTATATGTAACATTTTTATAAAAAAAATGTAAAAAGCGCTTACTTGTTTTTTTAAATGTTCAAAATTTGTATGTTACATTTTTTTGTCATATATATTATGCAACATGAAATTTTTAATATTTTTTAAAAATAAACTACTCGGCCTTTTTTGTGTTTCTTTTATACAAATGTTCAAATATATGTATGTTATATTTCCTATTTTTTTAGAAAAAAATAAAAATGTTACATGGGGTTTTTACGAAGGTTTTTTAAGTTTTCTTTAACTCAAGTGGGTTTTCGTTTTATCTTTCCCATATATATATATATATGTGTGTGTGTGTGTGTGTGTATGTAGAGGTTCATGTGAGAAAATTTAAAAGTGTGATAAAGATAAGAAAGAATTTAAACCATTAGATATTTAATCTAATGGTTGAGATCATAGTGACAATTATGTAAATAGTGTTGACTATTAAACTAACTAATTTTCTAGATTAAGGGTATAAAGGTAAATTTAACATTTTTAAATTAAGAAAACTAACATTAATGCACATGCAAAGTTCCCCCCTTCTTTTTTAAACGTTAATAACTTTTTATATGTAACTATTTTTTAAAAAAATTACACCATAATAACGAGTGTTTTTATCTTTAATATGAGTACCATATTGATATACTTATGTAGAGAAAAAAATTACGTCTCGCTTGGATGTTTTAGTTCATGGTGTTTTTTCTATGTTCATACAATGGTGTTTTAATTGTAGGGTGTTATTTCTGTTATATTTCTGTTCTTCGTAAGATGTATGCCTTCAATATACATATTGTGGTGTTTTTATGAGTTAGGGTGTTATTCCTGTTATATTTAATGCGAGGACAAAGGTCCTTGCATTGCTGTGGTTTCTGGTGTCTTTAGTAGGTTTCTATTGCCTTCAAAAAGTTAGGGTGTTATTTTTGTTTTTATATATTTAGGGTGTTATTTCTGTTTGATTCTGATTAAAGTGTTGACTGGTGTTATATTAGAGTGTTATTTCTGTTATATTCAATGTTAAGGTGTTCTTTATAATATGTGTGCCTTCAATATAACTGTTGTGGTGTTTTTATGAGTTATGGTGTTATTTTTGTTATATTTCTGTTCTTTATAAGATGTATGCCTTCAATATACATGTTGTGGTGTTTTTATGAGTTAGGGTGTTGTTTCTGTTATATTTTTGTTCTTTATAAGATGTATGCCTTCAATATACATGCTGTGGTGTTTTTATGAGTTAGGGTGTTATTTCAAATTCGAAAACCCTACAATAACTGCCAAAAATCGGTTGCATATATTCATTCCATAATTAGATTTTATTAGTTAAATTACAATTATACTCTTAAACTACCAAAATAAAAAGAGACATGTCACCTCCAAAATCTTTCTTATCCTTCTCACACTTTTAATTTTCTCACAATAACCTCACCCTATATATATATATATATATATATATATATATATATATATATTCACGGTTTGATATTTCATCAAATAACACCATCCAACTTGTTTTTTTTTTAAATCAAACCGTCCAAATTAACATAAGTCGATCGGTTGTGAACATTTTGGTTAGTTTTCCACAAATATAGAAGTACATGCTTGAAAAATGTGGACTTTTGTTTTAATTAATATATGCACTTTACTATCAAATAGATAAGAAGTATAATGTATTATTTGGGAAAATTATACTTTTTCTTACTTTTATGTCAAACCTGAGTGTATTATTTTCATCCACAATTAATCGCCCATGTCATATTCACATATCCATGTTTTCAATGAAAATAGGTTATCTTAGAAATAGAAATAAGTGACAACTGAAAAGGACTTATATATAAAATAATGTGAATAAAATACAGTTATATTATATTATATTAAGACATATATATATATAAAAAATTAGAGAAGTTATTATATATATATATGATTAAATAAGTTATTAGCTATAATAAAAGATAAAGTAAATCGTAGGTGACTCACAAGCATGATCACATTTAACCATGTGAGATGTGGGATCATCTTATATATTGTTAAACTCCTTTGTCTTTCGTAATTGTCTTCTTGTCATATTTTTATTTTATAATTAAAGTTAAATACTATTTATTTAAATTAAGGATATTTAGTTGAAAATCATCTAAAGTATGTTAGTATTATATATATATATATATATATATTAGATAAATTGTTAGCTAAAGTAAAAGATAAAATGAATGTAGGTGACCCGTGACTCACAAACACATTTACTTTTAACTATGTGGAATGCGGGGTCGTTTCTTAATATTGGTAAACTCATTTGTCTTTTATAGTCGTCTTCCCTTCATATTCTTATTTTATTATATATATATATATAATTTATATTTATACTTATATTGTTGTTGAAGGACCATTAATAGTAATTTTATTTTTAAAATTATATATAGTTTTTTATAATATTTTGTTATTTTAATATTATAATACCTTATTATTATTATATGTAGTTTTAACATATTTCTTTTTTTTTTCATTTTATCATTTAATTTTTATTTTTCATATTACTTTTTATTTATCATATTTTTTCTTTTTTTAAATAATATTATCTTTATCAATTAATTTAATATTGTTTATTCTTCCACCTAGAAATTCTGATATAGATATTGTTAAAAATTAAGTTGTATTCAAACTAGAGTATATATTTGATATCATTTTATGGTATGATGATAAACTAAACTAATTCTAATGTTTGGTTTTGGAAACAACATGCTTCATTTTTAAATATCGTTTGTTTAACTCGTTTGCTTCGTTTCACTACAATGCGCAATGCTAATAAAACCTAATTAAAGTTAAAGCCTTTTGTTTATATTCTTATCTTATAATTAAAATTAAATACTATTGATTTAAATTAAGGATATTTAGTTATTAGTTGAAAATCATCTACAGTATTTAAGTGCTTAATGTGAAAAACGCTAACAAAGAAAGCTCATAATTAATTTTATTCTTGGAGGTGATATTTTATTTTATAATTAAAATTAAAAAAGATAAATAACAAATATAACTAATTTTTATAAAGACATATGGGTTTAGTATTTGTGTAATGTGGATATTTACTTAAAAGTCTATAATTAATTAAAAGTTCAGTTTGAAATTGTCCATAAAATACAACTACGTGCAATGAAAATAAAAAATTATGGTAAAATATGAGTTCAATCGGATTAACACACTATGAGATCCAACTACTACTGATTTCTGAAACAACTTTGGAAATACATAAAGGTTGGAAATGTAATCAATCATAATTTTATCTTCAAAATGAAGGAGTTGATAGGGTGTAAACAAGTTTTATTCTAGATATAAATTTTATTCGAAAACGACATGGTCAAGTATCATATAATTTTATTTTTATTTTAAATAAGAATTTGTTTTTCTTTACAAATTATGATATATAATGTTTCATGAAATTCCGGATATATCGTTGCAACGCGCTGCTTATTTTTATCTACGTATCAGTATAAATTTTGTTTAAAACGGAGTTACGTAAAGGCTCCCAAGGTTCACCCACTGCCAAATAGCTAAAAAATACTTTGTAACAAACACGCAACCTTTTACCGACAACTGTAACCTGCAACCTTATGTCTATGCTTGCTCAATTTTTATGTAATCGGGTTAGATACGATTGTAACATATTTTATATATTGTGCATACAGAAAATTCCTGTCGCACTATGCGGAGGAATTGTACTAGCTAGATATTATCTAGTGCAGTTTTAGCAAAAAAGTTGTTTTTATATTATTATTATTATAATTAAGTTTAACCATATTTTCTTTTTATCTTTTAACTTTAAAAATACAATGTTTTATAGAATACCTAATATTCACTTGCGATATGCATATTTTTATCATTGTCTCAATAACACTTTTTTCAAAACAAAGTTGTATGTAGTAATATACAAGTAAACAAACTATAAATATACATGTTATCAAAATTATCTCACATTTATTTAATTATTAATCTATTTTATAAATTGACGTCGTTTACCTTTTTCGTTATTCTACTAATATAAGTTTTGAATTGAATTTACTGTTTGTGACACATTAATTTTTATCCATGTGTCGATGTAACTTTTGTTCAAAATTGAACAAGTCATTTATAATTTATTTGTTTGTTCTTAACCGCGACGAAACAAACTGATAAAATATATCTTTTTGTAATTGTAAGTTATAGCGACTACTTGGTGCCGTGGCGAATATTTCAAGCAAACAACAGCGATACATGTATCCGTACTAACTGTTTGATATCCTCATAGGCATATTACGATTTTATTTTTTGGGTACCTCTTTCGGTTTCTATATCGAATGTCAGTATTATACCGTTAACGTAATGAAATGAACCAATATATATAAACATGGTTTAAATGACCGGTTTAGCCCCTTAATTACATTTTAAATATGATCAAAGGTCTTTAAGATTTCTAATGACTGGAAAATTTCAATCCATATTAACTGCAAAATTTCAATTCAGATTAATCGGAAAAATTATTTGATGTGGCTGGTCATCCCTTTTCAATCTTAGTTGGACTATAGTTAAGAAATATATATAGTATGTAAATATGCAAATAATATATATATATATATATAGGGTGAGGTTATTGTGAGAAAATTTAAAAGTGTGAGAAAGAATAAGAAAGAATCTAAACCGTTAGACATTTAATCTAATGGTTGAGATCATAGTGACAATTCTGTAAATAATGTTGATTATTAAACTAACTAATTTTCTAAATTAAGGGTGTAAAGGTAAATTTAATATTTTTAAATTAAGAAACTAACATTAATACACATGCAAAGTTCCCCTCTTCTTTTTTAAACATCAATAACTTTTTATACGTAACTATTTTTTTTCAAAAAAAATTACACTATAATAACGAGTGTTTTTTATCTTTAATATGAGTACTATATTGATATACTTATGTATCGTTATTTCTGTTTTTATATATTTAGAGTATTATTTCTGTTTTGATTCTGATTAAAGTGTTGATTGGTGTTATATTAGGTGTTATTTCTATTATATTCAATGTTAGGGTGCTCTTTATAAGATGTGTGACTTCAATATAACTGATGTGGTGTTTTTACGAGTTATGGTGTTATTTTTGTTATATTTCTGTTCTTTATAAGAGATATGCCTTCAATATACATGCTGTGTGTTTTTATGAGTTATATTTATGTTTTTATAAGATGTATGCCTTCAATATACATGCTGTGGTGTTTTTATGAGTTAGGGTGTTATTTCAAATTCAAAAATCCCTACAATAACTGGCAAAAATTGGTTGCATATATTCATTCCATAATTAGATTTTATTAGTTAAATTACACTTATATCTTTAAACTACCAAAATAAAAATGGACACATGTCACCTCCATAATCTTTCTTATCATTATCACACTTTTAAATTTTCTCACATGAACCTCTACCTATATATATATTATTTACGAAGTACGATAAATAATAACTTTATTTTTATAATAATATATAGCTTTTTATTATATATATATATTATAATTATTTTATTTACTTTAATAACATATTTTTAACTTTTTTTTTCTCTTTTTTTAAAACCATATAATGTTTCATTTATCATTTTTAAATATTTTTTCCTTTATTAGAACGTATTTTCATTTATCAATTAATTTGATACTTTTTTTAACAATTTACATTTATAACTTTTTTTAAAAACTTAAGTAACTAGTTGTGCTTGATTTTTCCCTCGACATTCCGTTATAAGTTTTGTTAAAAACGAAGTTATACTCAAAATAAAGTATTTATTTGGTATCATAAAACGATACAATGATAAACTAAACCGTTCTAATAGTTTAGCTTTCTAAAAAACATGTTTTATTTTCAAATCACGTTTCTTTTACATTATCATTTGTTCGATTTGGCTGAAACACGCGACGTAAAAATAACTAGTAAAACTCTATTTTGGAATACAAATCACAGTTATAAACAAATCTTTGTGGTTCAATTCGATCAAACAATACACGCTTTTGTTATGGGCAAAATGAAGAAAGGTGATTTTATATAAGCAAACTTGATTAACATAACTAACAACGTTGAGTTTTGTAATTTTGTCTTTGATGTCAAAGGAAAAGACAAAACAAAAGAGAAAAACTATTAATTTGACATTTTCGTATTAACGTTTAAGTACACATGATAACGATTACTAGGGGGTGATAAGAAAAATTATAAAAATCTACAAGTTGATCAATAAAATTATGAAAATGAACATTGACTTTGTTTATTTTTTCTCATAGCACATTTAGTTTTTCTATCAATAAAATTATTAGACATGACATTATTCCATATAAAATTGTGATAGGATGTTAGCTACAATGTAATGTTTACCCATGGTTTAAAACTTAATTACAATATTGTCATTTCTTTACTTTTCAATTGGAGTGATGCTGTGTGTTTCTTTACTGATGGTGGGGTTTAAAAGGTTGCATCAAGACTTTATGACAGTGTTTTGAAAAATTAAATATCAAATAGTTTTTACATATTTTAGAAAGATCATATTGGTTGAGTTAATATTTACTAAAAGGGTATTGATATTTGTTTTTTTATTTAACTAATTTTACGATTTTAATTTCAAGGATAACATAGTTACTAATCGTGTTTATATAGAAAGAATAAATATATTTATTTATAAGTTATTTTAGTAATGTTTAGACAAGTTTTTACATCTCTTAAGAAAAAAACATGACTGCACTTTAACTCCTTAATTAGTCAAATATGAAATAAATGAAAATTATGTGAATATATTTTGCACGACTCGTTACATAATATCACATTTAGTCAGTTTGAGCATATGTCTTTAGTGTTCATGAAGAACGTCTTTTACAAGTCATGAAGCAAATAGTATGAGTTGTGTTAATGCGTTTTATGACTTATTTTGGGATTTCGATCGACATCTTTTTAGGCATGTTAAGATTTTGTTTTTCGGTTTTCTCTTTTTATTGTTATACCGAGCGTAGATATTGTATCAAGAACGTCGTAAACCGAACCAGTACTGACTGAATTCCGGCACAACGCACGGGAGGATTTTTACTAGTTTTTAGACATTTGATAAAAAATGTTTATACGGCATACAAATCAATCATAACATGTGTCTTTACTGGTGACCCAACGTGTAGTTTTTACTCACTGAGTCACAATCAAACACAATTTTATCTAACAAGGACAAGTGCCGTAATAAAGTTTGTTCATGTTGTATGTGCTAAATTCACGTATCGTGTCAAACATTTTGCGTGTAATTGTTTTATTGATTGAAAATGTCAAATTTTTGAAGGTACCTTATTTATTTTCCGAGTGTTAACGAGAGTTAAAAGGTACATGTGGTAAAAGTTCAATTTATCTAAACTGCAAGCATAAGACGACAACCGTCCACACTCACAGAAGACGTGTGCCATGACGAACGCCTCCCAAACGAACAAAACCACACCTCCGCCCCCAATTCAAAACTCTATTTTTTATTTTCATAATTATTATTCAACTTTTTCTATATTGCCCCCTCTGCATTTTGCATGACCACTTTCCCCCTTTACCATCCCTAAAGACTACTACCTCAACCTGTGATTTTATTTCATTTAACTTTTAATGGTTCATACTTCTTACTGTTTCAGTATTCAATGGTTTAGACTGTTTTGAGCATATGTTCAGACATTTGCCTCTGAATGGTTAAACATTATACTGAGTCTGAATAGTTAAGACCTCTAATTTGAATTGGTCAGACATTTGCATCCGAACAGTTAACCATTATACTGGCTCTTAATGATTCAGACCTCTTACTGGTTCAACAGTTAATGGATCAGACCTCTTACTGGTTCAGCACTTAACCATTCATAATTTGTCAAACAACCCCTTAATCTTTATGATGTTATACATATGTATATTATTTTACGAACCGCTATTTAAACTAACGCAATGAGAAATTTCCTTTTCTCTGTGTTTCATCGTAACTTAAGTTCTTGATTTTTTTGTTAACCTTATTTATTGATTTTCATTTATTAATTAGCTTTATCTAAGAAACAAAGCTTTGCTTTTTTTTTCTTTCTAAATTTGTTCACATGTAGCATAGTTGATCCAATGCTAGATCATATGTGTTATGTCATCAAGCTCTTCGTATCTTGACTTGTTCTTCAAATTTGACTTTGTCGGAGGCTCGGAGCTGATCAAACTTTGCAATTTGCATGGTCAGGGATCGATTCACGATTGAACAATACATATTTGTTTGATGCATCATCTTACTTATATCAGCCAAGTTTTCTTTTTTAATTGTTTACTTTTTTGACATTCGTTGTTGGTGAGATTTTATACATGATATGAACATGCATATCTATCACATGTTTGTAAATTTTACTACTATCAACGATAAAAGAAAATGTATTTTACGATACATACTCTGTGTATAGTAAGTTAATTTTTTATATATTTATCATTAAGGTATGATTTAATAAATTTTGGATTTAGCGACTCATTCATATTATTAGTTCAGTTTAAATGTGTTCCGTAAGAATTATGATGCTGATAAAACAACATTCTAAACACACATATTGTCTAAATCCTTGTGGGACATGATATTAACTCACTTATCTAAATTGGCATTGTTGTTATCATAACCTAAGAGACTACGATATTGATAGAACATCTATTCAAACTCACCTATTGTCTACATCCTTGCAGTATTGGAACCAAATCTATAGGGCTTGCCCCCGGCCCCCATTTAAATTTATATATATATAGTAATTGAAGTTTTGTAAAAAAAACCTATATAAAATCTTCTTCATTGCTTTAATATAGGCTTCAATCCATTGAAACTGCTTCAGATTTGTTCTCCATTGACTGATTCAATATTAATTTGGTTTATTTGTCAATTGAATTTTCCTTTTAAAGTAAGAAAAATAAATTTTATCTAGACATATTTACACACACAAGACATAACTAATTTTTTTTAACCGGAGCGCCAACGGGTAACGTTTTAAAAGAAAAGGGTAACGAAATCGAAAAAAACGTCAAAATTTTCCAAAATTTACATTACCGTCGGAGCGCCAAGGGGTAGCGAAGGCTACCCCTTGTTACTATGTAAGTCCGCCCCTGTCAACTATAAACGTTTTAGCTAATTATTGCTGGACCTAAAACCGAGTAAAGGAGTAGGATTTATATATGACAGAGTTATTGCTGGACCTACGGATTGTTAGTTTGGTTTATTATGAGGCCCCTGCTGGTTTGTGGTAGGAGCTGACCGATCGTTTTGGTGTTTTTAATAAAAGTTAACATTCAAAAGTTAAATTAGTAGGCTACAAACCCTTTGATACGAATATCAAAAAGTTAAATCCAATCTGGATACATACTCCAGGGGCAAATGTGTCACTCTTGATTGTTGATGGGGATACCCATTAAACGATGGATAGAAAAGGGGCTAGTTCGTGTAAAAACCATATATACACTACATATTCATAATCTGCTATAATATACTCTTTGCAATTTCACAGATCCCACTTTCCATTTCTCAAAAAAAAAAAAAAAAAAAAAAACCTAGATCACACCACATTTTCCGTCGACGGAGAGGAATAATTCATCCGTTTTCAATTTCATTACATCTAATTTGTAAGCATGCAGTTCTTCTTCATCATCACTGTTCATCTTCCCAACTTGTATATTCGACGAACGTTTCTTATTCGTAAAATCAAAAGAAAACAATCGATTATGTTGCTGTTATTGTTACATCACTCCAACTTTTTCCAATGCGGCTAGTTTGCTCTATTTTTAAGTGTCTTTAATTATTATAACTAGAATTGTTGGATCACGATTGAGGACTCCTGCAAGATTCGGTCGAATGTTTTCTGTATATTTATCTAATTATTATTTTTTGTTTTGTTTTGTTTTGTAGCAAATAATAAAATAAATAGTTACAAATATTTGTTTTGTTTATACTATTATTGATGTGAGATTTCCAATTATATTATCGTTTTGGCGTCATCATGTCACTTTCGGTTATGTATTCTCATCATCAGTCACTCCACGTGTGTAATCACACCAAAATAAACAAATATCATTATTATCGTAATATTTTAGAGGAAAAGTTGAAGTTTGATTTGTATTCTTAGTGTTTTACTGGATTTTGATTTCAGGTTTAAAAAAAAAACCAAAGAAGAAATCAAGTGGAGGCTGGGGTGTTGTTGCTACCCCTTTGCCATTATTCAGGTATGTGGTTCTTGACGTCATTGTCATTTGGTTATTCCAAAACCCAGTATTTTTTTTTTTTTTAATTTTGTTTTGTAAATTCAGCAAAGATATTATGTGTTCTTGAGAGTGAACATGTGATCGTACATAGGGCCCACCAATAATTTGTTTTTTTGGTACAACAACCCTAAAAACAACTCATAAAAACACCACCACAATAATATAATAAAATGGATGATGCAGTGGAAAAACATCCGCCAAAAACGTCCTATTGGGGATGTTGTACGTAATTTTGGCGTTGTCTTTGATAGAATCAGTTTTGATGCCCCTAGTATCAAGATAACTTTTCAAAAATAAGGTCCGTTTTCTTCTTGTAGCTAGTACAGTAGTATTGATCAAATTTCAATAATTGATAGAATCTGTTAACTGCTTGTTGTTTCTTTCAGTCCTTTTATGATACTGTTGAATTTTTGTTTACTTGTAAGGCTTGTTGATTCATACATATCTTTCTAAATTTGGCATTTTCAGTGTTGGGAGGGCAAAGAGGGTAGTGAAAAAAAGACACAATGGCTGCTCTATGGAGTTCATTTTGCGGGTGTTCAATCACCAACAAGAATTGTGATTCAGATGTGATTTTCATCACAAATCCATCATCGTGCATGAATCATGTTCTGGTCATTTGTTTTGATGTACTGCTCCTGGTAATGTTACTCATCAACATGTTGTACAAATCACCATCAAAATCCACTGGAAGATCATCTTACTTCCAAAGAAAAACAGGCTTGCAGTTAGTTTCCATGATCTTTAACGGTCTACTGGGAACTCTGTACTCATGTTTGGGCATTTGGACATTGAAGACCACAATAAGCACAAAACACACCACTCTTCCTTTGCATCAATGGATACTCTTCTTGTTCCATGGATTAACATGGTTAGCGGTCTCACTAACAGTAAGCCTGTTAGGGAAACGTTTTCCAAAAACGCCCCTTCGGCTTCTGTCAATAACTGCCTTTCTGTTTTCGGCGATTATTGGCATTTTCTCTGTAGCATCTTTTATTGATAACAAAACAGCGTCAATCAAGATAGCTCTGGATTTAACATCTTTCCTAGGAGCAGCATTGTTATTGGCATGCACATACAAGGGCTACAACTATGAAGAAACTGATGAGAACGACCTTTATACCCCTCTAAACGGTGAGAGCGAGGGCATCAAAGAAGGCTATAATGACAATCTTACCCCTCTAGCGAAAGCGAGTTTTCTCAATGTAATGTCATTTTGGTGGTTAAATCCGTTGATGAAAACGGGTAGTGAGAAGACCCTTGAAGAAAAAGATATGCCCAAATTGTGCATTGAAGATAGAGCAGAATCGTGCTATTTGGCTTTTGTAGACCAGTATAACAAACAGAAACATTTGCATCCGTCACCCTCAATTTTGAGGACAATAGTGATGTGCAATATGAGAGAGCTTCTAACATCTGGATTCTTTGCATTGATGAAAATAATTACAGTTTCTGCAGGTCCTCTTTTTCTCAAAGCTTTCATAAGGGTAGCTGAGGGTGATGAAAGTTTTAATGGTGAGGGGTACGTGTTAGCTATTGCACTTTTCTTTTCGAAAATCCTAGAGTCGTTGTCACAACGACAATGGGATTTTAGGTGCAGACTTATTGGTATAAGAGTTAGATCGTTACTTACATCAGCAATATATCAAAAACAACTGAAGTTATCAAATGCTGCCAAAATCACACATTCGGCTGGTGAGATAATGAATTATGCAACTGTGGATGCTTACAGAATCGGGGAATTTCCCAATTGGTTACATCAAAGCTGGACAACAGTTCTCCAGCTTTTATTTGCACTCTTGATTCTTTTACAAGCTGTTGGTTTGGCTACATTTGCAGCTTTGGGAGTCATCATATTGTCAGTTCTTTGCAATATGCCACTTGCTAAACTACAACACAAGTTTCAGTCAAAATTAATGGTTGCACAAGATGAAAGGCTTAAAGCAGTTTCTGAGGCACTTGTGAATATGAAAGTTTTGAAGCTTTATGCATGGGAAATTCATTTTAAGGGTGTGATTGAAAAACTTAGGGAAATTGAGGTTAAATGGTTATCAGCTGTTCAGCTTCGAAGAGCTTATAACAGCTTTCTTTTTTGGTCATCCCCTCTTTTGGTCTCAACTGCTACTTTTGGGGCTTGTTATTTTATCGGGATTCCATTAAATGCTAGCATTGTTTTCACATTTGTGGCAACTTTACGTTTGGTTCAAGATCCGATTAGAACCATCCCTGATGTTATTGGGATTATTATTCAAGCGAAAGTAGCTTTTTCAAGAATCTTGATTTTTCTCGAGGCACCTGAGCTGGAGAGTGCTCATGTGAGGCAGAAGGTGAGCAAGGAGGGTTTGGATTACAATATTGTTATTGATTCGGCGAGTCTGTCATGGGATGGGAATCTGGTAAAGCCTACCCTACGGAAGATTAATTTGCGGGCTCGATTGGGTCAAAAGATTGCTATATGTGGAGAGGTGGGATCAGGGAAGTCCACGCTTTTGGCGGGAATTCTTGGAGAGGTTCCGATAATTGAGGGAACTGTAAGTATTTCTTTTCGCATGTTATTTCTTTCTTATAGGTAATCACTAATCTTGTTTTGATTTGCCTGAATATGTCAGCTTCGAGTATATGGGAGCATTGCATATGTTTCTCAGTCTGCTTGGATTCAGACAGGAAGTATACGTGATAATATTTTGTTTGGGTCTGAAATGGATGATCAAAGATACCAAGAAACACTCAAGAAGTGTTCTTTGGTGAAGGATCTTGAGCTGTTACCATATGCTGATCTTACAGAAATAGGAGAAAGAGGTGTGAATCTCAGTGGTGGACAAAAGCAAAGAATTCAACTTGCTCGTGCTTTATATCAAGATGCGGATATCTATTTGTTGGATGATCCATTTAGTGCTGTGGACGCACATACTGCTTCAAGCTTGTTTAACGTAAGTTGATTTACAAAATAATATATTTAGACTTAGTTAGACCTGTTTCCTTTGGAGCTTTGGTTATACCAAACATAACCTAAATCATCCCATTTATAAGTAACTGGTCATATTGTCGTATCTACTTTTAGTTAATTATTTCTAGTTTTACGTCTAAATCGTAACTTTGCTTGAAATTTTGTAGGAATATGTTATGGAAGCGCTTTCGAGGAAGACGGTTTTGCTTGTAACTCACCAAGTTGATTTCCTTCCTGCATTTGATTCTGTTCTGGTGAGTTAGTTAACATATACTCTATCGTGCTTGTAACGCACACGATTTACACAGCAGAGCCTTAAGTTGACATGTACTCTGTCGTGTATTATGGGTGGCTGCCCTATTTACACAGCAACTATGCGTACCATTTTATCGCGTATTATTTATTATATGTGTTTTTACAGTTAATGTCAGATGGGGAAATCCTAGCAGCTGCACCTTACAATCAACTCATGGCATCGAGCCAAGAATTTCAAGATTTAGTGAACGCACATAAAGAAACCGCAGGTTCCGAAAGGCTTGCAGAGGTTACTTCTTCCAGAAGGCAGATTCCTTCAATCAAAGACATTAAAAACAGTCAAACAAGCAAGATATCTGAAAATTCAGAGAACGGCCAACTGATCAAAAAAGAAGAAAGGGAAGAAGGTGACGCAGGTTTCACACCTTACATACAATACCTAAGTCAAAACAAAGGCTATGTGTTCTTCTCCATTGCAGCATTTTCACACGTCGCCTTTGTGGCATGTAATGTGGCTCAAAACTCATGGATGGCTGCAAATGTTGATAATGATGATGTTAGCACTCTGAAACTAATCGTGGTTTATTTAGTTATTGGGGTTATAGCAATGGTGTTTCTGCTCGCTAGATCACTCTTCACAGTTGCATTGGGACTACAGTCATCAAAATCTATATTTTCACAGCTGTTAACCTCTCTATTTCGAGTTTCTATGTCGTTTTATGATTCAACCCCTTTGGGTAGGGTGCTAAGCAGGGTAAATGTTACTGAAATAATCTCTGCTGTTATTTTATTATTATTTTTTGCAATGAGGTGGCGGCTAACATGTATTTTGGCATTTATTATTTTGTAGGTTTCGGTTGATTTGAGTATTATTGATCTTGATATTCCGTTCAATTTACTGTTTGCTGTTGCTGCCACAACAAATTTCTATACGAACACGGGGGTGTTAATCTTTGTTACTTGGCAAGTCTTGTTTGTCTCATTACCACTAATCTATGTGGCACTTCGTTTACAGGTAATTTATCTTACAGCAATTATATATATACACTATTTCGTGGGATTGATGTAAACGAGACTATAATTTTGAAATGTTGATGAATAAACAGAGGTACTACTTCTCGTCTGCAAAAATGCTGATGCGGATCAACGGGACAACCAAATCTTTGGTGGCAAACCATCTTTCAGAATCAGTGGCAGGATCCATGATAATAAGAGCTTTTCAACAAGAAGACCGATTCTTTGCCAAAAATCTTCAAGTTGTTGACATAAATGCAAGTCCTTACTTGCATAGTTTTGCTGCAAACAATTGGTTGATCCAACGACTAGAAACAATCAGTGCAACCGTCTTATCAGCTTCCGGACTCTGCATGGTGTTGCTTCCACCTGGCACTTTCAGTTCTGGTGAGCTTTCTATTTGTACTCTTTTCTTAAAAAGCGGATCGTTTTTGGTTAACTTTCAACTCTGATGAGTGTGCCATATTTAAAAACTTAGTTAATTATGAAGGGGTCAAAACAGACATTAGTTTTGTAACATTTATTACATCATGGTAGTGAAATGCTCTTATTTTGTGCCTTGTTCTGGTAGTAATTCCATCTTTTTGAGGCCTCTAAATGCTCTTTTTGCAGGATTTGTCGGAATGGCGATGTCTTATGGACTGTCTTTAAACATGTCACTTGTTATGTCAATTCAAAACCAATGCACTTTAGTAAACTATATAATCTCAGTCGAAAGGGTCAACCAGTACATGCATTTACCGAGTGAAGCTCCTTTAGTGATCGAAGAGAATCGTCCCCCTGCTAATTGGCTTGACACGGGTAAAGTCGATATTCAAGATTTGCAGGTAAAGTTCATATATATATATGTTTTTTTTGTTCCTTTAGCAGTTAAACACATAGAATAGAGGTGGCAAATTCAGTCCCTTTACTTACAATTGGGTCGATTCAGGTTATATATTATATTTAGAGGGTAAAATCATAATTTAGCTAAGAGTGAAATAGGTTATATAGGTCAAAAGTTACTCAAAAGTATTCTTTAGTGCATACTAAATAAACCCAACCCTTTGCCAAAAAATGTATGGTCAACACAAAACCGACCCGTTTCAACCCATGTCTAGAAGTACATGTATTGACCCAATCCCATTTTGACACGTCACCAACCGACCATAAAGCCACCTGTAACATAAAGTTTTAATCTTTACTAAAACAAAGTAAACATCTGGAAAACCCAGATTAGGTACCGACCCGATGCACCTCTTGTTCTTCGTGGGGTTACTTGTACATTTCAAGGTGGACACAAGATTGGTATTGTTGGGAGGACAGGCAGTGGAAAGACCACACTAATTGGCGCTCTATTTCGATTGGTTGAGCCTGCTGGTGGGAAGATTGTTGTTGATGGGATAGACATTTCTACAGTTGGACTTCATGATTTAAGGTCACGGTTTGGGGTTATACCTCAAGATCCTACACTTTTCAACGGAACGGTTAGATACAATTTGGACCCCTTATGTCAACACACAGATCAGGAAATATGGGAGGTAAGTTTGAAGGTTTTAAAGTAACTAATTTCTGTTTAAGTGCACAAATTCATGTGTTAAAATTTTAACTAGTATTTACCGTCTTATTTTTTGCTGTTGAAGGTTCTTGGGAAGTGTCAGCTTAAAGAGGCTGTTCAGGACAAACCAGGCGGGCTGGATTCTATAGGTAATGCATTCACAAAGTGAAACGTTAGAAGATGTTTGCAAATTACTTTATTTTAAATGAGAAATACAGTAAAACAAAGGATGTATATGATGTGTGATATTTGAATTTTGTAAGTACAGTGGTGGAAGATGGAACAAACTGGAGCATGGGGCAACGGCAGTTGTTTTGCTTGGGGCGTGCATTGTTAAGGAGAAGCAAGATCTTGGTTCTGGATGAAGCAACAGCATCAGTGGACAATGCTACTGACACAATGTTACAAGAAACCATTAGATCGGAGTTTGCTGATTGCACCGTCATCACCGTGGCTCACCGCATACCAACTGTCATGGACTGCACCATGGTTCTTACGATGAGTGATGGTCAGTTTTCTTATATTTACATCTTAATGCTCTCGCGTCCCAACTTCTAACTGCAAATGTTTCCAACTGGCAACAGGAAAAATCAGAGAGTATGATGAACCAATGAAGCTGATGAAAAGAGACGATTCGTTGTTTGGACAGCTTGTGAAGGAATATTGGTCACACTCTCAATCTACAGAAATTCTTTAAACTTGAATTCGAGATTTCACTACATACCGTACACCATTTAACTACGTATAATCCTACTGTTATACAGAGAATAAAACTCACCGAGGTGTATATATTCATTCATGTGTTCTTCCCCCGGAAAAAAGGCATAAAAATGTAACCATCTACACAGTTAACCTGTATGATATTGAGTACCAGTATGAACTATAAGAGTTGAGCGTGTCTACCAACCTAATATATGTCTTATAGTCCCACAATGTTAATCATGAATATGTAAAGTTGTATAAAACTCGAATAATAAGAAAAGTCCATGGTGGTGGCAGGTTTCCTTGTGATAAGAGTGAGTGAGTTTAGGCAACTTCATTTGTGATGGCAGGAACTACAACTGTGTTAGCAAAAGAAAAGAGTAGAATCTAGAGAGACAGAAATTTTCTACTTTTGCATACTTCTCTTACCAACGAGCATATGAGTTAAGTATAGTGATTACCAACTAACTTGATTGTTAGTTAGAGATTAACGATTCATACCCTCAAAGTTTTAGTTGTTTACATCCTGGCCCTTCTATCTATACTAGACATAACGGTGGTGGCATGTTTCGTCGCGATAGAGTGATGGCGACAGCCAACAAGTGACGACAAAATAAATAAATAATTAAACCATAATCTTTATATACACATAATGCATCACACGCCCATGGCATTATAGCCTAGTGGCATTTTATGGGCGGAATAAGATTTAAGGACCATTAGGTTCTGAGTTCGATTCCTAAGAGGGTTTTTATATATTTATTGGGTGTGATCTAGATTTGCCATTAAAAACATAATGCATCACACGAGATAGAAAATAAAAGAAAAAATGATCATCGCACAAATGGATGCTGAGAAAAAAAGAGTGGCGAGGCAACAATGTGTTCGGAGTGTATTTGTAAATAATAAAACCCTATAGAATTAATCAATTTACAATGGTACGTACACATTACAACATAAGAAAATCATAAATGATAAAATTTGTCCGGAAAGAGCACAAAAGTCAAAATCATAACCCTTAGTTTCACTACACAACTGGACCATGTCTCCACTCCAATTAGGGATGTATACGATTAGATTCTGATCCGAGTCAGGGTCAACCCAAACTAAAAAAATATACGAGTTGGCTCAACTTGGCTTGAAATCCCCTACTGAGCTGAAAACTCAAACGGTTATTCGGCTCGTTTACAACATGGATTGACTGGTGGCTCAATGAGCTACTTGAAATCGTAGACGACGGTAGCCAAAGAAAGGCGATGACTGTTCTTTTAATAGAAAAAATTAGCACTTTACATAAGAGCACGTCTTCACTTCAAATTGGGAAACGTATGTTGAAATCCATTTCTCTTTAATTATAAACTTTGGATTTTCAAACGAATTATCACATGATGTGAAGGGATTTATTGAGTCCGAGATAAACTTGGTAATCAGAATAATTGTAATTGTGTGGTGATTGTTATGAATCTTTTGGTTACATAGGGATATATATAATAATCATAAATACACTTAGATCCCTAAACTATAAACATGGTACATATATTGTCTAATATTCCCCCGCAAGCTAAGGTCGGGGAGCGACCCTTAGCTTGGATCGTAGAAAAAGAAACCGTTGTGATGATAATGGCTTTGTGAAGACATCATCAATTTGATCATTGGTGGAAATAAACTGCACCAAGAGTTTCCCGTGAGCGACCTTCTCTCTAACAAAATGAAAATCCACTTCCACATGTTTTGTGCGTGCATGGAAAACTGGATTTGCTGATAGATACGTGGCCCCTAGATTATCACACCATAATGTAGGCACTGACTGTATAGGAACACGAAGCTCAAGTAGGAGAGCTTGAAGCCAGGTGAGTTCTGCAACTGTGTCTGCTAAGGCCTTGTATTCTGACTCTGTTGATGACCGAGAGACAGTTCTTTGTTTCCGAGCAGACCAGGATACAAGGTTGGACCCAAGATATAAAGCATATCCCCCAGTGGATCGACGGTCATCCGGGCAGCCAGCCCAGTCAGCATCAGAGAAGGCGTTGATAGAATTGAAAGCCGAATCGGTGTAAGCATGAAGAAGGGTACTAGAGGCGTGTTGAATGAGAAGACCATACTCGATTGTACCTTGTAAATACCGCAAAATTCGTTTGACGGCCGACCAGTGGTTCTCAGTGGGAGAGTGCATAAACTGGCAGACCTTGTTAACAGCAAAGGTAAGATTGGGACGTGATAAGGTGACATACTGAAGAGCACCAACAACCTGTCTATATTTAACTGGATCAGAAAACGGTTGATTATCCCCAAGTGCTAAGTTAGCAGTGGTGGTCATTGGTGAAGGTACGGGTTTAGCGATTGGAGAGACCGGCTCGTTCAAGTAATTCTAAGGATATACTTTTTCTGCGAAAGTATCAGGTCATAACCTTTATTGGTGATTTCAATACCGAGAAAGTAGGAGAGGGAACCCATATCTTGAATAGCAAAGGATCGGCTAAGGCTAGTGACAATTCGATCTATCTCTTTAGAGTGTTACCTGTCAAAATAATATCATCAACGTACACGAGCATGTAAAGTAGAGTGCCCTGTGAGGAGTAGATAAACAGAGAGGGATCGGTTTTAGACCCCTGAAAACCAAGAGCATGCAGAGCAGTAGAGAGACGTTGAAACCAGGCTCGCGGTGCTTGTTTTAAACCATATAGAGGTTTATGAAGAAGGCACACATGATCTGGTTTGGTGGGATCAACAAAACCCGGAGGTTGCCGTAAATAAACTGTCTCTTTAAGTCACCATGTAAAAATGCATTTTGCACATCTAGTTGTCTTCACGACCATTTTTGTGTAGCAGCAAGAGAGAGGACCACACGAATAGTAGTGGACTTTACCACTGGACTGAAAGTTTCCTGATAATCAATGCCTGGTTGCTGATTAAACCCTTTAGCAACAAGGCGTGCTTTATAGCGTTTGATGGCCCATGTTGGATCCTTTTTCAATCGATAAACCCATTTACAGTCAACAATATTGGTGTTTGGGACACGTGGAACAAGAGTCCATGTGCCATTTCTCAAAAGCGCTGAATACTCTTCAGCCATGGCATTACGCCATTGAGGATGTCTGTTAACAACAGTAAAGGTGGCAGGTTTGGTGTCCGGAAAGGAAATATGAGCGTGGAAAGAGGTAGCATTAAACGGTTTTGTTTGTTTAGGATTGGGATGAAGATTGGCCGGCCGTGAACGAGGTTGGTTCGTGGGTAGGTGGTTCGTAAGGGATGGAACCGTGGATTGGTGGGCGTTGGGTGTTTGGGTCGTAGAGTGGTGTGTAGCGAGCGACGAGTATAGGTGTGTAGAAGGGGCGGGTTAGCGATGGTTTGTATTTGGTCTGTGGTTGTGCGTTTGGCAGCGGGATTGGACTGAGATGGTGGGGGTGGAGAAGATTGGGTAGGTTCAGAGGTGTGGGCTGGAGATGTTGTTTGGGTTGTTTGGGTCGGTTGTGGTGAGGCTTGGGTCGGGAATTGGAGAGGTTCAGTTGGTTGTGTAACATCCGTCAAAAACCGGATTTACCAAACCCGCTCCGTTTATTAACCGAACAATCAGTTAAAAATTTCGTTGCGTATTTAATGCCCAAAATAATTTTAAACGATACATAATTAATAAGTATATTGGAATATATAATTTATATTTGAAAAAGGATTGAAAATAAGAAAAAAAAATAAAAAGTTGCTGCCGGGTTTCGAACCCGGGTCAGCAGCGGATGCAAACAAAGCCTTAACACCTTTCCATTCAACCACTGCGCCACTTGTATTTCTTGTTCAATATTGAAGACAATTAATTCATAACATGAATATCGAATTCAAAATCGACGCGCCCAAATCCGTTGACGCCGGAAAATCCGACGTTTTCGTCAAACAGCGTCGGTTACAAATGACTTAACGTAAACATTAACTATTACATCGGTTATAACCGATGTCCTAGTCCGCGACAAAAGTTATAACCGCCGAAAATCTTTAACCGACGAATCAAGACGGAAATCGGACTAAATACGTCGATGTTCTGCCTATAAATACCCCCTCAAACCTCTGCTAACTTTTTCGCTCACAATCACACCTTTACCCGACGTAATTCCACTCGCCGGAAAAGTTCTGCAACTCGCCGGAAAACCGAGTCTTTCACCTTTGAGCCTTACTGAACACTCAGAACTCATACCGAAGCCACCCACACTCATCTCAAGCTCCCTGAAGACTCTCTGCCGCAGGAAACACGTCGCCGGAACAACCTGCTGACATCGGAGCTTCGCCGGCGAAACAGAGGAGTCCAGTTCGGTATACCTTACACTTAATCTTTCATTCTTTTTATTTATATCACCTGTAATTAACCCAACACACTAAAAGAACATGATTTAATCGACGAATCAGTCGGACGTTAGTTCTGGTTAAATTCAACGAAGAAGACGAAGTTTCAGTAGTCTATAAGTTTAATTTAAATCAAGATATAACTCGGGTTAGACACACAGTCCAGTGGTGGACTGTGTGCACATAAAACACGCTTACGTCTCGAGTTCGATTCTTGTCCCACGCATGCTTACCTTGATAAAAATGTTCTTTTTTTTACTAAACCGGATTCATTTCACATAGATGTTAAATTTAATAAAAACCGGAATAATAACCAAGTTAGACACACAGTCCAGTGGTGGGCTGTGTGCGCATTTAAAACACAGGTCACGAGTTCGAGTCCGGACTACCGCACCGATCCGGACAATTATCAAACTTTTTAAATAAGGCAGAAATGAAATTATTTAGTTTGTATATAAGTATAATAAAAATCAGATAATATAACAATTAAACACACAGTCCAGCGGTGGACTGTGTGTTAACCTAAACCACAGGTCCCGGGTTTGAGACCTGTGGAGGACGCCGGTTCGATAAATTAAAATCGTTTTTAAAAATAAATGATTTTCAGTTTAATTCAATTAGTATATAAATATAATTAAAAACAGAAATATTTCGGGTTAGACACGTAGCTCAGTTGGTAGAGCTGCGTGCACGCGAACGGGAGGTCTCGGGTTCGAGCCTCACCCGGCGCAAACAATTTCACAGCCTGACCGGTCAACAAGTCAACGGTCAACTGTCGCAAAAAGTCAACTTTTTTATTATTATTTTCATTTATTTATTTTATTTAAAAATCAATTAAAAATACTTAAAAATAACATTTTTAAGGTTAGAAAATAGCCTTAAACTCACAAAAATATATCCAATCATCCTACTAAAATTGATTAATAAAATCCCATTATTTACCAAACCATTATGTTATTATCTAGGTTAGTTTCACTCGTGGTTAAATCTAACTTCGTGCGTATTCATCATCATCAACCGAACGCACCCAATGTGAGTGAATCTTACAACTCCCCTTTTTAATTACACGTTTTGGGGTGTGTCATGTGTCACCAAAATTAACTCGTTTATTTAAACTGGTGCCATACCATATTGTGATCTAAACTTAGATTGTATATATAGTTTGTAGTTGTGTATTTCATATTGTCAAGTTATATGCCATTCATTCATTAGGCCCATCAGTTCCTCGTGGAGACGATTTGAGCAACGCGTGTCTCAAAACAAATCCATTATTGTTCTGTGTGTATTATTTAGTTTATATTGTTTGTAGTTATGTATTTCATAGTGTCAAGTATATGCAAATCATTCATTAGGCCCATCAGTTCCTCGTGGGAGACGAGTTGAGCAACGCGTGCCTCAAAACATCCATTATTGTTCATGTGTGCATTATTTAATATTAAATGATTGGTGAATAAGTTTACATCTATTTTTACTCATGTGTGGTCGTGCACTTTCTTTTATAATCAATTAAATAAACTTGTTCAAATGTTTTTCATAGGATTCACTCGCCAACTTTTTGTTGATCCAAAAACCATTTTTACACATGATACAGGTAAACAGGATGAAGCAAGGAAACTTAGGAAATGCCTTAGAAGAAATCAATGAAGTCTAGAATGATGTTTAGGATATGATGGAATTATGATTGTAAATTCCCCATTAAATTGTATTAATGAATATGAAACGTTATAATAAATGTCATGAGCTTTGATGATAACCCAATCATGCCTCGATCACCTTTTCCGCTGCGGGTCGGGGTGTGACAGGTTGGGCCTGTGGTGTGGGTTGAAGAGGTGAGAATTCGGTGGGGTAGGAGGAAATGTAAGGGTCAGGTTTGTTAGTGAGTTGACAGGTAGGTTTTGGTAGGGAAATGACTGTTCATGAAAGCGGACGTGTCGAGCGACATATAAACGTTGAGTTTGGGGATCAAAACATCGGTAGCCATGGTGGGACGTACTATACCCAAGGAAGACACATGGAATAGAGATAAAATCCATTTTATGTTTGTTGTAAGGACGAAGATGTGGGTAGCAGCGACACCCGAATACCCGTAAGAAGGAGAAGTCGGGTGGATGATGGAAAATTTGTTCAAAGGGTGAAATATTAGAGTTTGTTCTGGATGGCATGCGGTTGATGAGGTAAACTGATGTGTCGAAGGTAAAGTGCCAAAACCGTTGTGGAACATGAGATTGAGCAAGCAAGGTAAGACCGGTTTCGACCACGTGGCGATGGCGTCGCTCAACAAAACCGTTTTGTTCACTCGTATGTGGGCATGAGAGCCGGTGGATGATGCCGAGTGAGGAGAAGTGGGGAGAAAGGCTTCTAAATTCACCCCCAGTCCGTTTGAACAGATTTTAGTTTTGTTTTGAATTGTCGTTCAGCCATAACAATAAATTGTTTAAAAACATCACAGACATCAGATTTTAATTTTAACGGAAAAAACCACATAAAGCGAGAATAGTGATCAACACACAATAAAAAATAACGATGTCCGTCAAACGAAGTATCGGGGGCGGGGCCCCACACATCACAAAATACTAAATCCAAAATGTGCGAACTTTTAAACGTAGATGGTAATAAATGAAGTTTTGATGATTTTCCCACTAAACAAGGGTCACAAACAGAAGTACATTTATTTAGTAAAGGTAATGATAATGAGATAACATAGAAGTCAAAATTTGTGGATGAGGATGTCCGAGTCTTTGATGCCAGGTAGTGGAGGAAGCTCTTGTGGTGGAAAACGCGACTTTAAAAACAGGCTGCATACGAGGAAGTTGGAAAGAATATAGACCACCATTCCTTAGACCAGTGAGGAGGATGTTGTGTGTAAACTTGTCCTTCACACAAAAAAAAGTTGAGTGAAATTCAAAGAAGACATTATTGTCATGGCAAAAACGTTGAACAGATAGAAGATGTTGTTTAAGTGCAGGAACATGAAGTATGTTTTTAAGGGAAAAGGTTTTGTTTGGTGAGTAATATTTGGAAGAGCCAATGTGTAAAATGGGTAGACCCTTACCGTTGCCAACATAGAGATTGTCCTCACCATGATATGGTTCAGAGTTGTCAATGCTAGAGAGATCTGGAGCAACATGTGAACTAGTACCAGTGTCTGGAAGCCAATTTTGAGATGCTTGAATCCAGTTGTGTGATCGATTATCCCAAAGTTAGCAGAATATTGTCTTGTCTTCAAGGTATTAGGATCACGATTCGGACACTGTGAAGGAACATGACCAATACCGCACCGATTGCACGTGCCATAAACAGTATTCTGGTTAGAAGCCCAAGAAAATTGACTACGATTACCTCCTTGATTGCGATTGTTGTAGTTGCCTCGACCACGTGTTGTGCCTGAACGATTGTTGGAGCCTCGAGTGCGGTTGTAACCAGACCGATTTGCATAATAGGCTTGTTGTGGTTGCGAGAGCTATGTACTAGGTAATTGGAGTTGTAACCCTAGTTGTGAAGCAAGCTGTTGTACAGCTAAAAGGGCTTCTGTGGGAGATGGAGACTGACCTGTAGCAGGAGCAGCCGGTGGTTACGGTTAGGAATGGCCAGCAACGTCTGTGCTGGCGGGACAACAGGTGATGATTTCTTGATCATATACTTGTGGTCTGCAAGAAGACCATGGAGTTCAGCAAAGGCTGTGGGGAATTGTCTGGTAAGAAGAGTAGACTTCAGGCCATTGTATTCTTCCCTGAGACCTGAGATAACTAGCATAACTATGTCTTTTTCTTTCATCGGTTCGCCAATATTGGCGAGGACATCTGCATATTCTTGTGCCCGGGTCAAGTAAGCAGAAGAAGATTCATCACCTGTCATGGCAAGCTTCAAAAGTTGGGTCTTCAAGGTGTATTCCCTCGAGGATGTATGAGGAGCATAGGCACGCTCAAGAGACAACCAAAGGTCACGAGAGGTAGTACCCTGTACATGTTGAAAAGAAGCCTCAGAAACAGTTGACAGGAGAAGCATGCGAATATTGGCATCATTGGATACCCAAACAGCAGGGTTCGATTGAGGACTAGAGTTTTCAGTTGCCTTGTTTTTGTCAGAAGAGGAGGTCATGGGTTGGATGGTTGCTAGAGGACGCGGAATTGTGCCATCAACATAGCCAAATAGGTTGTTTGTAACAAGGAACGGATGGATCATTGTCTTCCAATAACCATAATTGGTTGGAGACAAGGTGAATCCAAATTTGTGTGAGTTGTGGGTGGTCTTGTCAGTTTGAGAGAAGGCAACAAGTAAGGCCATTGATGATCGTTGTTGTCATGTTGATTGAAAAAAAAAAACTGAACTGATATTGATAATTGCTGCTAATGTGAATGATCGCTGCTGATGCTGATTTATTTCCCAGAAGAGTGCAGAGTTGTTTTTCTGGGAAAATTGGTTGGTCGGCAGAATTAGGGTTAGGGAAAAGATCGACAACTCTGATACCAAGATAAACTTGGTAATCATAATAATTGTAATTGTGTGTTGATTGTTATGAATCTCTTGGTTACATAGGGATATATATAATAATCATAAATACACTTAGATCCCTAAATTATAAACATGGTACATATATTGTCTAATAGCCCGTATATATTATGACAATATCAATCACTTGTGCGGGTTTACTAATTACTATTGGGGTTTGGCTGTTTAGTTTAACAACCGTTTAAACCCGAAATACAAAACAAATCTGATTAATGGTTTATAAAAAATTGTAACGATCAACTAAATTATGATGTGTAAGACCAGCCGAAGTTGGACAAACTACTTCTATTTGGTTGTTAGAATTTTGGCAAAATGAAGAAGTGTGATTTGATTCAAGCAGAATTGATTAACAACGTACTTAGTTTTATAGTATTGTCTTTACAGCCAAAAGAAAAGACAAAGGAAAAGAGTGAAATTATTAGATTTATAATTTTCTTTATGTACAAATGATAACGATGGGGACGTTAGAATTCAATATAACCATAAGACGACAACACACTCAGAGTAACGTGTGCCATGACAAACCCTCCCAAACGAAATCATCAACTTGTTTTTGTTTTGCAGAATTATTCAACTATATATCCCATATAACTCTTTATTACTTAAAAGATATTATATTATATTACTTATTCTTTTAATTTTAGCATTATCACAACCATTCACACTCCTAAATGTAATAATACTAGTTTTTGACCGATTTAAAACACCTATTAATGTCTTTTTAGACATATCTCTTTAGATTGCTATACCAAGTACTGATACTGTACTATAACAAAGTGAATCAATACTGATCGAAAGTCTGTTGCAAAGCACGAACAATCTCACTAATTATGATTAAAGACGTCTCGTGCCTTTTGCAAGTGTCTAAGAGTTGCATGAATATATATGTTGAAAAACATAAAGAATAAAAATAATTTTGTCTGAAGGTTCCAACTAATCTTGTTTTCTATTCTCTTTCTATAAAATGTAACTTTTATAAAATCTAATAATTAAATTTATAATAAAATAGCTGTTACGGTTGGAATGTACATGCATATACCATCTTCCTTCAACCCCCCCCCCCCCCCCCCCCCCCCTAACTCTTTGATCTTTTTCGACATTTGTTGTTGATTAAGAATGCATAATATAAGTCACTACAAGTCGACTTTGACTCATAGCCACACGAAATATTTCACTTTTCAAAAAAGATACTTGTCAAACTGATTAAAGAAAAAAGGTATGATGTTTTATAGGATGCTTATTTTGTGCCTTTACATGTAGAGTGAAATTCACAACTTATATTAGGTTGCATGTGTCACAACTTAATAATAGCTTATAATTATTTGTGTTTATATAGTCAAAAAGGAAAAAAACAAATATACGAATATGATCTTCAAAATATGATCACCCTTACAGTATGCATACCCCGGGGTCAAGTATGGCATTCTTGATTGTGGATGGGGATATCATATTAAGTCTAGATAGCAAAGGGGCTGTTTTGTAAAACGTAACCATCACATAATTCCTATATATAACTGCATATCCATATTCTGCTAATCTGCCACTTGCGTTCTGCAAATACTCTGTTTGCAATTTCATAGTACCCACTTTACATTTCTTAAAGTAGATGATACTGTATTTTCCTTCGACGAAGAGGGGGAGTTTCGAGTCTTAGCATCCTTTTTCTGTTTCTGGACATCTAACTTGTAAGCATGGAGTTATTTTCATCATCATTGTTTATCTTCTATGTTCTACCTTCAATGGGTGTTTTTTAAGAAAACAAGTTGCTGGTATTTATACCCGGCGGGCCGTAATTCTCAATCTTTAAGATTCATAGCTTTGTCTTTAGTGGTAGAATCGGTTTTGCTATTATTCAAAAAAGGATTCGGGCACCGCTTGTTGTCTGTTTTCCAACTACTTGTTTGCAATCGATTGTTTTGTTTGGCCCGAAATCAAGGTGGAATTTTACTTTCAGAAAATAAAATATACATCTAACTAGTTTTTCTGTTTTCTGGGTGGTTTTAAATTATATAATCCGAATCGTTGAGTCGTCATTGACGACTTCTGCAAGTTGTTGTCGGCTGTTTTTTTCGTATATTTATTTATTTTTTGTTTTGTACCAAATAAATAACTGGGGATATTGGTTTGTTTATACTATTATTGCTGTGAGATTAATTTCATAATTATATTATCTTTTGGCGTAATTATGTTATTTTTTTGTCGTGCCTTCTTTTCATCCGGTCACAACAGGTGTGATTATATGCACACAAACACAAACAAACATCACTTTTAACAAAACAATTTTGAGAACTAGTGAATTTCGACTTGTAGTTTTACTCGGTTTTGTTGTCAGAGAAAAAACGAAGAAATCGAAAGGAGACTCTGTTGTTGTTGCAACTCCTTTGCCAGTAGGTATGTTGCTCATTCATTCTCATTTTTTTGTACATTATGTTCTATATGTTATTGTGATGGTCTAGACGATATATATATATATATATATATATATATATATAAATAATAACTGATTTCTATATATAGAGTTCTACATTTTTTTGAACAACCAGACGGGGCAATATCATTGATCACAGTCCCATTCAAGCAAGAGGCTAGAGGAGGGCCAAAGTTCTACCAAATGTAGTTCTAAAATAGTGGTCTACCATAACATCGTGGTTATCCCACATAGAGGTGTACAAAAAATCCGAATCCAAAACTGAATTGAAAAATAATCCAAAAATCAATCCGATGGGGAAGCCGGTGTTTCGAAACAAGATCCAATCCGGCAAGATCCGCCGGATCCAATCTGAACTTCAGATATTTCAACTCACCGATTTTTTCGGATCATCTCGCATCAGATCCAATACGGATTTAAAAAATTCGGTTTCTTATTTTTATATGAATTTTATTGAGTTTATCTCATATATGTATTCTTTATTTGATATATTTATTTTATCAAGTGATGTTATATTACTTGTAAAATCTATAAAAATAACTTTGGTTAGTTTATTTTATTTATTAGTTTTTTAAACCAATAAAAACTTTAATAATATATTATATATGGTTTTTTTAGTTTTAATTTATATATATATATATATATATATATATATTTGTTTCATTATAAAAAAATGAATTCTGGATTGAAAAAAGGGTTTTGGATAATCTGATTCGGGTGTGTACGATCGAGTTTTATGAACCTTGGAACCGAATAAAATCCAATCCGGATTTTCACAATTTGCTTTTGACCAACGTTTGACTTTATCAGGACCAGATTAAATCCAAACCGTTTTTTTCAAAAAATCTGGTTTGTGCACGTCTACAATTATTTTCAAGGCGCTCATGTCGTCACTACCCGTACCATTGATCTAGTAGGTCTTTCCTGATTCTAACCGCCCATATCTAGCCTCGCCATACCTTTGTCAACCATCGTTTGCCGCCACCGTCCACGGTCTAACGCCTTAGACCCTTTTTAACAAGTAAAAAATTCTCCCAAAAAAAAATCATACTATGGATGTAGTTGTTGCATTTACAAGTTATGTTCACAACTCACATAAGTTTGCGTTTACCCTATCCCCTATCAATTATGGTTATTGAAGGATATGATTCACCTTGGATGGAACAATATTGTGTCCATCCCAACATCTAATGCTAACTAAAGCAACATCAATACCTAAGGATTTTCCAACAATGATGCAATTGTTCGTATGCTACTTCTTTCTCTCTAACGTCTTTGAAGCCTATTTTCAACACGTCCAACGTACAACTACTCACAGTCTCTGCCCTTGCGGGGATGGAGCGACAAAAGTTTGAGAATTCAAGGGAAGGTTACGGTGAGACATCTCTAACTTGTCCTAGAATGGACCTATGCTCCTCACACACCTCTTCTGGACCTATGCTCTTCACACCTCTTATGGAGATATACTTTAAGATAAAATTTCTCCATATTGAGATAAAGGCGATGAAACTCCATTTCCTTATCTCAATTACACTTAGGAACATGTGGACATTCTTGTCTCCATTGGTGAACCATGTAAAGACAAAAACCTAGTTATGCATGTTATCTTTGGTCTATGTGAAGAATACAATGGCCTTAAATCTACCATCATATCCACCAAACAACTTTCTAGTTGCTACACAACATGATTTTCAGCTAGTACCCATTGTTGACACCTTTTACGGTTCCCTTTATCTCTTATTATTTGGTATTGTTCATCGAAGGATTTTTCCTCACATCAGTGAGCAAAATGATGCCATTGAAATCGGTCTCACACTCGTGCATGTAGCTAATCACAAGCCCTAGAAACCGGTCTCACGCTTGGGATTTCGACATTATGTAAATCACATGCCATCTCGTACATCGACCGACAGTATCCCGATTATTCTTTTCTTTGAGTTTTAGGGTAGCATTGTTTTCCTCGTCTTTATAATCGAAGAACCCCATGTTTTTTCTTGGCTATAGTCCTTTCCATCATGGTTGTCGATGCCTTGATTATCTACTGACCCTCGTTACATTTCTCACCATGTATGTTTCGATGAAAAGTAATTTCCTTTTGCCACAACTAATAATCTACCCTCACCATTGCACCCACAATGCCCTATACCTCATCAAAACCACCTATGATGGTAACCGACACTACACCACCCCAGCCACCCCCACTTATATACCACTTATATATGTATGTATTTACATATATATGTGTGAGAGAGAGTATCACACGCTATACATATCACGGGATGAATTATAAATTCATCGTAGCGCCGGCCGTAATGGTGTTTCAAGGCGCCATGGAGCTTTATGTGTGGGAATGGCGCCATATCCAGCCCCACTACGGACGGGGTAACCATGTTTCTATTAATTCAACGCCACCTACTTAACCAATTATCAAAGGCTCAAAGCGACTACTATATGGGTTGTTCTCTCTCTGGCGGTAACTCATGGATGGCCACTCCAACAATTGGATATTCAGAATGGTTTTCCTCATGGTGATCTACAACAAGGAGTACATGTAAAGCAACCTCATGGTTTCACTGACCCACAAGGAATATATCATGTTCGTCAGCTTTTTTCATCCTTAAACATGTGCCCAGGGCTTGGTTTCAACACCTTTCAAAGGCCCTTCATATGCTTGGTTTTAGAAGTTCCATGGCAAATCCTTCACTTTTTATCTACTCATCTGCATGCACCCTCTTGTACATTTTGGTTTATGTTGATGGCATTATCTTTTGTTTTCAACAATGTAGTCATCAACTTGTGTTGTCACCTATAATCAATCGCATATAGCAAACTATTTCTCTGATCCGGTTAAGTACAAACACGTTGTTGGTGCCCTTACTCTCACTTGGCCCGAATTACATTTGTAGCTAACAAACTTTGTCAATTTATGCATGCGCTGACCGAAAACCATTGGTCTGCAATTAAACGGATTCTACGACTGCTGCTGAATGTGGATTATTTATTTAACAAGCATCTGGATCACCTCACTTCATGCCTTCACGAATGCTAGTTGGCACTATAATACCCAAGCTTCCGGTTCTTCTCTACATGCCTTCTTAGATGCAAACAGTTAGATTATCATCGGGTATGAGGGGATTTGCTAACTATTTGGGTTTCGACCTCGTCTTGTGGACTGCTCATAAACAACGCACAATTTCTTGTTCCTAGTAATGTTTGAATGCCAAGCTCACACACTGACTGAATTTACCTAGCTGGAAGCTCTTCTTCATGAACCTAGTGTTGTTGGTTCAACTTCAAACCCTACCCTATGGTACAGCTAGTCCTATCTTCAATACCCAAACAAAGCATGTGGAAGCTAACTTTTATTTTGTAAGGTAGCCCAGGGAAATCTTTGTGTGCATTTTATCTTGAAGATGCTGATATCTTTTAAAATCCTTTTTAAAGTTTCTTATTTTCCAATGAAGTAACTGTATAATAGGGGTATACAAGTAATATTACTTAATCCTTTGATAGGATCAGTTTTGATGCCCCCCTAGTATCAAGTTGACTTCTTAAAATTCATTATTTGACCCTTGAATAATTTGATAGTAATTATATCAGTTTATTTATTTATTTTTTATTTTTTTTACTTTAGTTTTTTTTTGTCAATTATATACTAAAGTAACAAATTACAGTCCATCATTTACATTTAAGTTATTGTTTATTAGTAATCCTTGTTATTTCATACATCTCTTTATCAATTTGGCATTTTTAGTGTTGGGAGAACAAAGAGAGTGTTGCAAAAGGAAAAGATGGCTAATCTATGGATTTCATTTTGTGGGTGTTCAGACAGTACTGACAGGAATTGTAACTTAAATTTGATTTGCATCACAAATCCATCTTCATGTATGAATCATGTTCTGATCATTTGTTTCGACTTAGCGCTCCTCGTAATGTTACTCCTCAATATGTTTTACAAGTCACCATTGAGATCCAGTGGTATATCATCTTGCTTTCAAAGAAAATCAGGTTTGCAGTTAGTTTCCATGATCTTTAATGGTTTACTGGGAGCTGTGTACCTATGTTTAGGCATTTGGACATTGAAGACCACAATAAACACATAACACACTGTTCTTCCTTTGCCTCAATGGATACTTTTCTTGTTCCATGGATTAACATGGTTAACAGTCTCAGTAACAGTGAGTCTGTTAGGAAAACGTTTTTCAATAACGCTCCTTCGGCTTCTGTCAATAGCTGCCTTTCTATTTTCTGGGAATTTCGGCATTTTATCTATGGTATCTTCGATTGATAATAAAAGGGTGTCAATCAAGATAGCTCTGGATTTAACATCTCTCCTGGGAGCAACATTGTTATTGGCATGCACATATAAGGGCTATAGCTATGAAGAAACTGATGAGAAAGACCTTTATACCCCTCTAAATGGTGAGACTAAAGGCATCAAAGTAGATTATAATGACAATCTTACCCCTCTTTCGAGGGCGGGATTTCTCAATGTAATGTCGTTTTGGTGGTTAAATCCGTTGATGAAAACGGGTAGTGAGAAGACCCTTGAAGAAAAAGATATGCCCAAATTGTGCATTGAAGATAGAGCAGAATCGTGCTATTTGGCTTTTGTAGACCAGTATAACAAACAGAAACATTTGCATCCGTCACCCTCAATTTTGAGGACAATAGTGATGTGCAATATGAGAGAGCTTCTAACATCTGGATTCTTTGCATTGATGAAAATAATTACAGTTTCTGCAGGCCCTCTTTTTCTCAAAGCTTTCATAAGGGTAGCTGAGGGTGACGAAAGCTTTAATGGTGAGGGGTACGTGTTAGCTATAGTACTTTTCTTTGTTAAAATATTTGAATCGTTGTCACAACGACAATGGGATTTTAGGAGTAGACTTATTGGTATACGAGTCAGATCCTTACTTACAGCAGCGATATATAAAAAGCAACTGAATTTATCTAATGCTGCCAAAATTACACATTCGGCTGGTGAGATTATGAATTTTGCAACTGTGGATGCTTATAGAATCGGGGAATTTCCTTACTGGTTGCATCAAAGCTGGACAACAGCTCTCCAGCTTTTACTTGCACTCTTGATTCTTTTACAAGCTGTTGGTTTGGCTACATTTGCAGCTTTGGGATTCATCATATTGTCAGTTCTTTGCAATATGCCACTTGCTAAATTACAACACAAGTTTCAGTCAAAGCTAATGGTTGCACAAGATGAACGGCTTAAAGCAGTCTATGAGGCACTTGTGAATATGAAAGTTTTGAAGCTCTATGCATGGGAAATTCATTTTAAGGGTGTGATTGAGAAATTTAGGGAAATTGAGGTTAAATGGTTATCAGCTGTTCAGCTTCGAAGAGCTTATAATAGCTTTCTTTTTTGGTCATCACCTCTTTTGGTCTCAACTGCTACTTTTGGAGTTTGTTATTTTATTGGGATTCCATTAAATGCTAGCAATGTTTTCACATTTGTGGCAACTTTACGATTGGTTCAAGATCCCATTAGAACCAACCCTGATGTTATTGGGGTCTCTATTCAAGCAAAAGTAGCTTTTTCCAGAATCTTGAATTTTCTGGAGGCACCTGAGCTGGAGAGTGCTCATGTGAGGCAGAAGGTGAGCAAGGACGGCTTGGATTACATATTTTTATTGATTCGGCGAGTCTTTAATGGGATGGGAATCTGTTGAAGCCTACTCTACGGAACGTTAATTTACGGGCTCGATTGGGTCAAAAGATAGCTATATGTGGAGAGGTGGGATCGGGCAAGTCCACACTTTTGGCTGCAATTCTTGGAGAGGTTCCGATAATCGAAGGAACTGTAAGTTTTTTTTTTTTTTTGCATATTATATCTTGCATACTATTGGTTTTTAGTGTTTGAAAGACCTAGGTCTACTTATTATTATTTAGAAGTCAAATAATTAATTAAATATCTGGTGCAACAAAACTAATTAATGAAAGGTGGAGTAAAGTATACCTATATATTCTTATTTTCCAAAAACTCAACTCCATCAGGGGTTATTATTACAACTTGAAGCTGCTGAAACACATCAAAACATACATACCTCTTTTAACAGTTAATCATCTGATTTGAATCTGATTATGAAGTATCACATCATAGTGCTTGAGGTGTGCATCTCAGCAATACTGTCTATATTAGAATAATAGACATGGCAGGCACGTCGCTCTTAAACATTTTTCTCAGGTGTAAAGATAATAATGAAAGTAAAAAAAAACTTATTGTACTGTAATGCATAACCTATCAATATCTTTGCTGCATGTGGGATTTACTGGGTATGGCTGTTGTATTGTAATGCATAATCTGGTAAAAAGTAGTATCTTATTTTTCATACAAGAACATATCAAGGATTACAAATTCTTATAGGGAATCACTAATCTTGTTTCCATTTGCCTGAATATGTCAGCTTCGAGTATATGGGAGCATTGCATATGTTTCTCAGTCTGCTTGGATTCAAACAGGAAGTATACGTGATATTGTTTCGTTTGGGTCTGAGATGGATGATCAAAGATACCAAGAAGCACTCGATAAGTGTTCTTTGATGAAGGATCTTGAGCTGCTACCATATGGTGATCTTACTGAAATAGGAGAAAGAGGTGTTAATCTTAGTGGTGGACAAAAGCAAAGAATTCAACTTGCTCGTGCTTTATACCAAGATGCTGATATCTATTTGTTGGATGATCCATTTAGTGCTGTGGATGCACATACTGCTTCAAGCTTTGTAAATCAGTTTAAAAGGAAGATATCTTTAGACTTAGAGGTGGGAAAATGGGCAGGTTGGGTAATTGTTTCAGATCAATGGTTTGGGTTGGATTGATGCAGTTTTTCCCATTTTTTTATTTAAAAAAAAATAATTGAGGCATTAGATATGATTACATAAATTATTGAATTTCAAGAGTTAGCTAGTTCTTTAAATAAAATGGTCTAAGTGGAGTTATGAATTAAAAAAATACTGTCAGTGACTTTGTGCCTGGTTGACCTGCTTCTTTTTAAGCTTTGATTATACCAAACACAACCTAAATCGGCCTATTTACAAGTAAAGGGCCATTTATTCACATCTACTATAACTCATTATTTCTTGGTTTTATTTCTAAATGCTAAACATGATTGAAACTTTGTAGGAATATGTTATGGAAGCGCTTTCGAGGAAGACAGTTTTGCTTGTAACTCACCAAGCTGATTTCCTTCCTGCATTTGATTCTGTTCTGGTGAGTTAGTGTTTGCTATAGCCACACCTTGAATATGTTCAATGTTTATTTGTTTTTTGCTTTTTAGTTTTTATGTTTGGTAATAAATGTTGGCCATTTTTGTGTTGAAAGACGGTTGCACGCTAGTGTGCATTCTAGCGAGTGACAGCAAAATTGAACTGTTCAGAAAATATAACCTTAAATAATGTTAATCCCTACAACATTAAAATAAACAACTGTGATTGATCAAAAATTTACGTTCATGCCTACAATATTGAAAGGCACAACTGTTATTGATGGAAATCATGGATTAAAAAATTTAAGTTTCCACATGATTCAACTGTGAAGAATAAAAACAAAAACAATAGGGTAAAGGTTAACATGTAACTCCACTCGGGTGTAAACTTATGATTGTTTGAAGTTGGCATGTATTCTAGCATGCTTCCTGTATAACTTGTGTTCCATGTGTAACATTTTATCACGTATTTAAGTTTAATAGATGGGTTTTACGGTTAATGTAACAAACAAACAAAAGAACATACTAGTAAAATCCCACTTATAGCAAGCTATTGGTTTTACAGAGTATAATCACACTTATAGCAAGCTATTGGTTTTACAGCTAATGTCAGATGGGGAAATCCTTGCAGCTGCCCCTTACAATCGACTAATGGCATCATGCCAAGAATTTCAAGATTTAGTGAACGCACACAAAGAAACCGCAGGCTCCGAAAGACTTGCAGAGAGGTTACTTCTTCCACTAGGCACATACCCTCAATAAAAGACAATAAAAACACTCAGACCGCCAAAATATCTGAAAGCTCAGATAACGACCAACTGATCAAGAAAGAAGAAAGGGAAGAAGGTGACACAGGTTTTAGACCTTGCATACAATATTTGAATCAAAATAAAGGCCACGTGTTCTTCTCCGTTGCTGTATTTTCACAAGTTGCCTTTGTGGTATGTAACGTGTCTCAAAACTCATGGCTGGCTGCAAATGTGGATAATGATGATGTCAGCACACTGAAATTAATTCTGGTTTATTTAGCACTCGGGGTGGGAGCAATCGTGTTTCTGCTTGTTAGATCACTCTTCACAGTTGCATTGGGGCTACAGTCATCCAAATCTATATTTTCACAGCTGTTAATCTCTCTATTTCGTGCGCCTATGTCGTTTTACGATTCAACCCCTTTGGGTAGGGTACTAAGCAGGGTATATGTTACAAAAACCATATCTCTAATGTAGTATTTTTGCAATGAGGTGGAAGGATAACATGTATTTTGGTTGTTATTATTTTGTAGGTCTCGGTTGATTTGAGTATTATTGATCTTGATATTCCATTTTATTTAATGTTTGTTCTAGCTGCCACGACAAATTTCTGTATGAACACAGGGGTGTTAGTCTTTGTTACCTGGCAAGTCTTGTTTGTCTCTATACCACTGTTCTATGTGGCACTTCGTTTACAGGTAATTAATCTTATGATAGTTCTATATTATAGTAGTTATATACTATATGTTCGCTGCATTGATGTAAATGACACTTATTATAAAATTGGGGTGGCTTCCTTTGAAATGTTGATGAATCTGAATAGAGGTTCTACTTCTCGTCTGCAAAAATGCTGATGCGGATCAACGGGACAACCAAATCATTGGTGGCAAACCATCTGGCTGAATCAGTGGCAGGATCCATGATAATAAGAGCTTTTCAACAAGAAGACCGATTCTTTGCCAAAAATCTTCAAGTTGTTGACATAAATGCAAGTCCTTACTTGCATAGTTTTGCTGCAAACAATTGGTTGATCCAACGGCTCGAAACAATCAGTGCAACCGTTCTATCAGCTTCAGGACTCTGCATGGTGTTGCTTCCGCCTGGAACTTTCAGTTCTGGTGAGTTTTCTGTTTTTACTCTTCAAACCCAACCCACTTTGTATTTATAATCAGTAATCTTACTGAAAACTAACTACTGTGACTTCAGTTTACACACAAAGCCAAACATATGGTAGTGAAATGCTGCCATTTTATGCCATATTCTTGTAGTGATTCCATCTTTCTAAGGTGTCTTCAATCTTTTTGCAGGTTTTATTGGAATGGCAATATCTTATGGGCTTTCTTTAAACATGTCACTCGTTATGTCAATTCAAAACCAGTGCATTTTAGCAAACTATATAATCTCATTCGAAAGGGTCAAGCAGTACATGCATTTACCGAGCGAAGCTCCTTTAGTGAATGAAGAGAATTGTCCCCCTACTGGCCAAACACGGGTAAAGTTGATATCCAAGATTTGCAGGTAATAAACATATGTTTTTGTTCCTCTTAGGAGTTAAACACGTAGATTAGAGGTGGCAATATTAACCCATTTGCATATGAGTGAGTCGATTCAGGTTATGCTTTATATTAATGAAGTAAATTGGTAAAATCATAAATTTAATAAAAAAGAAACGGGTCAAACAGTGTCTGGTCAATCCAAACCAACCCGTTTCAACCCATGTCTAGAATTACCTGTATTGACCGAACCCCGTTTTGACATGCCATCCGACCTGACCATACTACCACCTGTAACGTAAGGTTTCGGTCTTTACTGAAACAAATTTAAAATATGGAAAACCCAGATTAGGTACCGACCCGATGCACCCCTTGTTCTCCGTGGGATCACTTGTACGTTTCAAGGAGGACACAAGATTGGTATAGTTGGCAGGACAGGCAGTGGAAAGACTACACTCATTGGTGCTCTATTTCGATTGGTGGAGCCTGCTGCGGTAAAATCGTTGTTGATGGGATAGACATTTCTACAATTGGACTTCATGATTTGAGGTCACGATTTGTCGTTATACCTCAAGCTCCTACACTTTTCAATGGAACGGTTAGATACAATTTGGACCCCTTATGTCAACACACAGATCAGGAAATATGGGAGGTATATTTGAGTAACTAAGTTCCGTTTTAGTGCACAAATCACGTGTTAAGCCTTAATTTGTATTTATCATCTGATTTCTGCATTGAAGGTTCTTGGGAAGTGTCAGCTAAGTGAGGCTGTTCAGGACAAAACAAGCGGGCTGGATTCAATAGGTAATGCATTTACACCTCGACTGAGTAAGACAAAAGGCATGTTATGGTGTGTGATATATATAAATTTTGCAAGTACAGTGGTGGAAAATGGAACAAACTGGAGCATGGGGCAACGGCAGTTGTTTTGCTTGGGGCGTGTGTTGTTAAGGAGAAGCAAGATTTTGTTGCTGGATGAAGCAACTGCGTCGGTGGACAATGCTATGGACACAATGTTACAAGAATCCATCAGATCGGAGTTTGCTGACTGCCCTGTCATCACAGTGGCTCACCGCATACCAACCGTGATGGACTGCACCATGGTTCTAACCATGAGTGATGGTCAGTTTTCAAATCTTTACATCTTGACTTGTTCCAATACTCTCACTTTCCAACTTCTAACTGCAAAGGTTTCCAACTGGCAACAGGAAAAATCACAGAGTATGATGAACCAATGAAGCTGATGAAAAGAGACGATTCGTTGTTTGGACAGCTTGTGAAGGAATATTGGTCACACTCTCAATCTACAGAACTTCTTTAAACTTCAATCCAATAATCCTCCTGTTATACATAAGAGAATAAAACGTGAGAGATGTATATGTTCATTTATGGTAAAAATATGAAAATGTGAATTTCGATATTCTACTACTCTTGATGTTTAATGACTTTATTATCACACTTCTTTTATCATTACATCTAAGTTTTGATTCATTTTTTTATTCACAAAAACCGAATTCAGGTTTATTGGTTTGTAAAATGTTATTGACCGACTAGCTGGATATTGATTGGTCTTTATTAGACAAAATATAATATTGTGTTAGTATAGGGTTAGAAGTGTAATATTGTGGTCTATATAAACCACATCTAATGTAACCCTAATCACAACTTCAAATACAACACAATTCTCTTATTTAACTTGGTATCAGAGCTTTGGAGTACAACCACCGGTGGGGCGGCCGACCGCCGCCGCCCTACCGCCACCACAAACTGCGCACGGTCTTCTTCTTCTACCCTTCTGCCGCCCTTAACCATCACAACATCAACATCACCAGAATTGCTTCCACCCATGGCGAAACCCTAGCCGCCACCACAAATACCATCGTTTTACACTAAAGCCGACAACCACCACCGCCACAACAACCAGAACCCTAGCCGCCGCCGGTAACCCTAACCCTAGCCGCCGCCATGAAACCCTAGCTCTGTCAGTTGCCGCTGATACAAACAAGCAGTTGTTGCTGCTTCAAACAACCATACCTCCCAGCACTTAGGGTTGCAGAAATAACCTGCAATAATCAAAACCCTAAGTCGTCGCCGCCACATTACAACAGTGGCCTTTTTCCGGCGAGTAACACCTCAAAAGAAAAACAAAACAAAGAGGACTTGATAGGGGAGAAGACGACAAGGGAAACAATTCCCTACTAAAATTGTCGGTTGAAAAAACAAAACAATTGAAAAAAAACCCTACACAAAAGTGTTGCTGTCTAAGAATTGTTACGGGAGAACAAGGCGAAACAAGGAAGAAAAGAATGAAGACCAACTATCTTTCTTTTTTATGTTTTTAAGTTTTCAAACAAAGTCACTCCCGTGTGCTTAGTTTGCGGGGGAGTACTAGACAATATAATATTGTGTTAGTATAGGGTTAGAAGTGTAATATTGTGGTCTATATAAACCACATCTAATGTAACCTCTAATCACAACTTCTAATACAACACAATTCTCTTATTTTAACTGTCGTCTATGATTAAATTATTGATATGGATAAATTAGTTAGGTTCTCATTGACATCGATTCAAGAATATATATAATGGTTAGGCAAGAATTTTTGTTTTGGCTTCTAGGTTAATCTGCATCTTTCATCTCTCTCCTTTTGAATAATAATAATAATTCTGTGGAATTGACATTTCCTGGTTTTGAGGTCTACTATTACAATGATAAAATATAATTTCAACTCTGGTATATTTATGTGTAATGATTTTAGAAACCTACACAATTATAATGTCAAGTTCAGTATATTTTGATAAATATAAAATAAATTTATATGTTACAGCCTTCTTTCATTACCAATTCCAACCAAATATATGTTCACAAAATTATAAATTAATAAAATTGTTTCCTAGTTTTAACAAATTAAAAACAATAAATATAAATTTTAAAATATGAAATGCTGGTATCCTCGTCTCTGTTTTATAATTAGAAATATCATCGAAGGATATAATAAATTTTTCCATTAAAACTATTATTTGTATTTATTTTTATCTGTTAAAATGAAATATACTTTGTCATTTTTACAATTCATTTAAACTATTATTTGTGTTATTTTTATTTGTTGAAATAAAATTTACTTTATCATTTTTTTGCACCTCTCTGAGGATATGATCTAGGATAGAAGTTCGTAGATACATGTTTTAGATGTGTCGTAGGAAATAAAATTCGCCCACACTTCTATATGGAATATACATATGTGTTTTAGATGTTTCTGATGGTGTATCTTCCTAGTTTTTCATGTATTCTTTCACCACCTCTTTTGATATTGATAACCTTCCTTACACCTTATGTTTTTTTTCATTTGATGTGTGTTTTGGAGCCGATTGTCTCTTTGGAAACAATTTCTCTTTTGATATTGATAGCCTTCCTTATACCTCATGCCTATGTTAGATGCACAAAAACCCGAACCAGGAAAAAGAAACCCCGGACCCGGGTTTTTTTAAACCGGATATTGTAAACCCGAATCCAAACCGGGTATGGTATACGCTGTGAAACCCGAACCCGGGTTTTTTTCAACCCATTTTGTACCTGGGTTTTATCAATACTCGGGTTTTAGCTATACCCCTACCCAGGTTTTTGCATACCCGGACCGGATTTTCAAATATTTGCACTAGGTTTTCCAATGCCCGGTTATGATACACTTTTATGATATGTAATCTTGTAATATTTATAAGTTTCTAATATATATATATATATATATATATGAAGTTTTATGTTATGAATTTTAAGGTTTCTGTATAAAAAGGAATTGGAAACCAATAAAATAAGAAGAAAATGTATAAAAACACACAATTACGAAACCGGTATTCCTATATCCGCACACGGTATTACAATACCCGAACCTAAAAATAGGGTATTCTTATACCTGGGTATAGAAAACCCAAACCCGGGTACACCAGGTATGCTTTTCATGGCCAGTACCCGAACCCGAACCGGGTATTGCCAATCCCCGGGTATTTAAAAAACACCCGGATATGTGCATCTCTAGCCTACATCCCACTCTTCCTAGACCCTATAAATAGCTGCTCTATTTATGAGATTTATTAGGTACGGTTGTTATCATTTTCTCAATATTTGACACAGATTTTAAACAAATTAATGTAAAAACAAAGACAAATACGAATCTGTATGGCTATGGACTTTTCAAAAATGCTACGAAGGTCTATATTTCGACGCAACTTTAAACCGTGATTGAGGATCTGTATTTCGAAACTTCTACGAATATGACCAGCATGGACTTTTCAAAAACACTAAAAGCAACAAAAACTCTTTAACCACATCGATCAACTTTTTTTCCACAATATTTACCTGCTAAACACGCAACTTGACTTGACTACAACACTCCACACACCTATAAATATCCCATCTCCGGCACCAACACTACATATCCCACAACATGGCATCCACTAATCCAGCATTTCTCCTGCTCCTCTTCATCACTGTTTTCTCTTTTTTGAAACCCTCTAAAGCCGCCAGCATCACGACTTACTGGGGCCAGCAGAGCGATGATACTGAAGGGACCCTTGAGGCCGCCTGTGCCACCGGAAACTACCAGTTTGTAAACATAGCTTTCTTGAGCACCTTCGGCAACAACCAAGCACCGGTTCTGAACCTAGCAGCCCATTGTGATCCTGGTTCGACTTGCTCCAGGTACAGCTCCCAAATAAAAGCATGCCAGGCCCAAAATGTTAAGGTGTTTCTTTCTATAGGGGGTCAGCAAGGGAGCTACTCTCTATCGTCACCGCAAGATGCACAACAAGTTGCTGATTATCTATGGAACACCTATCTTGGTGGCCAGTCAGCTACCCGTCTGTTAGGAGATGCTGTGTTGGACGGAATCGATTTTGATATCGAGCAAGGGACAGACCAGTTCTGGTCAGACCTGGCTAGGGCACTCGCTGCGTACAGTTCACAGAAAAAAGTGTACTTATCTGCAGCCCCACAGTGCCCTTTCCCGAGTGGCGACGTGCGCAACCAACTGCTCCCAGCGATTAGGGAAGGGCTGTTTGATTACGTGTGGGTGCAGTTTTACAACAATGAACAATGCCAGTATGGAGCAAATGCTGATGCTTTATTAGCGAGATGGAACGAGTGGACTCAGGTGACCACAAATACGATTTTCTTGGGGGTACCAGCAGCAGCATCGGGAGCTGCCCCAAGCGGAGGATATATTCCACCAGATATTCTTACCTCTCAGATTCTTCCTTCAATCAAGAGTTCTCCCAAGTATGGTGGAGTCATGCTGTGGGACAGGTTCTATGATAAACAGAGTGGATACAGTGACGCCATCAAAGGCAGTATAAATTAGTCCTAAATTGAAAGCCTTTGTCTACTTTATTATGTTTGTGTGGTGGAATAACTTCATATTGTCGAGATATGATCAGATGATTTTGTTTCTGTAATACCTAGTGCAAATCAATAAACCAATTTTATGATGTGGCTAGTTTTGATTTAAAATACTCAATCTGATACATAAATAATAAAATATAGTGGCTACAATTACAAAAACTGAATTGCAACTTACATTAGAAATGGATTGCAGAAGCATAAAAACAGGATTAGAAAACAGAGATGAAGAGAAATGAAACAGATGTTAACTGGATGACGCAAAAATGAACTTAGCATACGTCTTTAATCTCCTTTTGTGACGGCTACACCTTTCTGACCTGAATATTATGGGTGGATTGGGACCGCCAGATGGGTTGTCTGCCACTCTGAAGAAGAGCTACATGCTCACCTTCCTTAATCATCCCTTGATTCTGTACACACACAAATGCCATTTTATAATCAAGAATGCAATATGCGAACTGATTTTTATTCAGCTTACACCCAAAAATATTAATTTCCCGCATGAAATAATCGAACAGCATAATGATTCATGGGGTGTTTTTGATAGGAATCTTATTCTACTTTGTTACTTAATAGTACTAGGCCTATTGTGGGAGGGGGTAATAGTAACTTCTACTTCTATAAATAAGGATTAGTAGTTCATTTGGGAGGGGGAGAAGAATGTTGATAGGTTTAGGCTCATGCTAATGCATTGAGAAAGGACAGTGCCCTGGGATCACTTCGGTGGTTGTATTTTCTCTATTTTCAGTTCTTAGTTCATATTATAATCATCCGACTTCAATTGAATTGTTGTTCAACAAATCTCCGGGATCCTATCAGTTTTGGATGTGTTTCCAAAGTGTTTGTGATGTTGGATAACAATCAAATAACTGAAGTCATAACAGTTAGTTCTTTTGTTCAATGAGGTAACTTGATAAATAAATAAAAACAATAGTTAAAAAGGGGTAAATAAGTCATTTTACTTTCTCCTTTGATTTTCAATTTTGGGGTGGCTGGGTATCAAAATGACAAATTTGGGCCCTTGATAATCATTAGCGGAATATGAACTTTTTTCGAAATGCACATCCAAACACGATTCCAAAAGGAAAGACGAGAAATCATTGAATTAGTGGAGTAAATCTCACCTTTAACACGTGAAGAGCATTTGCAAAGGTTTCTTCAGCATCGTCTGCAAACTCCATGTAAATGGGGCATACTCCTTGATACAAAGCTAATTTCTGTTGTACCCTTTTACTGTTTATCAAAAGCGCATTATACAAAATCAGAGAAAAAAAAAACAAAAATAAAAACAAATCTAGAGAAAAAAAAAAGATAACTCTACGTGTCTGATAGAGCTATGGGACTTACTCGTCTGTGAAGGCAAATATAGTGCCATTAGGCCGATAATGGCTCAGTAGGACAGCCATGTTACTAGTTCTTGTGAATACCACAATTGAAGTTCCAAGAGTGTTGGACATTGATGTCGCATGGTAGGCAAACATTTCACTCACGTGGTTCTGTTCATCATTTTAAATGAGTTTGCAGTAAAATTTACAAATAACAATAACAATGTAAATAAGCATCAGAACGATAATACACCTTAAAGGCTTGATTAAGACTAGATACTGTGCCACCACTCATTATGCTTGATTCAGTTCTTAACGACACTGTGTGCATGACGTTAACAGCTTTTAGTGGAAACCTGCATAGTACAAGGCGATATGAGACGAAAAGGTTTAATCTTTTTTTTTTCAAAATTAGCACTCTTGATAAATGAAGATGCTGAAAATGTTTTAGAAAAAGTCTTACTTTCCATGAGCAGTTTCTCCAGAAAGCATAACTGCATCAGCACCCTCTCTAACAGCAATAGCAATGTCAGATACCTCTGCACGCGTAGGTGTAGGATGAACAATCATGCTTTCAAGCATGTTTGTTGCAACAATAACAGCTTTTCCCATGCTACGGCATGTCCTGATTATCTCTTCCTAATGAAAGTAATTCAATTCGAGTTGATCACTGTAAGTATATGCTATAGAGGTGCCAATTTCAACCCATTAACTATAAATGTATGAATGAGCTAGTGATAGAAAGTTATTATTACCTGCAGCAATGGAACCTCTTCAATAGGCAGCTCTGCACCAAGGTCCCCTCTTGCAACCATTGCCTGAATAAAAGCAAAGCAAAACATAACATTAACAAATGGATGATTATTGCTGACAAGAACCCATGTTTTAGTTTTTTAGCAACACAAAATATCCAACTGCAGCCAAAATATTTGATTCGTTCAACACCAATTAACAAAGTTTAAAAGTCCGGTAAAGGAAAAAGATAACAAGAATGAAGGAGAAAACAATATATTTACCCCGTCAGAAGCCGTGATAATTGAGTGCAAATTTGGTATAGAGTCTGCACTTTCAATTTTTGGGATAACTTGGATATCCGCACCACAGCCTGCCAAAACAATATTAGATATTAGAAGTCATATACATTGGAGTACAAAGATCTTTATGAATGCCTGTTATGTAACAGTACAAATATGCTTACTTTTTAGATAATTCTTAAGCTCATGGATAACTTCTGCGTCCTTAACAAAAGAAACTGCATAGAAATCAACTTGATTGTCCACACCAAATTTGATATCATCCCAGTCCTTTTCTGTTACATAACAATATAGAAGATAAAATCTCAGAAAAAAATCACAATATATATTGTCATCATGAGTTTGTACAATTATTGAATCCAACCAGTGATAGATGGTAAAGTTGCACTTTTTCCTCTAACATTTAGATGCCGTCTAGACTTGAGCTCTCCGCCATCCACAACTTCACATTTTACTGAATCTTCTGTCTTGGATTTCACCAATAGCGACATCATACCACCTAAAGGTAAGCAAGAACTTACAATGGTTACAAAATCAAGAAGCTAGGATACACATCTAGCCAACATTGGAGTTCAGGTATGAAGTGCTAATTTCAACATACCATCAACCAGAAGCATGTCACCTGCTTCCACATCATTCACAAAATCATCATAGTTGACACTAACACAGTCTGCAGTGCCGACGCCTCGTTTTATTGTGAAAGTGAATTCTTGACCACTTGCTAAGGTTACCGGTTGAGGCAGATCCCCACTCCTGACCTCAGGCCCCTGCCAAACGATAAAGTCCATATGATATCAGCTCATTTATATGACCCATTTAAGCCAAACCAACCGATTTGCTTATGGGTAGCATTTTAAGCAACCAAGAAACCTGCCTTTGTGTCAAGCATGATTGCAATGACGTTATCCTTAGATTGAGCATTATATTCTTTAACAAGGTCAATGACTTTTTGATGAGAAGCGTGATCTCCATGGGACATGTTCAATCTTGCAACATTCATCCCAGCCTCAGCTAGCTTCCATATCATTTCCTTAGTGTCGGTAGATGGACCGATTGTACAAACGATTTTTGTCTTGCGCTTAACTATGGGCTTGGACCACACACCAGCTGAACTATCGCCTTTTCGTAGAACATCCTCTGAAAGATACCTCTGCTCTCCTATCTGATTACACAAATATGAGTCAACTAGATTTGAACATCTACCTAGGGGCAAGTAACCATAGAAAGTTTAAGGGGCCGTTACAACATGTGTGTTCAAAGTAATCATGAAATATTGGATAATCAGATAATTCATTGTAACAAAACGTGTTGCAGTGGATAGTGTTTGGTTGTGCTTATGTTTCTTAATAAATTTCTAATAACCAATTTGGATGCCCATGGCATTAATAATTACTTTATATACACGCCCTCAATCCTATAACACAAAAGATCTACTAAGTAATATGACCCCCCCCCCCCCCCCCCCTCTTCCCTTGATATGATACGAAAATCGCAAATTCGAACACCCAATTTGAAATGTGGATATGTTTTGAGGAGCTTGGACATGAATAATTTGAAATGTTTAGAAGCGTAAAATAAAATGAAGAAACGGGGACCTTAGGGATATCTTCAGGCGTAAAGGGAACAACTTCAGTGACGGCAGCCCTCCTTGCAGTGACGCTAAGAACACGGGGGTGGCAGGGGGCAATACGGCCTATGACACATGGCTTCATCTTCTCAGTCTTGAGAGATCCATTGCCAATGAATGCATTGTGAAGCAACTTGGTAGCAACAACTTGAGCCATCAATGTTGTTGCTAGAAATGAAAGTGATTTGTATAGGAAAGAAACCAAATGGTTATAAAGGGGAGGCGATGTTTTCTGAGGGTTGTGAAAGGAGAAATCGATGGAAGAGAGAACAATGGTGTTCCTCCTAGGGTGTATCGAAGAATCAAAACAGGTTGGTTGGTTGTCAGATCAGGTCCCTTTTGTGTAAAAATGGAACATGCACAGTCCAACCACTTTACCCGATTGTCAATAATGCGCCGTATTTTCATCATAGACCAAATCAGGTTTACCATCGCTATAACAACCAAGATATAAAGCTCATACCCATATGATTAAAAACAAATATTATAATGGTTTCGATACCGATGTTGTTCGGTCACCGGCACTCACTATAGATCACGATAAAAAACCTTTATTTTGAATTTTCCACATTGTTCGGCTGGAATGTGTTCGATTCGTTACAATACCGACACTCACTATAGCAAGCGAAAGAGGAACCCAATTAGATAAAGTCGGTCGAAAATCATAAGGAAAAAAACCACTGTCAACTTACCAAATAACTATATGTTAATAATACAAATATATTATAATTTAGGGGTCTGGAAAATCAGTTAATCGTGGGTTCAGTTAATCGAAAAGTTTTTAATGACTATAACCAACTAGGTTTTTTACATTGCGCATTGCAGCGAAACGAAACACATGATAATGTTAAACAAATGTTATTTGAAAGTGAAGCATGATATTTAGAAAGCTAAACCATGAGAATGGGTTCATATTATCATCATCCCGTAAAACGATACCAAGTAAATACTCTATTGTAAATACAACTTCATTTTTAACAACACTTTATATCAAAATGTGTAGGGAAAAAGTAAACACAACTACGTACTTAATGTAACATTCGTCGAAAAACGGGTTTCCAAACCCGCTTCGTTTATCAATCAAATATTCAGTTATAAATTTCGTTGCGTATTTATGGTTCATACTAATTTTAAAAATACATAATTAATAAATATATTAGAATTTAAAAACCATAATTTATAATTAATAATAAATAATGAATAAAAAAATAAATGGAGACGCCGGGTTTCGAACCCGGGTCACCAGCATGAACAAACACACAACACACCACTCCGCCACACGCTTTCTTTGTGACAATACTGAAATAAATAATACTTAAAGTAAACCCGAATTCAAAACCAGAGATCACCGCGCACTCAGAACTCGCAATCACCGGAAAATCCGGCAATCCGCGATTTTGGCCATTTCCCTTTTGACTAAAACGCAATAACCGATCTCGACATCAATCATAACCGTTGCCGGACGTCAATTTCGGTCATAACCGCTGGAAAACCTTTGACCGCGAATCAAGACTCAAAATCGGACACAATTCATCCAGTTCTTCCCTATAAATACCCACTCAATCTTCCGGAAATCCTTTCGCTCAGAACCGCACACTTTTTCGAAGTTGCAATTCCTCAAAAGCTCGTCGCCGGAGATTCCAATTTCGCCGGAATCCTGCCGGAATCGCTAGTCAGAAAACCGCGTTCATTCATCGGTCGGTATAACTGTCTAAACTTCTCTGCTATCTCTTAATTTATACTTTAATCGTTCCAACCAATAATCAAAACTGTTAAACAGTTCATACAGCCGGACATCGCAAAATCAGAGCCGACTCTTGCCGGAAATTGAAGAAACCACTCTGAGTTGGTACAACATAATCTTATTCTTCTTTTTCTATTCCAATTCAATCAAATTATAAATGGTGTTGGACAGTTAAACAAACAGTCGGCTTCACTGTTTCTGAGTTTTTATAAATGAAGATGACGAAGTTGAGTTGTGTATTAATATAATTAAAACCAGATAATTAAACGGGTTAGACACACAGTCCAGCGGTGGACTGTGTACAAATATAACACGCACGTCCCGAGTTCGAATCGCACACGTATCGACTTTCAGAATTAAAACCAACATTTTTAGAACTGAATCAGAACAAGTCACAGAATGTTTATAAGAGTAATATAATCCATTAGTTAAACAGATTAGACACACAGCCCAACTGGTTGGGCTGTGCGCACTCGAACCGAAGGACCCGAGTTCGACTCCGGGTCCCTGCAACCGGTTCGGCAATATAAATCATTTTTAATAAAAACCAAATAAGTTTAAAATTAATTAGTATATAAATATAATTAAAACAGAGAATATTTCGGGTTAGACACGTGGCTCAGTTGGTAGAGCTGCGTGCACGTATACGAGATGTCCCGAGTTCGAACTTCACTCACCGCATATAAAAACACAGTCTGACCGGTCGACCCGGTCAACGGTCAAAAAAAGTCAATTTTTTTATTTATTTATTTAATTAGAAAATTATAAAAAAAATACTTAGAAATAAGATTTTTAAAATTAGAAAATTTCCTTAAAACTCACAAAAATAAATCTAAAAATCCCGTTAAGAGCACTAATTAAAAATATTAATCTCAAATAAAATCCATTTATTTACCAAATCATTTCATTATTATTTTAGGTTAGTTTTTCCCTCGTCGATCGAATCTTAAAATTCGTGCGCATCCAACGTCATCAAAGAACGCTCCCAATGTGAGTGAATCTCTATCAATTCTCCGTTTTAATCATGTTTTGAGGTGTATCATGTGTCGCATAATTCTTTTATTATATATATAAACACTCGTGCATACATCATTATCCGTGATCAAATGTGTATCAATTGTTGTGTAGATTATATGTAGATTGGTTTTATCATTTTCAGTGCACGCATTTCATTAGGCCCATCAGTTCCCCGTGGGAGACGGGTTGAGCATCAGGTGCCTCATTAGATCGGCTCCGTTTGATTGAGCCTTGATCTCACATACATCATCATTCATATCATATACTCATCCAAAGTGGTTTGTGTTTGTTTATTTATATATGTTTGCTCACATGTGATTATTGCACAAATTTTCCTTATTAAATAAAACAAGAAATTAATAACAATGTTTTATCAAGGTTCACTCGCCAACTTTTGTTGACCCAAAATATCCCCCGTTTTACACATGATACAGGTGATCCAGCTGAGGCAAGAAACACATAGGAAGGCCTAGAAGAATAAACCAGTTTAAGCTTTGGATTATTTCTATAGTTTCATTTCCTTGTAATTGTATGAATTTTGATTTGGATATTTAAGTTGTAATTTGAATTTATTAAATATGAAACATTTTAGTAAACATCATGAGCTTTGGCGATAACCCAATTATGCCCCGACTCTTATTCCGCTGCGGGTCGGGGTGTGACAGATTGGTATCAGAGCCATGACTATAGGGATATAGGATAGGTTATTAGACCCTTAGAGCCTATACTATAGTTGATTAAAATTTTAAATTGCTTATGCGTTACATACAAAATTCATGATGTTTATATGCTTTATGTTTGTTGTTACACTCAATGTTATGCAAGCATGCTCACAAATACATAATATTATACAATGCTCATCATGAATCATATCCCCATAACATATCATATCCATGAGAGCACACACCTCACGATTACCATGATTTTTGCAATGATTTTTGTATTTTCAAATCACATCAAAGTGAGTTCTCATGACGGGCATGTAGTAACTGGAAGGGTACGAGTACCGGTAGTCAGAACGTCCTGTCTAGGCTTGGCATTCGTATAAATCCAAAATAAAGGACCAGTTTGCCTACCTAGGGACTAACGATGAGAGTACGAAGGACCTATTAGGCCAAAGCATGCTATACCAAACGTCGTGTGAGCTAACCCCACTTTGAGTTGTCATTGTGCCTACACCTGGACACCCTCCTACCACACATCTCGCAATTATATTTTTCGATTTTCATTCGGGTGGTGCGAGTGTTAATCCACCAACACCAATGTGAATCCTACCAAGCCCAATAGTCATGGGGCCCACATGACTACACAGGCAATGGTATGGGGGACATTTAAGGCCCAAACATGAGCAAACCCAAGACATCCTATGGATGTAGTTGCATTATTGTCAGTTATGTTATTTTTCATTCTTTTAATGACACATGACACCTAGAAACTTCTTAAACTCACAATCTTCCTATGTATGTTCCTGTAGATGTCGGCTAGGCAACTACGTGGAGGTAGAAAGTCAGGAAGATCAAATGAACGCTTGGCCACACAAATTGCTAAACAAATGGCCGCAGTGCTTCCTGACATCGTGATTCAAGTTCAACAAGCTCTCACCGCAAATCCCATCAACCCACCCAATCAAGAAGACCAGAGCGTCGCCAACCCTCCCTCCAAAAAGTGCTCCTACAAACACTTCAAATCTTGCGATCCCCCAAAATATGAAGGGACCGAAGGTGTTACCGCCCTCCTTCACTGGTTTGAAGAAATGGAAAACACTTTCCTCAATTGCGATTGTCCCGAGGATCGCAAGGTACGTTATGCAACTGGAAGACTGTTTGGGGTAGCCCTTACCTGGTGGAACACGGAAAAGGGTAAACGAGGAGTTGAAGATGCCATGGCCTTAACATGGGAAGAGTTAAGAGAACTCAAGATCAGACGCTTTTGTCCAAGAAGCGAAATCAAAAAGTTGGAAGATGAATTCCACGCGCTAAAACAAAAGGAAGGAGATCACACTTCCTATAATAAAAGATTTCTCGAGCTAAATCAGATGATCCCAAATTTGTTCACCCCCGTGTACCGCTTGGTTGAACATTACATTCGAGATCTTCCCTCGAAAATTCAAGACTCGGTTTTAAGCACTTCGCCTGCAACACTTGAAGCCGCGATGGAGTTAGCTACAGAGCTCACTAAAAATCACATTCGAAACGGCAAGTTCAAAGATGAAAAGAAGAAAGCACCCATAGAGACCTCAACTACAAACCACTCAGTCTCCTCCTCAAAGTTTGCTGGTAAGAGGAAACGAAACAGCGAGAATTTTGCTGTCACTCAAACCAACCCTCCTATCACCGCTGCACCAATCACCCAAATCGCTCCCTCAGCTGCACCATTTAAAAAGCCATACACCGGCCCACACCCAAAATGCAACCGTTGTCAATACCATCACCCTCCCGAAACTCTTTGCCAACATTGCACAAGCTGTGGCTACGCAGGTCACACCATCCAAACCTGTCGTACTCTTCAACGGATGAACCGCAATCAACCCCCAACCCAAACCCACCATCAGATAGTGGGTCAAGCCCAACAACCCTTACTTCTACCACCTGCACCACACGCAGCCCAAACTTACTACCAACCCAACTACCCCATGATGCAACCCATGCGAGCTTGTTACAACTGTGGAGACCCAAACCACTTCAGAAACACTTGTCCACGCTTAGTGAACATCATCCATGCTCAAGCCCAAGCGAACCCAGTAAACCAAGCTAACCAAGCTCTTCCACTTGCCAGAGGAAGAGCTTTCAACATCAATGCCAACCAGGCTAGGGCTGACAACAACGTGGTTAACGGTACGTTTCTCATCAATGGTAGTTATGCATCCATGTTATTCGATACTGGCACGGATAAGAGTTTTGTGTCCTTAGAATTTGAACCTATCCTCAACCAACCTCGTGTTAATCTCATGGAATCTATAACGGTGGAAGTTGCTGACGGAAAACCCGTTTCATTAAATTCTATTATACGCAATTGTACCCTCACTCTAAACGATCACGATTTTCCAGTTGACCTCATTCCTATGAAGTTGGGAAGTTTCGATGTTATAATCGGTATGGACTGGTTCAGCCAGCATCATGCTGAAGTAGTGTGCCGTGAAAAGTTTATTCGCATTCCTCTTGCAGACGGTCAGACCCTACGTATTTTTGGGGAAACCCCTTCGAAAGGACTCAAACTAATGTCCTGCCTTCAAGCCCGAAGATATCTCCGCAAGAACTATGTCGCATTCCTAACTCACATCGTCAAAAAGGGAAACAAGGAAAGGAAACTCGAAGATATTCCAGTTGTAAAAGAATTCCCACAAGTCTTTCCCGATGACATTTCAGGACTCCCTCCTGTGAGAGAAGTCGAATTCTGCATCGATCTTGTACCTGGCGCTACACCAGTCGCAAAATCTCCTTATAGGTTAGCCCCATCCGAAATGCAAGAGCTGACTGACAAAGGATTCATACGTCCTAGCTCCTCGCCTTGGGGTGCACCTGTTCTTTTTGTGGAGAAGAAAGATGGAACGTTTCGCATGTGCATTGATTATAGAGAACTCAACAAGTTAATGGTTAAAAATCGCTATCCACTACCTCGCATCGATGACCTCCTAGACCAACTTCAAGGCGCCACCTGCTTTTCAAAAATCGACCTTCGTTTTGGTTATCATCAACTCAGAGTGCACGAAGAAGATATCCCAAAAACCGCCTTCCGGACTTGTTATGGTCATTACGAGTTCATGGTCATGCCATTCGGTTTAACCAACGCCCCCGCTGTCTTCTTGGATCTAATGAATAGGGTATGCAAACCCTACCTCGACCGTTTCGTCATAGTCTTCATCGACGATATTCTTATCTACTCCAAGTCTAAATCCGATCATGAGCGACACCTTCGACTCATCCTTACACTTTTAAGGACTGAAAAGCTCTACGCTAAGTTCTCAAAATGCGAATTCTGGTTAAGAGAAGTACAATTCCTTGGACATGTCGTCAATGACAAGGGAATACATGTCGATCCTTCAAAAATCAAGGCAGTACAGGAATGGCAAGCGCCACGTACCCCTACCGAAGTAAGGTCATTTCTTGGTTTGGCTGGTTACTATCGCCGCTTCATTGCCAATTTTTCCCGTATTGCTGTACCACTCACGACTTTGACCCATAAAGGAAAACCCTTCATATGGGGACCTAAACAAGAAGAAGCCTTCCAAACTCTAAAGCAAAAACTTTGTGACGCACCTATCCTCACACTCCCTGAGGGTTGCGATGACTTTGTAGTATATTGCGACGCATCAGGGCAAGGGCTAGGCTGTGTATTAATGCAAAGAGGAAAAGTGATAGCCTATGCTTCTAGATAACTCAAAGTTCATGAGAAGAATTACACCACCCATGACCTGGAACTTGGAGCCGTTGTGTTCGCTCTCAAGATATGGAGACATTACCTCTACGGTACCAAGTGTGAAATATACACTGACCACAAAAGTCTCCAACATATCTTCAACCAAAAGGAGTTGAATATGAGGCAACGAAGATGGGTCGAACTTCTTAACGACTACGAATTTGAAATTCGGTATCATCCTGGCAAGGCAAACGTGGTGGCTGATGCACTCAGTCGAAAAGGTTATGCGAACTCCATTCGTCTTCTCTGTTCGCAAATCATAACAGACATCAATGATCGAATCCGAGCAGCTCAACATGTTTCTGTAACAGAAAATGATGTACGCGATGAGCTGTCATGCGGAGCTGAACTCAAAATCGAAACCAAATCCGACGGTATTCTATACTATTTAAATCGCATATGGATTCCTGATCGCGATAACCTTCGTGATTTCCTCATGAATGAGGCGCACAAAACACGATAATCTGTACACCCAGGAGCCGACAAGATGTATCAAGACCTACGATACACCTACTGGTGGCCTGGCATGAAAAAGGATATAGCCGTTTTTGTTTCCAAGTGCCTTACCTGTTCCAAAGTAAAAGCTGAACATCAAAGACCTTCAGGACTTCTAGTCCAACCCGAAATACCTGTATGGAAGTGGGAAAACATAACCATGGATTTCTTTACCGGGTTACCTCGCACCTCCAGTGGGTATGACACCATATGGGTAATAATCGATCGTCTTACAAAGTCATCTCATTTCATCCCGATTCGCGAGGACTTCAAGAACGAGAAGTTAGCTTGTATCTACATCAGCGAGATCGTAAGCCGTCATGGTGTACCTTTAAGCATCATTTCAGACCGTGATGGTCGTTTCACTTCACGAACATGGCGAGCCGTACAAACCGCCTTGGGTACACGATTAGACCTCAGTACCGCTTTTCATCCTCAAACTGATGGTCAATCTGAACGCACCATCCAAACCCTTGAAGACATGCTGCGAGCATGCGTCATAGATTTCAAAGGGAACTGGGACGCGCATCTACCATTAGTTGAATTTTCGTACAACAATAGCTATCATTTAAGTATCGGCATGGCTCCTTTCGAAGCTTTATATGGTCGTAAGTGCCGATCTCCAGTATGTTGGCACGAAATTGGGGAATCACAAATCACCGGTCCAGAATTAATTCAAGAAACAACCGACAAGGTCATTCAAATTCGAAACAATCTTCTAGCAGCTCAAAGTCGTCAAAAGAGTTATGCAGACAAACGACGAAAGCCCTTGGAGTTTGACATTGGTGATCAAGTACTTTTAAAAGTATCACCGTGGAAGGGAGTGATTTGTTTTGGCCAGAAGGGCAAGCTAGCACCACGCTACGTAGGACCTTTCAAGATACTCGAAAGAGTAGGTCCTGTAGCATACAAGCTTGACCTACCAGAAGAGCTCAACAGAATTCATCCCACATTTCACGTATCAAACTTGAAAAAGTGACTCGCCGATGAAAACCTCCATATTCCTCTAGAAGACATTCAAGTCGATGAATCTATGCATTTCATTGAAAGACCAATAGAAATCATGGACTTCGGAGAGAAGCGTTTAAGACGAAGTCGTATTCCAATTGTCAGGGTACGTTGGGAGTCAAAACGAGGACCTAAGTTTACTTGGGAACGTGAAGACTCAATGCGCGAAAAATACCCGCATCTTTTTCCTGTTACCACTACTACTTAAGTTTCGGGACGAAATTTCTAAAAGTAGGGGATACTGTAACATTCGTCGAAAAACGGGTTTCCAAACCCGATTCGTTTATCAATCAAATATTCAGTTATAAATTTCGTTGCGTATTTATGGTTCATACTAATTTTAAACAATACATAATTAATAAATATATTAGAATTTAAAAACCATAATTTATAATTAATAATAAATAATGAATAAAAAAATAAATGGAGACGCCGGGTTTCGAACCCGGGTCACTCGCATGAACAAACACACAACACACCACTCCGCCACACGCTTTCTTTGTGACAATACTGAAATAAATAATACTTAAAGTAAACCCGAATTCAAAACCAGAGATCACCGTGCACTCAGAACTCGCAATCACCGGAAAATCCGGCAATCCGCGATTTTGGCCATTTCCCTTTTGACTAAAACGCAATAACCGATCGCGACATCAATCATAACCGTTGCCGGCCGTCAATTTCGGTCATAACCGCCGGAAAACCTTTGACCGCGAATCAAGACTCAAAATCGGACACAATTCATCCAGTTCTTCCCTATAAATACCCACTCAATCTTCCGGAAATCCATTCGCTCAGAACCGCACACTTTTTCGAAGTTGCAATTCCTCAAAAGCTCGTCGCCGGAGATTTCCAATTTCGCCGGAATCCTGCCGGAATCGCTAGTCAGAAAACCGCGTTCATTCATCGGTCGGTATAACTGTCTAAACTTCTCTGCTATCTCTTAATTTATACTTTAATCGTTCCAACCAATAATCAAAACTGTTAAACAGTTCATACAGCCGGACATCGCAAAATCAGAGCCGACTCTTGCCGGAAATTGAAGAAACCACTCTGAGTTGGTACATCATAATCCTTATTCTTCTTTTTCTATTCCAATTCAATCAAATTATAAATGGTGTTGGACAGTTAAACAAACAGTCGGCTTCACTGTTTCTGAGTTTTTATAAATGAAGAAGACGAAGTTGAGTTGTGTATTAATATAATTAAAACCAGATAATTAAACGGGTTAGACACACAGTCCAGCGGTGGACTGTGTGCAAATATAACACGCACGTCCCGAGTTCGAATCGCACACGTACCGACTTTCAGAATTAAAACCAACATTTTTAGAACTGAATCAGAACAAGTCACAGAATGTTTATAAGAGTAATATAATCCATTAGTTAAACAGATTAGACACACAGCCCAACTGGTTGGGCTGTGCGCACTCGAACCGAAGGACCCGAGTTCGACTCCGGGTCCCTGCAACCGGTTCGGCTATATAAATCATTTTTAATAAAAACCAAATAAGTTTAAAATTAATTAGTATATAAATATAATTAAAACAGAGAATATTTCGGGTTAGACACGTAGCTCAGTTGGTAGAGCTGCGTGCACGTATACGAGAGGTCCCGAGTTCGAACCTCACTCACCGCATATAAAAACACAGTCTGACCAGTCGACCCGGTCAACGGTCAAAAAAAGTTAATTTTTTTATTTTATTTTATTTTTATTTATTTATTTAATTAGAAAATTATAAAAAAAATACTTAGAAATAAGATTTTTAAAATTAGAAAATTTCCTTAAAACTCACAAAAATAAATCTAAAAATCCCGTTAAGAGCACTAATTAAAAATATTAATCTCAAATAAAATCCATTTATTTACCAAATCATTTCGTTATTATTTTAGGTTAGTTTTCCCTCGTCGATCGAATCTTAAATTCGTGCGCATCCAACATCATCAAAGAACGCACCCAATGTGAGTGAATCTCTATCAATTCTCCGTTTTAATCATGTTTTGGGGTGTATCATGTGTCGCATAATTCTTTTATTATATATATAAACACTCGTGCATACATCATTATCCGTGATCAAATGTGTACCAATTGTTGTGTAGATTATATGTAGATTGGTTTTATCATTTTCAGTGCACGCATTTCATTAGGCCCATCAGTTCCCCGTGGGAGACGGGTCGAGCATCAGGTGCCTCATTAGGTCGGCTCCGTTTGATTGAGCCTTGATCTCACATACATCATCATTCATATCATATACTCATCCAAAGTGGTTTGTGTTTGTTTATTTATATATGTTTGCTCACATGTGATTATTGCACAAATTTTCCTTATTAAATAAAACAAGAAATTAATAACAATGTTTTATCAAGGTTCACTCGCCAACTTTTGTTGACCCAAAATATCCCCCGTTTTACACATGATACAGGTGATCCAGCTGAGGCAAGAAACACATAGGAAGACCTAGAAGAATAAACCAGTTTAAGCTTTGGATTATTTATATAGTTTCATTTCCTTGTAATTGTATGAATTTTGATTTGGATATTTAAGTTGTAATTTGAATTTAATAAATATGAAACATTTTAGTAAAAATCATGAGCTTTGGTGATAACCCAATTATGCCCCGACTCTTATTCCGCTGCGGGTCGGGGTGTGACACTTAAGTTTATAGAAAATAAATTAATGAACGAAAGTTATTAAAGAAAATTAAATTCTTGATAAAGGAAATATTTATAAAAAGAAAAAATAGTTATTAAAAACAAAAAGAAAATGACAAAGGGTCCATGGTTTTAAAACAAAAATAAAAAACAAATATATTAAAAAGTTAAAGTATATATAATAATAAAGTATTATAATACTAAAATAGAAAAAATAGTTATTAAAAACAAAAAGTAAATAACAAGGGTCCATGGTTTTAAAACAGAAAAAAAAAGAAATATGTTAAAAAGTTAAAATAAATATAATAATAAATATTATAATACTAAAATAATAAGAAAACAAAAAACTATATATTAAAATTAAAATTACTATTTATCATCATTTATTAATTATTAATATATAATAATAGGTTCAGTTAATCTAAAAGTATTAATCATAACTATAACCAGTGGTCGGTTAACCTAGTTCGGTTAAACAATCAGTTACAGGTCGGTTTCATTTAAGTTTGGTTAATTCTCTAATTTATTTTTTTATTATTTGTTTGTTTTGTTCCGGCTAAAAATAGTTCGGTTATGACGTTCCAAACTTGGTTCCTGTTAATCTTTTTGGAATCATGTATAATGGGGTCCGATTGTAACCATTAATCAATTGATGGAGATATTATACTCGAAAACTTATAGGTTTTTTGTATATAAATTTTAAAGAGCAAACTAGACAAAAAAAAAAAAAAAAAAACAAACTTTACACTTTTTTCTAATTAGCAACCACTTCAAATAGAAACCAATTTACATTATAGAAGCTGGAAAATTACAAACATACAAGGTTCGGTCTAATTCGGTTAACGATAACACATTAACTATAACCTTAACCGAATAATGATCGGTTAATGAGATTTACTAAACTATAATTGATTGATTTTGTCGGTTATGGTTAGTTTCATTTATGTTTTTCGATTAACATTTTGATTTTCGGTTATAGTTCGGTTTTGACCTTTTGCTCACCTCTTTTATATACATTGTGTGCTGAGAAATATAGATATAAAGGTTTATTATGTCATGTATTGATATGGTATTGTAAGTAAAAGTAAAAAGATGTATAGAAACTATTAAATCAATTTACAAAATAACTATATACGTTAATAATTTAATTCACGTCTGTAGAACCAAACGAGCACGTAATCACACACACACATATATAGACATATTGATATGCCCGTTTACCTTCTATTTCGATGTAATTTCTATTTGTTTAAAAAATATAAAATGGAATTAGATGTTAGCTTTAATGAAAACAAAATCTTAACTTACATATAAAGACAGAGATAGGAAAGACAGCTATAAAGAATAGATTATGACAGCTGCAACGAAAGAGAGGTGTAAACAAAAACACCTGTCATGCAATAGTAAGATCAAAATGAACGGCCTAGATCTTGAAGATCACTATTCATTAACTTTGTGTTTTAATACAGAGTGTAATGTAATGTGATCTTTAGATCATTGACGTTTTGCTACACATTTTACATTTGATGTTTGAAAAAGTTGAGTTCCATCAAAATTAGTCTTTTGATCCATCATCACCTAGGTGACATTGTGGAGTAACTACATGTTGCATGAGACGACGATGGTTGACTTGTCATGTTGGTGATTGTGAAAGAGCTAAACTGGTTAAATTCTCGTTTCATTGCTTTGTAAACATGGTCTAACCCTTCCTCGATAACCTCTAATACTGATTGGGGCATCGGTGGGTTGTTCACCTCTACCGAACCTTCCAACATCATAACCACCTCACTCATCGAAGGGCGCATGTTCACCTCGTCTTGTATGCACCAAAACGCTACTTTTAACGCTCTTAAAAGCTCGTCTTCTTCCACCGCCCCTTCAAGCCGCTTATCTGCTACCTTCATCGCGTCCCCATTGCTCATTTCCTGTAAATAATGTATCACTTGGTAATTAGTTAATGAAAAGAAATCTCAATGGGTAATACGTTTGGTTTTATTAACATTTTAGATTATTGTGGTCCATATCATGGTGTCTTAGTTATAGGTACATGATTCGAGTAACCTCTTGTTAGTATCTTAGTTATTCTAAGGGCAAAACGTAAATCAAATGCGACTATTGCATAGTAAGTACACTTGTACCTTAAAAGCCCACCCTGGGAAGAAGAAATTGTCGACGTCAAAACTCATATCGAGGTTTCTTCGTCCACCGACTATTTCCAATAAGAGCATTCCATAACTGTAAACATCAGCTTTCACTGTCACGGGACGGTTACTAATCCACTCTGGAGCCAAGTAACCTCGTGTTCCTCGAACCATGGTCACAACCTGCGAGTGCTCCCTTCCCATTAGCTTAGCCAAGCCAAAGTCTGAAACTTTAGGACAAAAGTTTTCGTCCAATAGAATATTCTCCGGCTTTATATCGCAATGTATTATCCTATCTCGACATTGCTCGTGAAAGTATGCAATCCCTTGCGCGGTGCCAACAGCTATATAAAACCGAGTTGGCCATTCCAAGAGCCTCTCTCGAGTTTTATGGGGAACAAATAACCACTTGTCTAAAGATCCATTTTTCATAAACTCGTACACCAAAAGCCTGCATTTTGTAACAATAACAGCTCAACAAAAGTAATCACGCTTATTCACACTATTGCAACTTATTGTACCTTTGTGGACCTTCAGAGCAATACCCGCACAAGCGAACCAAGTTCATATGATGCATTGAACTGATTGTGTTTACTTCTGTTACGAATTCCCTATCTCCGTGTGGCAAAACTCGGTCGAGTTTTTTTACCGCGATTAATGCACCATCTCCTAAACTTCCTTTATAAACACTACCAAATCCACCTAAAATGTACAAAAATCAGAGAAATGTTGATACCTTAAGAACTATTTAACAATCCAACTAAAATTTATAAAAATACCTGTTCCGAGTAGCTCTGAAAAATGATTTGTCCTGTGCTGTAAATCGCGAAAGGTAAAACTAAGAGGGGCTCCTGAGAAAATTAAGGAATTATTGAGGGTTCTTTTCAAAGCTCTCCTCTTATGAACATAAATGTACAATAGACAACATAGGAGTCCAACAATAACAAGCATGCCCAGTACAACAGGAGGAACCAAAACCTTCGTACGAGTGCTGCTGCTCATCCCCGAATTGTCTTTGTGTTCACGGCTCGAAGATCCATTCGACTGAACCTTAACAAACATGGTCGAACCTGAATCCTCGTACCCACCGAACTCCAAGCTATTTAAGACCCAACAATATGGTGTCTCTTGTTTTAGCCCGTAAACAGAAGCAACACATTCACAGTCTGACAAACAAGCTTCACCGCACTTTGAAACCGTCGCGATATCGCTGTAGTTTATCACTGCTGATTCTTTGAAATAGTAATTTGTTTGTTGAACTGTTTCAATTTTAAGTTGGGAACTAGTCGAGTTATCGTGAGGAACTCTGCAATTTCCGGTGTAAGACGAATTCGCCCTACACCGGAAATCGCCTCCACTGGTATCAGAACCAGGCAAACACTCACAAGAGGCGTTTGCTTTGGTTCTATCCAGATTACATATCCCGTTCCCGCACACTCCAGGGATGGCACACGGGTTTGAAACCGCCGCCCATTCTGGTACCCATTGCCGAGATCCATTAACATCATTGTCCCAGCAGTACAGCCGAAGATTACCATTAGTTTCGAGAATTAATCTACGGAGAACTAATGGCTTGTTAGTTTGGTTACTTGCAAATGATAATTCACCTTTGTCGTTATCGTTCTTGTAGACATACACCGCCCCGATGGAATCTCCACCGTAAACCACCCCGAAACTCCCAGCTTGGTCAAGCACGGCCACAACATCTCCGGTGACATTAGAGAATTCAGGTGTTTCCCAATACGAATAGTTAGATTGAGCCTCCATTGAAAGATTATAAGGATCAGGTATGCTGTACGTTAAAGCCAAGCTTAATGAAGTGGGTTCTTGAAGTATTTTCAAAGTGTAATAACCGCCCCCGCGAGTGGGTACCCGTGACGAAGTCAACTCCACGTCAATGGTCAAAGGTTGACCGGGCAAGAGAGTGTCTGATGGGTGTGCGAAGCTTTGCCATGCTATGTTTTGATCGCGGGTATACATGACGAGGTTTCCGTTTTCTAGTAACTCTGCAGACTGGATGCCAGCGCCTGAGGTGTTTGAGGTCCATGCGATGGTGCGATCCTCGGTCAGGACAAGGTTTCCGGTCCTGTCTAGCTCCAAGATTGCATCTCTAGTGACCGGAGCGGTTCTATTGAGAGAAAATGCATCGTTTTAATTTAGTTACCTGCAAAAGTTGTAGTGAAGACTAATGTATGCTATGTTTCCTTGCATACATGCATCCAACAAATGTTTTGAATTCTGTTAATAGTTAGTTAAACCATGCCCTTCCTTATACACATCATTATTCGTTGTTTCATCATCGCCACTTCACCACTCAACCAATCTATATTATACACATCACTAATCACAATTTTTTTATTATACAATGAAATGTGTTACATTTTTTTTTATTATACCTTAGCTTAGTGAAACACGAAAATTGCTCATGCATCTAAGTCCAACATCACATAGTTATCATCAAGAAAATCAGTTGGAAGACTAAATGGTCTTTTTGGCATACCAAACTTAACAAGGTAGGTTTTTGAACACAAAATTACCATATGTAAAGTATTCAACTTTGAGTAACTATAAGTTCATGAGAAATCAACATGTATCCTTCTCTATTTTTCTTATGTGATTTAATAGTGTATTACGTAGTTTCAATAATCTAAATAAATAAATAAATAAATACAACCTTTACGTGTATAACATTCATTTAGTTTAAGTTTAGATTTAGAATGTAACAAATACTAAAGAGTCACTTTAGTAAAATAAAAGAACTTTAGTTCAAACGAAAATTGTCAAACAATGTGCCTATCTCCCAAACTATTAACAAGAGTAACGAACTTACAAATATGCTGACCAAGCAAGAGTACGATCTCCAGGAATATCAGCAAACCAAATCCCAAGTTGGTATCGTTCCTCTTTTGAATCCGAACCCATGTCTATAGACGGAGCAAACCCGAATGCAAATGTGCCGTTCTCTGAAACCCATGCCTGATTGTTGTTAGCATACAATCTCGAGCCCAAACCAATCTGACCCAATACAGACACAACAATCTCTAGCCAAATAGCAAATAAGAGGCACCATGTAGTCGAAAAATAATAAGCCATTTACAAAGGCTCATAAAACTAAAACAAATGGTTGGATAAGCAGCACACATATATGTAGACGACGAATAAATTGAGTACAGGTGGGAAGGTTTGTGAATACGTGTATAGAGGTGGGTGAGCTAAAACGTTGAAAAGGGCCTTGAGAGAGATTTGGGCCACGTGTTTAGTTTCCTTTGGTTTAACATGGGACCCACTTTTGGGTCAGGGCCGTTATATTGGGCTTGGTTAAACCCACACGTTTCTCTTGAAGGCCCGAGGCTGGATTTTCTCGAGTTTCACACTTGGATCCGGTCTTTTTTCGACTATCTTGGTATTAATATATGCAAATCATTCATTTTCTGAGAAGACTTAGGGGCTACTGTTGTACCACGTTGTTTTAGTGTATGGGGCCTTACTAGGCCCTTTCAATAATTGATATTAGGTGTTACAATATTTAGAAGTTTTTTTTAATTTTTATTACCAATTTGAAATTATTTTTTATATACTAGTGTATAACTATAATATCTGAAATCTGAATTATATAAAACCGTGGATTTTCAACATGGAAAATAAATTTTATCTTAGTAATAAGAGGGGTTATTACTTATTAGAACTAGTGCCAATCAGATTTTTGTGCAACTAAGTTTGTTTCAAAGTCACCAATGGCCTCCACTTATTCACCTTAACGTCACATAATCGACATAATCTGTCTTTATCGGGGCCATGCTACGACTTAGAGCAACTCTTACCAAGTGTAGATGATTGATTGGTGGATACAAATTAAGTTAATAAAATCTAATTAGTCTAGATCGTTGTCATAAAGGGCATTAAAACCATTTCCCAACTAGATATTCACGTCACTTCGGTATGGATCTTAGCTAATTCAAGACAACAGTGATATGATATGATCCAAAGATGCCTTTTTGAGATCATGCATGCATTAATATATCGTATAATTGAAATAATGTAAATCGAACTAGCTTTAAATTTCTTTACACTTGACGATTTGAAATTGAGTATAATGCCCAACTTTGACATAATATGAATGATGGCATTCTATAGGTTTCGTGCTACAAACTGTCTTGAATGACTTTCTAACTCGTGTGTATGACTCGCTTTCAGATTATCGTTTTTTGTATATGCGCAATCAATAAATAAATAAATATAACCCAAAGCTTCTGCAAAGAACGACAATTTGTTTCTCAAAACTGGGTAGTGAGTGCTAATATACATGCAATCAAAGCACGAACGTACATGTTATCAAAGCTACCTCACATTTACTTTTTTGGTTTTTATATATTGACATCATTTACCCTTTTTTATGAACTTTCAGCGGATAATTTATAAACCGAACTTTCAGCGAACATTTCATGAACCGTTCAGCAGAAAATTCTTGTGTCTTCGTTCTTTTAATAAATAGATGAACCCTAGCAAGAAATATTGTTCGTTTAGTTAAATGAACGAACAAGAACATGGGTCATGTTCGTAAACGTTCAGTAACATGTACGTTTATATTCATTTGTGTTTAATAGTTCATTAGAGTTTTTATTTTTTATATTATATTTAACTACTTTAAAATTCAAAATAGTAAAATATTTAATAAATCATAACCTTCACAGGGTAACTTTAAAGATTAAATCCATGTAACTGGAATAAATATTTGAACATTAGTCAATATTTCTTTATCTTATTCGAAATTTAATATACGTTTGTTTGTGTTTGTTTTTTGTTCGTGAACACTTGTTTGTGTTCATGAATGTTTTTTGTGTTCGTTTGTGTTAATGAACGTTGGTTTGCCTTCGTTTATGTTCAATACCTAAAATTAATGAACAATCACAATCGAACGGTGACAGATCTAGAAAATCCTTATAGGGATGACTTTTGAAACAGAGGGGTAACGAAATCGAAAAAACGTCAAAAAACGTAAAAATTTTCAAAATTTACACTATCGTCGAAACGTCAAGGGGTAGCGGAGGCTACCCTTTTTGTAAGGTAGGTCTGCCACTACAATCAAACATGGACACATTCATTTTCTTAATGAACGACACGGACATAAAATATCGTTCGATAAGTGTTTGTGAACACCTTTATTTTCTTAACAAACGAACATAAACAAGGCTTTGTTCGTGTGCGTTCGGTTCATTTACAACCCTAGTTATAGTGATTAATCTCCTTCCTTCGTCTGCGTCCGTCATCTCAGGGTCACGTCACCATATCTCCATCGTTTCCCTCCATCCCCAACTTATGTTTTTAACAAATAATTTATTTAATATTATTAGACATTTTGATAAATAAAATTATTTATAAAAACATATACTACAATTTTGAACAGGGCAATATCCCACGTTTGTACCGCTCAAGGCCGTGGTGTTGCCTAGCGCCCCTTTCCACACGGCCTTTTAGGTCCCGTCGCAGAAGCCAACACCTGGCAACCAGTGGTTGTATTTGGATACTTTCCAATTTATAGGATGCTTGTATTTGGGTTGCTTTCAAATTTATAGGATGTTTGTGATTTACATGGACAAGTAGACAAGCACAAACTTGTCGTTTAAATTTGATAAAAAATTGAATGTTTTCATTACCACATTTCATCTCATCAAATTTTTTCGTCTAAATCCTTCAATAACTCTAAATAAAGAAGTATTTTATAAAGTAGAAAATAGTAACTTAATTCTAATTTTTTTTACCAATTTGTGACATGTAGATTAGGGAAAAATTATATTGAAAACGCTAAATATTGTGAAAACTGTGAGAACAAATGAAAAAACCAATCAAGATGAATAAAAAAATTAATACAAACTTTATTATAGTTAAAAACAACATTAAGAAAAGAACATCTTTCTTTCAAAATCAGTCTTAATAATTTTTTTACGCATATGTAAATACAACAAATTTACACATGTGTAGATGATAAACTTATACGTGTGTAATTTTTCTTTATTTCTGAATACATTTAAATTTAAACGTATAAATTTAATTTCTAATATTATATTCGAATAATAATGATAACTGTAAAAAAATTTTGAATTTGAAAAGTTTTTTCATTTGTTCTCACGTTTAGCGTTCTCGTTTAACCATCCCCTAATTAATTATAACCATTTTTATAAAAATATATTATTCATCATATATAAGCAATTAACTTAGATAAAAAAAAAGCTTATAGTAACTAATTATTAATTAAATCCATATAACAACTATTAGAAGACCGTTCATATAATATGGTGGGGAACGTATACACTGTCAGGGTAGGCATGGTTCAGTTATTTATCTTAATCATATTCTAAACTGAAACTATATCTTTAAAATAATGATTTTAGATGATAAATTAGACGTACATAACATAAAATAATAGTATTAGATGATATATTAAAGATGAACGAAATGATGCTTATATAGAGATTTATGATGATAATAATAATAATAAATAATAATAACACTATTTTTGTTCCAAGTATAAAAAAGAAAGTGGCAGGCGATGAGATAACGTTTGCAATATTGGCCATTTAGTTTCTACAACATTCGAAGCCACCCAAAAACAACAACACGCATGCCTCCTTACCATACCATTGCTTCCTTTCACCATCGCCAGAACTTTCTTCTCCGGCGCCGCTCTTTCACTTGCTTACAATTAACAAGTATTGTTGACATATCTTTGGTCTCAATCATGCGGGAACGACCCCGCTAGGGTTTCGTCGTTCTTCCGCATTCCGGGAGATCCAAATCACTATGTCAACTACCACTTCACCTTTCTGCCAACCGCTTTCTTTTCGCCCTTCTACACCAACACCAAGAGTCAACTATAAACCCTATACATATACTTCGCTCAATCGGACCGCTTGCCTCTCCACTTTTTCTTTTTCAAGGCCTTTCAGAAACGTAAGTCAAAATTTACTTATTTAGCCTATCAATTAAGCACAGGCAGGGATTTATGGCAGCATGTTTTACCTTTTTTCATTGAATTTTCTTAATTTTACCTACACATGGATGAATTCTACTTATAAGCTTGGTTATTTGTTAGTTTCCACTTTCCAGCTTACACATTTATTGTTGTATGTATCCTAAATTGAGTGATGATACATTCAGTAATTGATACATGTTTTGTTGAACTCATTATTGTCAGGGCAAAACTATGTTCAATTTGATATTTTTGACCGTTAATCAAATGCATCTTTACTTAACTAAAAAGATGTGCGCTTTCTTGTAGTTGACTTGTTGTTTATCCTTGCAACAAGAGTACAAGACCTTTGATGAGTAGCAAAATTAAGCTTGATATTTCTTTGAACTTATTAGGTTTAATGTTATTGTGTTGAATTGGCGATTCTCGTGCTTTAAGGACGACGGAAACTTGGATTATGGTTTTCCTAAGACGGGAGGGGATGCTTTGCCAGGAGATACAGTGGAACAAGAACCAAACCGATCAAACATGAAGCATGATTGGCCTTCAAAACTCAGGAAGGTAAGTATTACAGTTGCTTGGTACTTACACTGTTATTGTGATGGTTATTAATGAAGCCAATTTGTTTTTAATGATGATTAAGAAGACGTTTCAGTAAAGTTCATGATTTGAATTATCCATTATGAATCGGTTGAGATGTGATAATGTACAACACAAAGTTTCTTTGTTGGGAGAGGAAACAACAACATACACAGTCGAATATATATATCTACAGTTATATCCTTTTATTGTGTTTTAGTTTCGTTGAACTTGTTGTGGAGAGAATTTTCCTGATCCCTTGCATCAATGCACCGGCAGGGATAAACTTTTTTAACCCACATTGGTCATGTTGTTTTCAGGCTGTAGATGCTATATTCAGTGCAGAACCATGGACAGTTCCATGGACAGCTAAGACCATTCTTCAGGTGCAACTATTTGCTTTTCTCTTTCATCACTTAAGCTTTTATAAATTCTTTTCAGGTTGACAACCAATTGCCAAGATCTAGTAACTCTTATAGTCTTGTTAATTAGTTACATGAAACGATCCAAAACAAACAACCCACAAAGTAGTTTTAAGTTCTTATGTAAAAGGTTGGGAAGCAATGATACTTCTATAGACGCATATGTGACTACAATATGTAGCCATTTTACACTTAATCATAAAAGGTGGATATTGCTTAGTTTATTTGCATGTGACTCATATGACTTAGGTGCAACTATAGAAATGGATCAGCTGACTAACTTTTTAGAGGTTTGACATAATGCCCTTAGTTATACAGAAAGTCAAGCATGAAAACAAAAAATAATGATAAGGTGCTAATGTAACATCCGTCGAAAAACGGGTTTTCCAAACCCGCTTCGTTTATTAATCGAATAATCAGTTTCATATTTTGTTGCTCATTTAATGCTTATTTTAATTTTAAACAATACATAACTAATAAACATTTTAGATTATGGAAATTAAAATTGTTAAAAAATAAAATTAAAACAATTAAAAATGAAAAGGGGCTGCCGGGTTTCGAACCCGGGTCAGCCGGAAACCTTAAACATCAAACACATAACCACTCCGCCACTAGCTGACTTTGTGAAATCTAGGAAACAATTAAAACATAAGTTCACCCGTGAATCACCTGTTTGCGCCAAAACTGAAACCGGTAATCGGCTTTCAGTTTTCCAGACGTTTGAGTGTTGATAATTACTGGTTATAACCGACGAAAACATTACGACGCACGATCTCAATCAATTCAGCTTTTATTGAACTTGAATTCATATGATTTCGGGTTTAATAACCGAAATCACTCACTTCCTGAATTACTCCACAATATCATCATCTCGCGACTCAAAATCATCCACAGAACCTCCAATTTCACTTTCGCTCTATTTTCAGTTCGTCGGAAAAGCTTTCTGAACTCGCCGGACTTTCGCCGGAAAACCGTGTCTTTCATCAAAACGGTAAGTTTCTCAATTCTTTCATCTTCTATCAGTTGTTAGGCTTTTGCTAACTCAAACCTTTCAATCAGAATCAATCCCAGACGACGATATCGGATAATCAACACTCGTCGGAAGTTTTCTGAAAATTCCTAGATTGCGCTGTGAAACGGTATAATCATTCAAACCTTCTGATAACTCTTGTTTAGTCATTCAATTTCACAATTTGGTTAATCAAAACTATTAATTGGCCCGTTCAGACGGAGTTCATAAAACAGAGCCGACGACTTCGCCGGAGTTCTGAGAAAGATCATCTTCCGGTATGTTCATTCCCAAAACCTTCCCTGTCCATTTCATTTTAATCAATTATATGTTCGTCAATCGAATTAAACAAGATCAGTAGAATAATCATTGTCTGTGTTGATTAACGGGGAAGATGAAGTATAGTTTGTATATAAATTTAATATAAATCGGGTTATATCTCGGGTTAGACACACAGTCCAGCGGTTGACTGTGTGCAATTGAAACATAGCGATACCGGGTTCGAGTCCGTCCTTGTTCCGATTCGTCACAATATTCAGACTTTTTATAAAACCCAAATATGAAAACTTCCAGTTAGTATATAAGAGAAATAAAAACAAGTGTTTTAACCAGGTTAGACACACAGTCTAGCGGTGGACTGTGTGCAACGTTAATCAACAGGTCCCGGGTTCGAGACCTGTTACGCACGCCGGTTCGATAGAATTAAAATCCTTTTTAAAATAAATGAATTTTGGGATAAATTAATTAGTATATAAATATAATTAAAAACAGAAATATTTCGGGTTAGACACGTAGCTCAGTTGGTAGAGCTGCGTGCACGCGTACGAGAGGTCACAAATTCGAACCTCACTCAGTGCAAACAATATACACGACCGAACCGGTCAACAAGTCAAATAGTCAACGGTCAACCCAAAAAGTCAACACTTTTTTTTATATTTTTATTTATTTATTTAATTTAAAAATCAATTAAAAATACCTAAAAATAATGTTTTTAAAGTTAGAAAATAGACTTAAACTCACAAAAATATACCTAAAAATCCTATTAAAATTATTAATAAAATCCACTTACCTTTTCGTTATTATTTAGGTTAGTTATTCCTCGTCGATCAATCCTCTAAACTCGTGCGCATTCAACATCATCAAACGAACACACCCAATGTGAGTGAATCTCTACAAATTCCCCGTTTTAATCACGTTTTTGGGGTGTATCATGTGTCATATTACTTATTTCATTTTAACACTTGTGCATCCATCATATCAATGATCAAATGTGTATTCATTATGTATCAACTGTTTGCGTGGTTAATGTTTAGATTAAATTTATCATTTTCAGTACATACATTATCATAGGCCGCTGCTCCCCATTACCTATGAGCGTGAACTGTTTCCCATTACCTATGAGCGTGAACGAGGCGTTGCCAACATACGATCGGCTCCGTTTGATTGAGCCTTGATCGCACATACATTTATCATAGGCCGTCCGTTCCCCATTACCTATGAGCGTGAACGTGACGTTGCCAACATATACAGTATCATTCATGTCATATATTCATGCAAGGTGGTTTGTTATTGTTATTGTTGCTGTTACTGTTATTGTTATTGTTATTGTTATTGTATGTTTATTTACGTTTGCTCACATATGATTATTGCACAATTTTTCCACATTTAATATAACAAGAAATCAATAGTAAATGTTTTCTAACAAGGTTCACTCGCCAACTTTTGTTGACCCAAAAACCCCCATTTTTACACATGATACAGGTGATCCAGTTGCAGCAAGAAACATATAGGATGGCTTAGAAGAATAAATCGGTTTAGACTTTAGATTGTTTATTTAGTTACTTTTCTTTGTAATTGTATAAACTTGTTTGGAATATTGAGGATGTAATTTTGAATTTAATAAATATGAAACATATTAGTAAACATCATGAGCTTTGGTGATAACCCAATTATGCCCCGACTCTTATTCCGCTGCGGGTCGGGGTGTGACAGCGAACCCTTTAGTCATATAACGTACATATTCCATAATAATTGAATATCGACACTACAAATGCTTGGAACCTTTTTCTATAGTTGCTTTCCCTTTTATTTACATCTCCTATTGTCTTTTTTGAGTTGTGAGTACTAGCATTATATATAGTTATGGTAGTATGGTTATTGTAAGTTCTATGATGATTTTTTTATGTCTTAGTATTTATTGTTTTTGGCAACCACATTCTAGTATTTTTAAAATGCCAAACATCCCAAACCTAAATCTGGTATACACGGTAGAGGTAGAGAACATGCCTATAACCAGCTAGCCTTTTTAAAAAAAAACTGGTGGTGTTCTGTCATATGTGGGAAATTATATTGGTGTTTCTAGTTATTCGAGTCTAGTTTTTCATTGGGTCCATAGTTGTCAATAGCAATTATAGCGCTCGCTAAAGCACGCTACGTAGCGTATAGGTCATATGTCACTATATAGTACATAGCGATGAATAGCGACGTTTTTATTTTTTTTTCTCATCTTCACTGCCTAATACCTCAGGTTTGGTCAACATGTATTTTTCTGTATTTTCTTCATATCTACTGCTCGATAACATGTATTTTATTGTTTCTCTATTTTATCGCTAAACATGAAATAGCGAGCACTATTTTGTCGATATCGCTACGTAGCATATAGGTAGCTTGTTGCTATTGACCTCTATTCACTATTGACAACTATGATTGGGTCCACCTGATACCGTACCGAACCTAATTAAGTGAAATCTGACTGGAATCACTTGAATAGCCAATCATTGGTGTTATGCCATATGTGGGACATTATATTGGTGTTTCTGGGTATTCGAGTCTAGTATTTCGTTGGGTCCACCCAATACCGAACCGCCTTAAATGAAAATTGACTGGAATCACCTTAATGACAACATTCATATTACTAATTACAGATAAGACGCAAACTATTAATACACTCAAACTATGACTTTCTAATGTTTACAATTTTAACCTAAACTGAAAGTGAAAACATCAGCTATATCTATCACACCTCTTTCCCCTTGTTGAAGAGTAACCAACTTTAATAATGCAGGTGATGCTTCTTTGGATTGCCTCGTTCTGGTTTGTAGGATCTTGGATAATACCATTTGTGGCTCATGTAGCAGGTTTCAGAAAGGAGACTTTAACATACAGAGGACAAGCATTGTACAGTCTTTTGACAGATGTGGCGGAAGGCATTGCAGGGATCGCAATCCTCCATCGCTGCCTCTCACCGTTCCGTCCTCTTTCACCTGACTGGTTCAAGTTCAGCTTTAAAGGGAAATGGCTATTCTATGTGGGCCTAGGATGCCTCATGTTCCCATTGGTCAACTGTCTTTCACAAGTCAACCTTAATTTATTGCCCATGCTTCCTCTTGCTCCAGTAGCGGTATCAAATGTCGAACAATCAATTGTTGCACAAGACCCTGTGGCAATGGCACTTTATGCAACTGTTGTCTCGGTTTGTGCTCCGATTTGGGAGGAGATCGTGTTTCGAGGGTTTCTTCTCCCTTCATTGACCAGGTACATGCCTTTATGGTGCTTGATATTGGTGAGTTCTCTAGCTTTTGCATTGGCTCATTTCAATATGCAGAGGATGTTACCACTTGTGTTTCTTGGGATAGTAATGGGCACGGTTTATGCGCGGTCAAGAAACTTACTGCCATCCATGCTCTTACACAGCCTTTGGAATGCCTTTGTATTCATAGATCTTATGAAGTAGTTTTTCTCATACGTCTCAATTTGCCATTTATTTTCTACTTTTGTACAAAGATAAGTTTGGTATTAATAATTGATGTATAATTTTTTTATTTCAGTACAGAGGATAAAAGATCATCCTCTTGTAGCATTGGAAGTTGTAAATATATATGTTTTGTCAATTTTTAAGTTATGAAAAGTGAATTTTGGAAAATTGTGTCCAGGTTAGTCTGATATAAAAATATTGCCATTTGTTTATGGGTCAGAATTTTGGACAATTTTATTAGTTTTGCTGATTTTTAGCCTCACTGGAATCCTGAATTTGTTTTTTTAGCAAGACAAAGCGTGTTTATACAATGCGAGATTTTCTTGTCGCAATGTTTTTGGAAAGCATGACGAGTAACCAATTATTGGCAAAACTGACCCTTTAGTAAAACGATCCGTTTCTACTTGTCATTATTTTTGTCAAAATCCGTTCAAAACCAAACAATAATGCCTCTCTTGATATCTCGACTGTATGTTTTTGCAGTTGTAAAATATGATATTCATGTACTTCTACATGTTTTTGTTTCATTTTGTGTTATAAGAAGAGGTAGTTTATTACTATTATTATTATTATTATTATTATTATTATTATTATTATTATTATTATTATTATTATTATCCACAATTAAAAGTGCAATAAATATAACTTCAAAGCTTGCTGGATATGAAATGAACAGGTTTGAATATCTAGCATTCATCAAGGATAAAATTTGATTCGATTGGCTAAGCTTGTAAATTACGTGAAAAAGGCTGAACCCAGGCACCAACCATGTTGTGGTACTGAACTTAATGACCATAACATATTTTAGTCCATTTTTTTTAAAAAAGAACTTCAAGTTGAACAAATACTAACGCCACGCATGTCAAAGGAGGTTTAACACAAGCAAGTATGCATTCAGTATCTGGACTTTCAATGAGTTGAGTCTGAAGGAGAAAAGCATTGAGATCAAAAATTGCTAGCTTGCTTCTGACCCGCTAGAGCTTAATATCTTGTACTCATTCAACAAGTTCCAACAAAAACAGAATGTGATCATAAAGATCCACAATTGCAGGAAACAGCAGCATTAATTAAACTAACTACAAAAATTAATCTACCACTTGTAAAAGCAGTAACCTGACTCATATACCAGCTTTCAGTCTGATGTTTTTGTTTTTTTGAATATTTTTCTTCCTTCTCTCAAGTGTTTCCACGTTTGCCTTTTTCCTTCCTTGTGAAATCTGAAAAAAGCAAACCAAATTATTGTTTCAACTAACAGTATATCTCAAATTGTAACTTTTTGAGAATATATAACATATCAAACTAACCTTCATGGCTTCATAAAGTCTTCTCTTATTACGGGACATTGAGACCATGGCCATATTCTCATCATCATTAACAAGCTGCTGTGGGGACACATCATCTGTATTTCCTTCAACATTGCTTTTAACGTCATCGATATTAGGATCTGGTGTATACTGCATTCCTTCTAATTCCTTCATTAGTTCTTGATGATATTGTTTTTCATGAAGCGCCATCTGCAGCCACAAACGCATTTAATTACATTTTTCAAATACATAAAAATTATTAAAAGAAGTAGCAACCTCTTGTTTTTTCTCAGCAGCAGCTTTAGCTTTTGTCCTGTCCATGATCCCTTCAGCAAGTAGATTCTGTGCATTCTCAAGATCGTCTTGTTCACCACCTGTAATTGGAATGATTTCTTTTCTTGCGGCTGCTTGAAGCCTTTTTATGGTTTCTGCATATTCAGGTACGTACCCTTCCGCTTCATTGTCAACAAATGGTGACAAATGTGGTGGTAATACCCTAATTAACACAACTTGTTTAACATCTAAAATATTAATGATTATTCAAACTAATAAAATAAGACTGTTTTTTTAAACATACTTCCCAACCATGTACTCCTCAGTTGGTAGTACGATACGTGAATTTATGCAATCAAATACCCATTGTGGCTGTACGTAGTCTCTTGAAATGAACCTGTGGCTTTGAGTTGGCCTGTCCACAATCTACAAAAAACACCAGCATAAGATGATGAAATATTGATGTCAAAAAACATTTCTTGGTGATAATCAAACATACTTGATAATTAATGTCCTGGTTAGATTCGTCAAAAGGAGCCCCATCACCTTCCCATGAAACCACACCGCCAAATGTGGTAATCACAAACAGCAATGATTCCCTCGGAACCTGACATATCACACACACGGTCACATTTCGAGAAGTGATATGCTAGCATAAATAAGCTTTAGAAGAAAAACATTAATCTTACCTCCCGACCCAAGAAAAATATTTTATTTTGAAAGAGTGTTTTGCAGGCTATTGTTTCTTCATCATCTTCGTTATCATCAGCAACGTTTTCAACAAGGTGCATTAATGCACCAGGTTCATTAGCAGGAAGTTGGTCCTGAAGCTGTGCTAACCTAAGCTCAGATTCCTCATTATTTGCTCCAATTGTTCGGTCTTTAGCATCAGCGTATCTTGTCAAAGCATATAAATCTACACACAAATTTTAAAGATTTTAAAAGAGTAATCCAGCTGGAATTTAAACAGGTTATAGCAAGTTGAGGTTCATACCTGCTGCTAAAGCTTTCAATCGAGGATCAAGAATAGGTGGATATTTCAACTTAATTGAATGATATAGTCTGAGATTAACAAAACCAAGGAGAGTCTGCATATCAAACAAATGTATACGTAAGTAACAGTTAAAAATATATAACCAAAGTATCAAACTTTAGTTATTGATCACAAACCTCATAAAATTCCAAGAAGGTAAGCATAATCTTATAATCCACATCTTGAGGCATGACTTGTTGGAGTGCATGAGGAGTCAACCATGTGACCTTTTGACCTTCAACCTCTGCCTAAACATGGGTTAACCGGTAACACACGTTAGTCGAAATTACACGTGCAAAAGATTAAAAAACAGATATGTCAGTCATTGTACCTGGTAATATATTCCTTTCACTGATATGAAAGCCTTTTCGCAATTTATGTGTGCGGGAGATATACGCCTGCCACTCAAGGCTTAACCTGATGAAACATATATACCATTATAACTTTTTTTTAAGAAAAATTCGATTAAAGTGTCAGAAAAAAACAAAAATAGAGCTAGAATAAATCTCATTGAGACAATGCATACCCTCGACAGTTGTGGATTCTTTCTGCTTGAATATTTTCCCTTTCTATAGCAGGTAAGGCAGCAAAAAGGTGCACCATTGTGAGACAGTCATCCAAATCTCTTAATGCATCAATGAACTTCGGATATCTAAAGCCAGACACAATATACATATCAAAAAAGCGATAAATTAAGCGAACCTAAAAACAGCGAGTAAAAAAGTTAAAATTTCGAACAAGATAAAACCAACCTCTCTCGAATAAGCATATCAAGAGTGTAAGTAGGCTTTCTAGTCAACAACCGTTCAGCAAGATCCTTGTTCTTCTTAGACACAGCTTTCTTAACCTTTTTCTCATACGCTCGCATCTCACGAAATTTATCAAGAAGTGGCTCATGTTTAAGAAACAAGATATCCTTCATATGATAATAAGTATGGTGATTTCCCTTCACTTTTTTCTTCGGGTCCCGCGGGAAAACACCTTTGAAGATACATAATCTCCTGTTGAATTCAACACCCAAGCATTTAAGATTGTTGTTAAGTCATACATTAAACCAAACCCATTCATTGATTAAACACTAATGTCTTCAAACCTATATCACAGTATCACACACCAATATTTAAGTAACATGATTCATAGGGGTGAGCAATAACCGAACCATTACCGAACCGACAAACGACGAAACCGAACAAATTAACCGAAACCGAATCAACGAAAAAGAGGTTTATCAGTATTTTACCATCAGTTAACCGAAATTAACCGAACCAAACCAAATCATTTATCTCTATTTCATGTTCTATACTTCCATTTCATGTATTTATACCTCCAACTCATGTATATATACATCTATTTTATTGAAGACAGATTCGAGATGGTCAATCTCCCGATAGATACATGTAAAGTGGGTTAGGCTCCAAGAACAAAGATAAAGAACAAGACTAGTTTTGCCACAATTTTCTCTAGTTTTTTCATTCATCATTTGTCAACTTAAATACACGAAAGTAAATAGAACATGGATGAAAGTGACTAAAAATACTCCTAATTGTCAGCTAGATGGAATATTGGTGAGTTGGTTTCCACACTCAATCAACTAAAATAAGAAACATCATGCAAAGATTAAAACGTGGGCAGCTCCGGTTACGTGGGCACGTATCATATTTCATGTTTATACCTCCATTACATGTACTTATAAACAAAACAAAAAAGAACACTTGTTTAGTTTGGTTATTAACCGAACCGAAAACTGACAAATTAACTGAATAAAGAATCGATTAACAGATGACTTCGGTTACGATTTCGGTTAATGCTAAATGACAATATATAGTTAATCAAGTTTTAAAATTTCCAACACATATATTTAGGAATAATATTATGTATGAATACCTGAAAACAGAGAGGCTGACTTGAAGGTACTTGACAGCTTGAGACCTGGTGATGTATCTGGCGGCGTTGCCTTCCTTCTTCTTCCCCTGCAAATTACAAGCAAAAACATCAACATCAGACACGTTTTGTAATGCTTTTATTTGCCAATTTGATAGAACTTACAGCAGGTCTGTAGTGCTTCGGCATGGCTGTTAAGAATGGATGATGTCTGATAAACCCTAAAAGTTGGGTTCTCTCTGTTCTTGAAAATGTATATATAGTTTAAGTTGGGCCCGTTTATTAAATTTATTGTTTTAGTTGGGCTTTTCTGTGTTTCTCAAACTCTTGTATCCATTTATGGGCCTAAAGTTATGATCGTATCATCATTTGTTACAAGGGTATTGATTTAAGAAAAAAGGATAATTAGAAAATTTTGAGAAACAACTTGTAAAAATATTTTATTTTATTTTCGTTTTCCATTTCTTTTATATGCTTTAAAACTTTTTCAAAACAAAAGAAAAAAAAGTATATGTAGTTCGCAAGATATATATCTATACACGTAATCGTAAACTACATATATACCTCTTATATTTCTTTTTTAGTTTTTACTGTCACTCATAAACTACATATATACCTTGTATATTTCTCTTTTATTTTATGCAATACTAACCTTATAATTAAAAGATATAAAAAAATTGATTGATTGGTTAGTTTCTTAGTTTCGATATTCTGGTGGTTTTTCATGAACCCAACCCACTTAATGTGTCAACAATTATTAACTTGATTGTACAAAAAAAACCCAAATTAAAAAATCATATAAGGATTAATCTTTGAACACTAAAAAAACATAATATACAAATTGACAAGATCATTACTATGTTAAGACCTTTCCTATGAATGAATCTTAGAGTGTTTAAGATACACTCAGTAAAAGTTTGAAAGATATTTAACATGGAATAAGACATACACTATGCTCATAATCATTGAAACACTAAAAAATAGATTAGTTATACCATCAAGAAAAGTGAAAGTGTGCTTTACTATCATGAAACCTACAAAGCAACATCATGAAAATGTTTTTAGAAACTTTCATAGCGTTTTTGAGATCACATAGGTTTGGAAATTGGAAATAGTGTGGAGCAATATCCTTTAGTTTAGATGTTCCGACAATGCAATCCTTGTATAATTACATGTGATATGTTTCGGAGTATGGTATACACACGCCACTTATAATATCATTATACATAATTTACAAACGTCTATTTGAGGTTGCATCAAACGGCCATTTGAAAGTTAGAGCTTGTGTCACAATTACCTCCCTACTTTTAGAAAGTTATTTGAGGATTCGTGCAACGACCGTTTGAAGGTTAGGATCTGTGTCATAGTCCCCCTGCCTTTAAATGGCTGTTTGAGTTTTTCGTCGAACGGTCGTTTGAGTTGGGGTTGGCCTAAGAAATTCGCTTTAGTTTGTACGTAGGGTTTACATGCAATGATATCTGGTCACATAGCAATTGAATAGTGTGAGCCTAATATCACCAAGTAATTATATGATTTATATCGTCCTTGTAACGCTTCGTAAGGTGCACACCAGCCTTAACTGATCTATATCAAGCTATATGTCATCATAATGCGCAGAAACCTAGCTTATACCTTAACTATATTTCGGGTTTATGGCTAACACGCAAGGTTACTTGTGTAGAACATGAATCTGGTTATAAATTGCTTGTGTCCTTAGATGACCATTTGGTTAATTTGGAGTCTCTTTCTACTTTATCTTACCATGATTCATGTCCACCTCTCTCCCCGACAGCCAAGGGGACCAGTGTTTATTTTCGAGAATAAAGTTTGTTAATTACGTTAAATTGGTTAAACGTACTTTATTATTTCCTACAACTTAACTATCCATCCAGGGCCCTGCTTCGTTGCGGTGTAGAATGGATAATCAAAGGTCTTTAGTTGGCGTTGATTTCTACATCGTTTTCTGGTTCAGTTTGTTTTGGTCGATTAACATTTTTGTTTTCAAGGATCCCTTTTTAAACGACAAAGTTACATGGCAATGATCTAATTTGGATTATATCATTGTATATTCACACAAGTAAAAAAAACCCAGCTAAAAGAAGGAACTAAAAGTTTTATAAAATCATCACGTTCAAGCATTATCTCAATTATATGGCAGGAGAAGAGGTGAAGGCAAGCATCATAGTTAGCCTATTAAAGGAGTGGTGGCCCACAAACTTTTTTCATAAGAGTAGGATATTTTTGAAGGGTGTCGTGTCACAAATTCAAACCGTGATCAAGTAATTAACCAACAAGTTTTATAAATTTTCTTGATTTGGTTTCGGTTGGGCCGTGTCACAAATTCAATCCCTAATCAAATAATTAACCAACAAATTTCAAAATAACATTATCAAATTAGAGTAATTAACGAACAAGTTTTGAAGCTAACATTAAAATAATCAAATAACACATCTAATAACCATGACTAGAAACTTGGTCGTCGGCAGGCTCGCTTATTAGACTCGTTTAGCTGGTTTACTCGTTTGGCTCGAATTATTTTACCACTAATTTAACATTTGTGTGTGTATATATGCATACAATTGCTTTTAACTAAATCCATCTTTAATTTATGACAATATTGTAATTTAATTGTTGATTGTTTAAAATAGGTTAGTGTGTTAAATGGTTATGGGGAATAATGGGCTTAAATTATTATTATGGTTAGTGGATTTGTAAGAATTAATGGGTGTTGGTCGAATTAAAGAATAGTTTAAAACTCTTTTTATACGTGTTGATTAGTTTATAGTATTTTTATATTTGTAAAATCCAAATCTAAGTTTCCTTTGGGTTGTGTCAAAATTTCATGTTGATGATATCAAATTTCCTAAGGATCGGTCAGGATTAGATCATATATATACACGAAATGAAAAGAAAATTTCATGGGGGTTGGCCGATCCCATTATCATATATGTAGATAGGTCGATGTAGCAAATGGCATGTAGCCTAACGGTATCAAAGTAAAGGTGTCCCTTTGATTGAAAGTTCAAGTTGTATAATGGGCCTATAAATTTAAAAGTAGGTATAAAGAGTGTGTTTGGTTGAAAGTTCAAGTCGTATAATGGACCTATAAATTAAAAGTAGGTTTAAAGAATGTGTGTTAGATCAGTGATTAAAAAAATGAATTAGCCTGCTCATGGCCGGTTTAGACTTTATATTATCATGCCAAGGTATTTTCCTCTACAAGTGTTAGGGAAAGAAAATATTCTAAGGGACCAATGCCTGCTCTTTCCTGATACTAAAAAACATAACATGCGACATTACATCATGTGTAGGGTTCACATTTGTCGTTTATTATATTCTTTATTTTATAGTAAGGACCACAAAATAATTGTGTTTTTAGTGTTACATATAGTTTAGGATATCTGATCAACATAACCACCACACTTTGAAAAATAAATCCTTAGCACTTAGATTTTTTTTAAGTTATCCATGGAAGATTCACAACCACCATCCGTTGAGAGCTTTTCATACACTTGGTTACTAAACCTAAACCCGTCTCTCGATAGCCCGAACCGATCTTTTAGACTCTCGTTCGATGGTGCTTCTTTCATCGAGATGGACCCTAACCTCACACCCTCCAAAAGATTTCTAGTTCATCAAGATTTTGAATTCAAAGTGCCAAACTCCCAAACCCCTATGAGTACTCTTGTCCATGCCGACAAGCTCATCTCAAATGGCATCTTGCTTCCTTTGAAATCACGCGGTCCATCGTCTATTCCGGTTCCTTCTCCTTCTTTGACCACTCAAGGGGGTGGGCGCTTTCGTAAAAGCCGCTCCATGTCCCTACACAAGTGTAATAAGTTACCAAAGATGATAATTCAAAAGTATATGGATTTGGTTAGGCCACTTTGGTGTAGAATGAGACGGGGAAGGCCCGATCATAGTAGTAGAGTAAAAGGAGTGGAGAATTGGGAATGTTCAAGTGCTTCCGGTTCTAGGACAAGTGGAGCGGATAATCTTCGTAGATCTTGTGATTCCGAGAGCTCAATTCATGAGGCAGTTGTACATTGCAAGAAGACCATTGGTATGAATTAGAGTCCCTTGATCCATTATCTACCTACTTATTATGCTAGTTGTTACTTTGTAAAGTTGTTGATTTGATACATACAAGAAAAGAAATATGTATTATGTCGGTCAAGTTTTGTACCCAACGCCTGTTTGTTTGGCCAAAGTGTAACTAAAGACCGATCATGAGACCTAAGAACTACAAGTTGGTTCTGTTGTGTTGCTTAATTGTTTTCATGATTCATTTGTATAAATTCCGACAAACAAATACAATAGCTCGTGAAGTGTAGTGTAGTGTAGTGTGATTCCAAATAAATTAAAGAGTTGACATATGTGTCAGAATTTGACTTGTTATATATAACTACTGTAGACTGACTGACTATCAATGATGATGTACATATAATTGAGAAGCGTGAGCTTCGATTGGCTGGCTGAGCTCCAGCTGTGTATTGTCCCATCAAAACAAGCAACCAAGTAAAGGTTAGACAGGACCACAAGCACATCACGTGGAATGCAAAACCAACACTTTATACCCCATTTCGAGAGAGACCATTCAAGACATAAATGAAATCGACAATGACAAAGTGCCATCACAACAACCACCGCCAAGCTAGTATTTTTATTTGGTTGTTTTTTTTTTTTTTTAATTCTTCTTCTTGGTAACCAAATTAAAAAAATAAAGTATGTAATCATGTGTTGGAAGAAGGCAGAATGATGACGACTCATTGAGATGTATTTGTTGACGCTACTACATGGTTCAACGTGTTAAAAACTCAAGAAGACAATGCTTTTGATGATTGGGTTTAACTTGGTTTTACTTTGTATATGTTAGTTTAAATAATTATATATCAAAAAAAATCTTTGATGATTGAAAAGGTGGCAAGGCCGTTCAATGAGATAATTGACAACATTAATTAGTTGGGCTCTAATCTTCGATCCAAGTTGAAAAGTTAGGTCATATTCAACTCGAGTTAAATCGTTATAAATGACTTAATAGAATTTTCTACTTTTGATACAAATTTCAACGTTGTGTTTATATTCCTTACGCTGTGTTCCTAAGTTTAATAAATGAAATTAAAAAAAGGAAAGAAAATTAAAGAGAAAAAAGAAATCAAACATTTTACATGTAAATTCAAGAGTTTATTTGTAAATTAGCTTTCTTTTCAAACCCGTTCATTTTGAGAGGAAAACTAGCAGGGAAGATTATTTTAAACTCTTGTTTTCTCTTCTTTCTACACCCTTTCATTAAAAAATAACTTAGGGACAAAAACTTTTTTCCATTTACTGTACTTTCTTTTACTTCTCTCATTAAAAGGGACTCAGGATACAACGCTAAAGCCTTAATTGTAACCACCCTATTCCCTTCAATGCGATTCTTCAACAATCCCCTTGTTTGGTGATTCAGACAACTCCTTTGGATCCCCAATGTCCCCTTATAATAGAAGTGGTGATTGTTTATTTGACCATATGGACGGCTAGAAATTACAGAATAATGGTAGTCTGTTTATCAGGTATGGTAGTCCGTTTATCAGGTAGTGCAGATAGGTCAGCATTTGTTGTAAGGGTATCAGGTTGGGGAATTGGCTACAGTCTTCGGCTTCTAGTACCCAATTCGGCTATGGTGAAAAATTAAAGGGAAAAACGCTTTCAGCTAAATTAAATGGTAATTTGGAACAACATACATTTAACTTGGGTAGTTTTGGTAAAAAAAAAATATAGAAGTAAGATGCCTTAGTATAATTGGTTGTATTAGTTTGGGTATTTCCGATTTGAGTAAATTGCACAAAACATCCTTTATGTTTCCTCAAACTTGCAGGTTCCAGCCTTAATGTTTAAAAGTTGCTAAAAACAACCTTTAAGTTTATTTTTGTTGCGGGTTCAATCCTTTACAACTAACCACGTTATTTTCTTCAGTTAAGTTCCCTCACATGATCAACCAAAATGACGAATATACCCTCACATGTTATGCATGTCAGGGAACTTAACTGAAGAAAATAACGTGGTTAGCTGTAAAGGATTGAACCCGCAACAAAAATAAATTTAAAGGTTGTTTTTAGCAACTTTTAAACATTAAGGCTGGAACCTGCAAGTTTGAGGAAACATAAAGGATGTTTTGTGCAATTTACTCTTCCGATTTTTAAGTTCTGCCCTTGAGAGCATTCACACACTCCCACCCCCTATTTTCTATATTATAACTTAATTAAGTGTACTTTCAAAATTTATCTTTATTTCAAGAAACCTTAATTAAATTCATTCTCATGTTCTTTTTGGTCCCATCGTTGACTATTGGAAGTTTTAAGGAAAGAGTTGGTTTTATTGGAAATTGAATGTGGGGCAACTTAATGGAAAAATATGACCTCATACATTCGTGACAGTTAACGTTGGTTAGTCCAAGCCCACAATCTCAAGTTTCAAGGAAAACCGGTCACCCGAAGGTTCACTTCGATAAAACTCGGTTAGGACCGGTTCAAAACCTAAGACCTATGGATTCAAATCCATATCTTCACTTTGTCCTCCAGTACCAATTGAGCTATGAGAATAAAAAGACACATGTTTATCAAAGTCATCAAATGCCCAAATCCCAATTGCAATAACCCATCTATAAATACATAGAAAACCAGGAAGCCATATGTAGAGCCGTTAATTAAGAGAGAAGCACAAACAAAACAAAACTTAACCCAAGTAAACTGAAACATAGAGATGAACCATCAGAAGCATGCAAAAAGGGAGTTTGTGTTTGAAGGCATTGATTTTCCGCATTTGGGTTACTAATAGGCTAGCGAAATCATCAACTTTCAACATCCTTTATCTCTTCATTTTTTTTATTTGATCTTCTACCCACTTTAGCCATACAACATGTTGCAGTTGGCAATCGATTGGTCAGGGTTGTTCGGTTAATAATATATCAGAGAGGGACAGATCTAGCTGGAGTGGTAACCGGCAACTACAAAGGAGGAAGAAGGGTGGACTGGTGAATTTAATTGTTTTTGTAGCTTATATTTTATTTTAGTAAATTTGTTGACCAAAATGACAGTGCTCTAGCGATACCTTTATGGGAGGTCACCGGTTATAGCTTCGTTCGTGACAAAGTGATGTGTCCGAGAGAGAGATTTTACCACAGTAAATTTCTTTCACAATTGGTGACTGCTTTATTGGACGTTAAAAATAAGTATATTCGTTATTTTAATATATACAGATAAAATGGTAATTTTACATTAAAAAAGAAGAGTAACCAAGATATAGTTTTAAAATTATTTTTCCTGTCCACTTTGGGCTTTGGTTACATTGAAAGTTTTGGTCCGACCAAAAGGAGTATAGTTGTGGGCCTTTGACATAGCCCATGCTTGTTTATCTTTTTGATACCCGACCTTTGTTTTAAACAAATTGTTAATAAATCTTACTGAAATGCAACTTTTTTCCTTTGTAAATATCTAGATATCTTTATTTACTACATATACAAATTTTGAGAGGTCACTGGATACTATCAAATCTTACCATCTTTCATATAGTCTATGATCATGAGATGTTTGAGAACAAAAAATAAAAATGAATACTTTAAAACTGTACAAAATCTTGTTGCCAAACTCACGTTATGTTATGTTATGTTATATTATGTTATGTTATAAGAGAACTTAATAAATAATGATTTATTCTAATTAATTTAGATGGGCGGTTTAACCAATCGGTTATAATCTACACAATGTGAGAACTGAATAAATAGTGATTCATTCTGATTGGTTCAGGTGGGAGGTTAACCGATTGAAGGAAGCCACGTGTCACATAGAAACAGATAAATAGCATAAACGTGCATTTGGTATAATGGCTTAGACGCACGCCTCGAGATCCGATGATCACAAGTTCAAATATGTGAAAGTGCCATAGTTTGGTTGATTGGAACCTAGTTCACTATAACATTGGAATACTTAAATGTCCGGTTTAATTGATTTAAAAAAAACAAAAAAATGATTAAAACATTAAATACCTTATATTTGAAACCTAAAGAATACATATTACACACAAAAATAATTAACATATTAAATACCTTATATTTGAAACCTAAAGAGAAGATACTTAAGGAAGGTTATGGTACAATTGAGTCTTAACATGAGAAATGAATAAGGTTTTTTTTCTTTCTTATCAAGCACGTATTTCAGTCCTATAATGGAAAAAATGTGTATTTACACTAATAGAGTAAATCACTCTAAAGTAATTACACATAATTACTCTAATAGAGTAATTAAATACACGGATAATGTGAGGCTAACTCACTTGGTATAGGCTCATGGCTCTTAGAAGAAAGATCCTAAGTTCAATTCTAGGTAAGGAAAATTATTTAGTTAATTAGTGTAATGTAAGTAGAAGTAAGTAGTTAATTGGTGTAATGTAAGATAGAAGTAAGCTTTGCCATTAAAAAAAGCGTAATTAAATACATTATTTTTTTATTTTTTAAAATTTTGTAACTAAACATCACTATAAAGTAGATAGAAAAAAAAATTTCTCATGACTTCTCATATTAAAACTATTAAGACCTATTTTATTTAATCTTTACCTATTCAAACAAAATATTAACGCATATATTCTTAATCATTCAGTCAAAACATTAGAGTCTCACGAATCCATGATTTGCGTTGTGATCTATCCCTATCGACATCATGATTAAGATTTACTTGACGTATCTTATTATCGTTTCAACATTATTTCTGTTTTCACATTATTAATTGCAATTCCTTATAATTAATCCTAGATATATACAAATAAAGTTCAGGGAATATGTGTTTTTGATACTTCCTATTTTCAATCAATTTACAATTTTATTCTAAGTTTAAAATTACATTTCGTCATCAGTTCAAACAAAATTACGCTTTTGCCCCAACTAAAATTACGTTGCCTCAGTTAAAAAATATGATTTTGCCTCCATTTCAATTTCGATTTCCCCTGTGTTTAAAATTATCTTGCCCCAGTTCAAATTAGTATTGCCCCAGCTAAAAATACGATTTTCTCCTCACTTTAAAATTATGAGTTTGCCCTCATTCAAAATTATATTTCGCCCCTGTTAAAATTTGTAGTCTTGCTATCGTTTTTGTTTTTTCTTTTCTTTTTTTGCTTTTGCAAAACTATAGTAGTTTTTTTTACTTGGTTGACTAAATTTAACTTTTGTGTCAAGCAGCTGTCTAGCACTCGCGGTTCTGACAAATTACTATTTCGCCCCCATCTCAAAATTACAGGTTTCCCATCCTTTTAGTTTTTTTTAGCAAAACTATAGTTGCGTTTTGTTTAATTGGTTGATTCGATTATTTTTTTTGATATCGTATTATAAATAGTATGTACAAGTAACCAAAATACATGCGTATATATTATGACGCTAAGAAATATTCGGCTTAGCGTCCAGCAACGCGGGCGAGGGCATAACTAGTTTAGTATAAAAAACTCATTTATTAATATAAAAAATGAAATTATGGGCTCTATATTTTATTATGGATCTCCAAACAACACAGCTAATAAACCCTTTTCGATGTATTGGTTTAATTCTACCAACTATAGTTTGTTTTGTAACAAAAAGAGTACTTTTAAAAAAAATATATAACTTGTATAATGGTTAAATATGATAAGTTTAAATGTGTTTTTATAAAAATGGGATATCATAATAACAAAAGAAGGTACATTTAGTAGCCCCAAATACCATAAACCTTTCATGTCTTAATCTCGGTCTTTGCTTCCCACAGTTGAACCCATTAGTAATCAACCTCCTAATTAAAGAACCTTTGACAATTAAATCAAAACGTACATAATCTTTTTTTTTTTTTTTTTTTTCAAATTTGACGTTGTCAAGTTTTAAAATAGCGTTCACAATTATAATTTCTTATTCATTTAAAAACAAAGTTTCTTAATCTACACTTAACCAATAATATATTGTATTAATTGCATAGTCATATATTGTATTAATCAGGGTTGAGGTGATGGAACCAATTAAAATCACAAACATGGTCGATCTAATGGAAACTTTTTGGGACTCCGTGACCACTCAAACCGTCTATTGCAGCCTCTTTCATTCTCCACCCACACCTTCAAACTATTAAGGTTAACCTTTAAGTCAAATTCAAACCCGTAGTCCTTTCGACAAAGTAAGAAAAAAATCATGAAAATAGTCATTTTCATAGGGTGTATTATACGGGTTTTTTCTTTTCTTTTTTTTTTTTATGGTAAAAACATATAACATGTTGGTCACTTATCTATTACATAGAAACTTAATGAGATTATCAGGACACATCTCTTTCGTGGAAAAAAAAAACAAGGTTATCGAATTCCTCTAGGCTCTAACGTGTTCCCACTTCTGAAAGGTCGAAGATAATATTAAGTTCAACGCTAAAATATAAATGTATAATGTTTCTTCAAACTTGAAAAAAACCTTATTCTAGTAAATGATATCCTTATCCGAAACAAGGATTGTGTTATCCTCAATCCAAACAGTCTATTACTCTTTCAGAAAAAGAAAGTCACCTTTTATAACTGTTAGCCAACGCAACCCCCTCCTCGTAGTCTCTTTAGTCTTTATTGCAAAGAAAGCTTTGGGTTTTGGGTTTCATAAATACAACGACTAGGCGTGCCCACCCCCGCTCCCTCACTTTTATTTCCACCCCTCAACTTTTAACTTCTTTTCAAACAAAGCATGTTTTCATTTTTATCTTTACAAAAGTAATATTCCATGCATACTAAATATGTACAAATGTTCCCTAAACCATTTTTTCCTGCTCAATAGAGTATCGAAACTGTAACCATGTAAACTCAACATATGTATTTACGTTTATTAAGTAAACATAACAAGTTGTTTATGCGTATTTTCTCCATTAAAAATTAATTATTCGTACATTTAAAATATCTGAGTTAGTTCGTCATGCATGCATGTCTAATCACATCATACATAAAATTCGTTAATGTTAACTTGTAAATTTGGTGATTTTGCAATCAATTTTGGTTAGGACAAGTTTATAATGTGCTTTTTCAAAGTATAGTGTTTACTTATCTTTAAATTTATGGGTTATTGGATTTTATCACTCGTAACTATTTGGTATTGGCTGATGTCAAATCACTTTGACTCTCACCACTCCCAACTAAACACTTTGTGTGTTGTGTGATTCCAAAGTTAACCAGAAAACATGTTTTGTGGTGAGAGTTCATGTTTTCTCTGATGACACTAGATGTAGAAGTAGAAGAAGATCTCATCTCGAATCAAAGTTTGGGTTTGCTCTTCAGTTTCTGGTTAACTTTGGAGTGCCACAACACACTAAGTGTTAAGTTGGGAGTGGTGGAAGTCAAAATGATAATTGAGAGTGTTAGCGGCCAATACCCAATAGTTTGGAGTGATAAAATCCAATAACCCTAAATTTAACTCGTAGTACATATATCATCAAAATGTTGTTTGAGTAGGTATTCTATTACGCTTAAGTTTATATCTCCGTTAAAAAAACTAAAAGGATGTATGTTAGGGTGTAAACGTGGGCTGTGTAGCTATTTATATGCATGTTTAGAAATCGGATTGAATTGATTGACCAACTGATTACATGCCATGATATGTCAGATCCTTTGGTTTTATTACGAGGTAACATACTAACCATAAAATATTTGTACGATTTTGAGAAAATATATAAGATTGGTGCAAATTTGAAGTAAAACTGGTAAAAATTATTTATGATTACCTCATTCCTTTGTTAATTGATTGATTTTTGCAACTGTATCAACTGGTAAAATCAGTGAGTTACAATTTACTTATTTATGAAATCACTATTTACCAAAACATATTTGGCTTTTTTTAGATATATCTTCAAACACAAGTGTGTCGATACTCTAATATATTGCAACAATACGAAAATAAAATAAACCTAGAAATAGTGGTAAAAAAGAGAAAGAAAGAAAAGCAAAAGTCACCTCACAACCCCCTTCACTTTGGCATACACTTTATTTTTGACCCTATCCTTTGGGCATCCCTCTTTCTTTTTCTTTCTTTTCTTTCTTTCTTTCTTTTTCCTTTGTCTCACAAGTCGTTTCTTTTTGGGTCTTTTAATTTTACCAAACACTCGTTCCTTTTCCTTTTTCTCAACTTTTTCGAAATTTCTTTTACAACCCTTAACTTTAAAATTGTCTTTTGTTACCCCCATCTAATTATTTAATAAATAAAGTGTTTATAGCCTTAATTTATGTAAATCTTAAAATAAAAGTTACTATCACATAGTGGGTTACTTTTCTTTTCCTTTTACTTTTTAGTGTCAAACATAACATAAGTTGGTATAAACAATGGGAGACTATGACATTTAGACCTCATAGCATTAGACTGCTTAGTAGACTAGTTTTTATTTAAACATCATTAAATAACTAAAAGAACTTAACTATAAAAATAATACGGTATAAGTATTTATTACTTGCATCACAGTTTGTTTCATCTTAATCTTAAAAAGTACATATTTTTAAAGCATTTACTTTCACCTTACAGGTTTTACTTAATTTCATTATACTTTGTCTAAACAAAAAGCATAATGTAATTGTATTGGCGAAAAACTTAGGATCCACACATATCGACCATTCTAGACATATGCCTTCCCTTTTAACGTCTCTTTGACACCCTTTCAGGGTTGTTTTTAGTTCGCTACTCGATGTGAAGCCGCAGGCACCCCTCTACGCTTTGTTTCATGAGACTATACATTTTTCAGAAGGAAAGTTTATTATCATATCTATATTTTCTTTTGAACCACAAAACTTCTATATAAAATATAGAAAAAAGGGTCATCAAGCGACTGGAAACGGATACTTACATTTGATTATTATTATTTGAACTGCTAACTAAATCATTATATAAGCATCCTGTAATACCCTGAATCGAACAAATGCATATCTTTCTCCATAACAATCAGAGTTAGATGCATATCTGAGCCACCTGTTCCGGTGAAATCACCTACCCGAAAGCCTACTGCGGTAAAACCCAGTTGGTTTCGAGCAAACGACCTCAAGAGAGGCCTAGTTTTATTTAAAGTGATATCAGTAAGAGTTGAGCTTTTGATTTAAATGACTGAAACAAATTACTAACCAACAGAAAATTTTGACTTAATAATTACATTTATCATTATATTTAGATATTAATTAAAAGTTGATAGGTAACAACGGTAAAAGAAATTAATAATTAGCATTGGAAAATGCAACGTGACGCCATTGTTATAAACCATCAAACAAATACACGACTCGTCTTTCTTCACTGTGTTTGACTGCAAAAAGCTTATTCCCCCTCTCTGCAACCATTAAACGAAGGGAAAGCTTCCCCCCTTTGCTTCCTTGTTTATTTATAACCCTTTTCTCCACCCACCCACCCACACTTTCATTCTTTACTCCCCCATGGATGTCTTCAGCCTTCTCAAATTCTGGCGTAACGCCGGCGTCGGAGACCCCATGACCACCACCGCTGACTTCGACGACGAAAACTCCTTCTTCGATTTAGTCTTCACACACCCAAACCATTTACAAGTCTCTCCGTCCCCAACAGTCAACGTCATTAGTGGCTTTCACATTCACAGTGACCACTATCACCAATCTTCAAAGTTGGATGGCGCTGATTTAAAGTCAAATCACACTTATTCCTCTCCCCCATTTTTCAACAATAAGAGGAAAATATTACCACTAGACTCAACCACCCATACAAAGACCCCCAGGTCTCCTTTTCGAGTATTCATGCTTGGGTTTCATACCCATAAACCCAAATCAGACAAAAAGGAGATGAAATGCGAAATCGAAGAGGTCACCATTAGCTCTCTGCTCAACAGAGATAACAGTCATGATCAGTCACCGTCCAAGCGGTTCTCCAAAGAGGTTGTTAACAGATACTTGAATCTTATTAAACCCTTTTACATCAAGGTTTCTAGAAGATCCAACGACAAGGTGCGATTATCCGAACATAATTCGATGTTTTCGTCTTCAAAAAAGGAGGAGAAACCTTGGGTTTTTAAGGAGGTGCGTAAGCATTTGGGTAAGAGCCGGTCGTCGTCATCGTCTTCGGCCGTTAAACCTTTTCCGTCACTGGCCGTTAGGAGAGATGATTCCGCTTTGCAACAACAAGATGGAATCCAGAGCGCCATTCTGCACTGCAAGAAATCGTACAATTCACCTTCTCCAGGTAAATTTTTGTATATTTAATTCTGTAAAAAGAAGTTTCAGGATATTATTTAATTTAATTAATTAATTCACCGTCCAATCAGATGTCAGAGTTGTAAATCAGTCACGGGTATCTTAAAATATGAATATGTTTCAGGGTGTTATGTTCTGTCAAGATCCGGAAGTGCACCATCTCAAGGGCCTAGGATCTCCATTGAAGAAGAGAAAAGAAGTAGCATCTGAATAAGAAGAAATGGCGGGAATATTATATATATATATACATATATTTAGTTAAGTACTACTATTATTATTATTATTAATTATTATTATGTATATGGAGCTGGTAATATCATAAAATATTGAAATGTGTGAAAACTTAGAAAGATATGAGAATGGGGTAGTGATGTGTACTTTGAGGAGGTAAGTAGGGTTTTGTAAAGTAAAGGGTGATGATTGCATCATCAGAATTATGACAGGGAGATTTTAAACAAATGATACACAATTTCTTTTGCTTGTATTGTCTTCTCTTCTTTTTCTCTTCCACTTTACTGTAAACTGGAATGAATAATGTTGCTATTTCATAACCATATTTAAATACAAAATCACCAAAAGAGTCTTGGATATATTTATATCTCTTATTGATGTCATTTTTGTCCTGTGTATCTTCTCAATACCCCCCCTGTTATTAGAAAGCTTCTTTTATTAACAAATCTAGGGGAATATGCCACAAAGACTAACATAGCTTTTATAATTGTCTATCTACTCATGTTTATTGTCGTTTAATATTCTTTTTGTCAAACTTTTTTATCATCATCACAATAATATAAAAAGCTGCACCCATGATAAATCATTTGACACCCTGACAATATTTTTTTACAATGACTCGTATACAAATATACAGTGCATATCATTTTTTTACATGAAATATAAGACTCATACAACTATACGAGTTGTAAATTCTTATTTCGAAAGCACTATCGTGGATATGCCCATCCCGTTTCCCCTTGAAAAACAACCTAAGTTCCCCTTGACCCATGCCCGCGACACTAGCCGATCCCCTCCCACGCCCTGGATGGTGACTTGCCGTGGCGGTGTGTGGTGCCCCGCACCCTCCGATGTGGCAGGGCTTCCACGCCCACAAAACATAGCCTGATTCTTCTTGATAATGACTATCATACATAAAATAACGTCCCATCTTATTTCAATGTGATTCAATGTCATGTACACAACTGTGCTTGAAGTTTGTAAGATCTCAGTTTCGTAAACGATCCGACTCGAACCAATAGACTATTATTTAGATGTACCCTGTTTGACCCGACTCCCGAATACGTTCTATTAAAACTTATTAAGAATCAATTTTAAAAGAAAAAAAACAAGACAAAATGGCTAGTAAAAATGAATATAAAAATAATGACAAGGAATGAGATGTAGCGTTTTCATTAAAGATATTTCAACTCTTAGAATAAATACATTTTTAGTATAAGTTTAACGCTAAAGATAAATACTCTATTGCGAATTGAATTACGAATGCTCTTATTAACTTCTTTTCCAACTTTCAAATAGTAAAAGAAATGAGAGTAAAACTGTAAAAGGAAAAAACATGGAAAAATTAAATAAAACGATTGCAAGAAAATGAATGAAAGCATGTTAAAAGTAACGTTTAATTATGCTTTTCCTTGCTAGTAATCTTTCTCTTGTACAATTTTGGTGATGAATGAAACTGTGTTTGTCGTTCAAAAAAACTATGCTTTTAATCTTTTACTGTGAATCAGGCCTACCTTTTTTACTTTCACTGATGCTTGCCTTCTGTTCAACCAATACACACATACTGTATGATCACACCGACGTAGACCTACATTTCTCATCCTTCGATGTTTAATCTATGGACCTTATAGGGAGAACTACTTATTAGCTTTTATATATTAGTGAGATCATATTATATTTTTTAAGGGAGTCAAATATTTATATATCTATATTCATATTATTCATAATTTAGGGTTAAGTTATTCTATAAATATTGTGTTATATATAAGATGGATCAAAAAATAATTTCATAATTGAGTTACTAATTATATTGGGTTATTAATAGATGAAGTAGGATTAAAATTTAATAAAGTTGAGTTTTTAATTTTTTTACTTGATAATAAAAAATTATTTATTTGATTTACAAACCACGTTTATATCTTGAATTTTAAACAAAATAAAAGGGTTAAATGATTGCATAACAAATATTATATTTACGAAAATGAAAACAGAAATTAATTGAAGGTGATAAGATGAATCAAAATGGTATTGTGTGTTTTTCTGGGTTTTACAAGAAGAGAAACAAAAATGACGAATTTATCCTCAAATATTGTAAAGTTTAAACACGTAACAAAAATAAACTGAATGAAAAATTACTGAAAAAATTGTATAGGATCTCATGCTAGATGGTTATTTTAATACTTGTTTGGTACAACACTATGGTATACAAGTTATCTTAAAGCCACTGTTATAAAATAATAAATTTTTCTCTATATTTCTTTGATTAGAATCTAACTATCATTTTATATTATCTTTTCGTTGCCAACCAATTCAAAATTTTGAATGACAATATTATACTCGTAATTTATAATATATCTTAAATCGTTTGTTAATTTAGTACCACATAATTTATATAAACTTCTTTAATTCGTTATGGAACCTTAAATGTAGTGTTTTAAATGAAATTTATACCAACATCTATATTATATTATATTATATTATATTATATATTATATTATATTATATTATATTATATTATATTATATTATATTATATTATATTATATTATATTATATTATATTATATTATATTATATTATATTATATTATATTATATTATATTATATTATATTATATTATATTATATTATATTATATTATATTAATATTATATTATATTATATTATTATTATTTATTATTTGTTTATTTCAAAAGCTACAGCTTTTTATGAAAGTTCTTCCGATATGCAACTGATTACTGAATCAATGCTCGATTTTTATGGATCTATGTTTGTTGGGGTTATGGTTTTAAAGTTCATGGTTTGGTAAATAATATTTGTTTGATTATCTGATTGTTTGATGTATATCAATTTGTACCATTTTGGACCAATCAAGGTTTCGTTTTCATTGAGTGCTATGGAATTTATTTATCATTTTTAAAGTATTATATATGGTTTAACTGTTGTGAGTTTTTTTATTTTTTGAACTCTGTTTATTATGGAAGAAAGTTGGGTTAAAGTTGTTTAAGATTTGTCAAGTAATTAGTATTATGTTAAAGTTGTGGGTTGAAGTGACAAACACATTGGAAGATGGAGGTGAGGTATTTTGATTTGATTGAGTATATTGCATTTCGTTTTGGTACATTTAGTGTATTGAAGTCGTGATGGCAATCGAAAGTTGTGTTTCTTTACTGTGCTAGGCTTGATATTTGCTAGATTTGCACTTCTTTGAGATGAGCGGCTTGATATTTGCTAGATTTGCACCTCTTTGTTTACTGTAGATGGATTGAAGAGCATAGGCAAGTTAAAAATGACTTGGGATGAGTGGATTAGGCAAGATTTGCTAGATTTGCACCTCTTTGAAGACATGGTCGACGACAGAACTTCGTAGAGATGTAGGATTAAGTTAAGGATTTTTAGGAGTTTTGCGTGTTTTTTTGTTTAGGTTCATGTCTTATGAGTTTAATTTTTCAGTTTCTATGAGGTGTAATATAGTTTTTATAGGTTTTTTTACCTATTCCTGATGTCGTAGTTTTACTAACAAATACTTATTTATTTATGCTTTTATTATTATTTTTATTTCTCCCTTTTTCAGTAGTTGTGTGCTCAGATATGTTTTTTCCAGAAGCTTATGTATTGGTTATGGTTATGGTTTTTGGAGCCGGGGGTCTCACTGGAAACAACATGTCTATCCCATGTGATAGAGGTAAGACTTGCCTACATCCTACCCTCCCCAGTGATAGAGCTATATGTGGGATTATACTGGATATGGTTGTTGTTGTTGCTAGGCTTGATATTTGTGTTTGAATGTGATTATATTTTAATATAAGAAGTTGTATAATAAAATGTAAATAAATGTTATTGAGGAGATGTGTTTGAATGTGTCTTGTTTTTCCTAAATTTTTATTTATTTATTTTTTTAATCCACATAACCTTACGAAATTCACGACCCGCTACAATGCGCAAGTTACCTTCTAGAATGTTCAAACAACCATTTAAAAAGTATAAAATGAAAACAATAAATAAGAAAGAGGGGGTAAATCCAGGAGGACGTATCGTAAGGCGATGACAGGGGAAGGATGATTTATTACTTTAACCTTTAACAGAAGTAATGAATAAAAATAAAATAGCAACAACAAAAAGACAAAGTGATGAGACACATGACCAGAAGCTATCAACTGAACTGTACGTACTATTGATTCCATTCAACTTCTTAATCATATCTGATGGTTACAGCGGTTTACTTTTGTTTTTTTTCTATAAATGTTAATGTGGGGTTCGGTATACTCTGGGTTTCTGTATTGTAACTACACAAAACCAGACTAGACCGTGATTGCCCGAACCAAAAGTTTAAATCTATAACCAAATCAAATCTCTTTGTACAACTCCTTAACCTTAGCTTGGGTTTGGTCTCGTTCCTCGATTTATTTCACAAGTATGTGTTTAATAGGATTGAAAACTAATCTAAACTACTCCTAATGTATTGTGAATAGGGTGGTTCAAAATTCGTTTTGAATACGAAAAATATATTCGATTATCAAGAATTCGAATTCACTTCAATTCAATTCGAGACTGGTAAATTGAATATGAATTTATAATTTTAAATTCGATTCGAAATTAGAATTAAAAATTATACATATTTATCTATTTATTTATTATTTTTATATATAATACATATATAACATTTATTGGGCTATGTTATAAATTAAGCTCTAAATTTATTATAAGTTTAAAAATAGTCCATCGACTTTATATATTGCAAACTGTGGTTCCATCGAAAAAGCTTTGAATTGTTATCTCACAAGTTGCACAAGAAAGACGTCGTTGCTTATACAGAGCATGGCAATGCAACCCCATGGTGGTGTTTGGTGGCATTGCTTCTTGCTTGTAGTACACATAATGAGGTTGAGTTGAACCTCATAGCGGCAGGTATGGTTCACTTCTTGCTAATATATATAAAAGGGCTGGTGTTGGTCAGTGGGAGGATGTAAGAGATTAAGAAAGAGTTTACATGAAAAGGGTTCGGTTAAGGTTTCGGGAAGTAGTTGGATGGACCCTATGCAATGTGCTAGAGTAAAATGGATCTCAAAATGATGACATGGCGGCTGACATGTAAAGCGGCAAGCTTAAATGATTTGATCTTCAATTTAGCTCAATAATCAGTCAACTTTTTATTTAGAAATTCCCTTCCAACTCCGTATCATATTATTTTGCCTAAAACAATCAAAAAATCTAAATTAAAGGTAGTGTTTGGCAACATAGTTAAATTGCCATATAATGTGTAAAGTAAATATTAAATTACAATTAATTTGGGCACATATATATTAGTTGTATGCCCTTTCTCCCATGAAAATTGCCATAAATAAGGCCTGAAGTAAATATTGAATTTTCCAGTCTCCATAGTCCTGATTTTTGAATTCTAATGAGGAAAAGTTGCATCTTTGTACTTACATATACAAATAATATTAGATGTGCTAATTTCATAAAATAACCTGTATCGAGTGTGAAGAAACACGGAATTATCGCCGGAATGATTGGAACCGCTTTCTCTGAAAGGATGGAGAATCACACATTGTTCTTTCTCTTAATCCTAGATCTCCAATGAAGAAGAGAAAACTATGGATGTAGAGACGGCCAGTAGGAGAACAATCCCCTTTTTCCAGCTACAAAAAGTGTGTTTGCCCTATATCTCCTACCCCTAATAATAAGTTGAAGATCTCCTTATATAGGAGATATGGGCAACCCTAACCTCAATCGGTCAGGCCCAGTTAGGGGTTGTCTATTCTACAAGCTCACCGCCTAGTGTAGTGTAAACTAAAACACGCTAGGATTCAAAGGTTAGTACGCAATAATAATAAATATTATAATAAAAGGCGATAAATTGATCGTTCGGGTCAAGTCCAAGACCATACCCCAAGAGAGTTGGTCTATTTGAAGTACATCTCCAACAGATCATCCATGGAAACTAAAACTTTCCAGCTAAAGGAATGATGGGCCATATTGGTTAATACGAGACGAAATGTATTTTTTGTTCATAAACATATCGTGCTATGAATTTGAAGAGTCAAAGCTAAAGCTCGTGGTTCCCTTACCCTTTACTTGTGAGGTGAGCTCCGGACCAATCGGGTTATAAGGTACATGTTCATGGTGATTAACAGGAGAAGAAAAAAGTGACTTGGTGTTCTAATGATGTGATGCTTGACTCCCTACAAAATAGATGTGAGTTGTGAAAAGTTAGATGGTATCTAGGTGTAAAATATTAAGTTAAAAATAAAGAAAAAAATAACAAATAGAATAATCTATGTTTGATTAATGGTTCTTCAAACGACGACATCATGGAAATGAAAATATCAGTTGGTTGAAACTCAACGAAACAACCCCATCTTCAGCCATCAAAAGAGACTTGTATCCATCAAAACCAATTAAAAGAAACAAATATCTTTATTACAAATAATAAACTCAGGTATCATCGATACAAAGAATATGCACAAACACAAAGTGAAAAAACAATACAAAAACTAATTTCAACAATAATATACACAAAACCTGTATCAGCGACAAGAGATATTCCTGAGCACCCTGCTTGTTATCACAAGATCCATAGAACAATCCATATTAACATGCTTATACTTCCTAAAAATTATTAATATCTTAAACTTCCCGGTCAACCTGGACCGGCTCCTCAGAGGCAAAACACCACCGTTGATATCATTCTGCAACTCCGACGTCGATGTAACATTCGACGACGACAAGATCACCGGAACCACAAACTTCCTCGTATCTCTTCCTTTCACTCTGTCGTCCCAAACGTTCCCTTCCCCAACCTTGTGATCCCGGTAGTAGAAATCCACAGCAGTATCCCTATAATGAAACCGGCGAAAGTTTCTGTTTCTAATACCAACTTCTGTATTCATTTGTATGTCAAACGAAGGAGTTGTTGAGTTGCCCACGTTAAAAGTTCCGAAAGTGGCCGACCGAACACGAAATCTAGGAGTACGAAAATTGCCCGCGGTTAGAGCCAGTAAAAGGATGATTCCCACTACACAACTTGTGATGATGATAGCGGACATGAGGTAGCGCCTGCGTCTTTTCCGGTAGGCATCGTTTGCTACAGCTGAAAGATCTTCGTTTACGTGACCGTAAGGGTTTGTTGGAAGCATTTTTCTTTTCTTTTTTCTTTTGTTGATGGATGAAGTTACAATCAGTGAAAATATATATATATATAATGGTGGTGATGACTGACGACACGGGTTTGAAAACTGATGTTTTCAAGGTGTTCAACTTTGTTGACTATTTTACGTTCTAGATGTGGTGATTTTTCTGTGGCTACTAGATCATCAACTTTGATCAGAATGTTCTTTCTTTTCTTTTGTTAATAAAATACTTATCTCTTAAGTTTTTCTTTTCTACTTTTGTCTTTTTAATGAAATCCAATCGCATTGTGACGAGTTATAATGGAGATACGGTCGCTTATCTTCTTCGAATATGTTAAAAAACATAAAGATGATAGGTATTATATTATAACTTTGTCATATATTCCGAATTGTTAGGAGTTAAGAATAAATAATTAATATATCATAAACATTCTATTCGAGTCCTTGCAGAAAAGTATGAAAACCAATTCATAACACGGGTCAAAATTTATTCGAGTCATATTGATTTATAGTTCTGGAAGGTCAGAAAACGGATTTGACACACACAATAGAAAACACAAATTTCGCTTGAAAGAACCTTATTTCTTAGAAAAAGTTGCTTTTTTTTCTGTTAGTAATACAGGAAGTTAAAAATGGTAATTGTCATAAGATTATTTATGTCGTTTTAGCGTCAAAATTTCATTAATTATTCATTTAGTTTGATGGACTAATCTTGATATTAAATAAAACATAGGGGTTATTTTCGATTATCATTTCAAGTTGCTTTATTTTCGTTAGGTGATACTGAGTAGTATTTTAGCAATATATTGTTTCTTTGGCAACCAGTTATATTGGTTCTGTAAATCATGTTGAATGTTACGCAAATTCTTTTACTCTCGTTTGAATTGAATATACATAAATTCTTAATTCGATTATATGACCACCTTGGCCAAGAATGGGTATTAGAGCTAAGGCGTGTAGCTCATACCTGAGGCTGAAGATAAAACGGTTAAGAATGAAAGGCGAGCCAAAACCCTAATATTTTTTCGAAAAATCTTTCTCACCGTTGCATCATCAGAACTCGAATCTTACATCTAGCTGGCCGCCAAATCAAGTCTGCTACCCAACCACGTGCCACCTTCCATCTGTGAGTGGGCTTTACTTGCCCTTTTGACCGGTGCATGATGGAGTGTGTTGCCGTCTTCCATCGGTCGAACTTTCAGGGTTTGGTCAGAATTCAGGGCCCGTCAGGTCTTGCCCAGTTAGTTTTTCATTTCATCAATTATTTTATTGTGGTCACGTCTGGGGTGGTTCACGTACAAGAAAAGAAACCGAAGACAATCCATGGTAAAGATTGCATTGGGTGGGAATTGTCTTCGGTGGGAATGGTTTGCATGAAATGATTGATCGATAAAAGGGGGAAGGGGCAAAAGAAAGAAGTTCATGGCTTGGGATTCATCTTCTAAACTCTACCTGAAGATGTTACGCTACTCTGATCCGAATGACATATAGGAAGCACGAAGAGTTCGGTATCTAGGCGCATAAAGAACTCAGAAAGCTCGTCTTCGAATGCCAAGAAGCGATTGAATGGATTAAAGATGTGAAACACAAAAGGTATTGATGAATTTGTTGCAAACTTGGGTGGTGTACAGTCAAAGTACGAGAGCTTGGGGAGCCACACTTAATGAAGAGGCTGCAATAAAGAAATTCTTCAACTCAATGTCTGATAATTACTTGGCTACAATTTTCTCGATCGAGAAAATGACATTCGAAGATGTGGTCAGACGATTAGAGGCATATGAAAGAAGAAACAAGTTCAAGACTACAAATGAAAGTTCATCCCAAAGTCAGCTCTTGTTCACCCAAACTGAAAAGTAAGTTGAACACTACCTAGGACGTGGTAGTGGTGATGGAAGATTTATTGGAAGGTGAAGAAGGAATCCATAACGAACGTGAAATTAATCAATATGAACAAGGTCAATACCAAAGGAGAAAGAACCCTGAAGAATGGCAAGATAGAACAAAAAACCTAAGGTGTTACAGTTGTGGTGATTGGGCACTATTCAAGTGAATGCAAAGTACCAACAAAGGTAACGAAGAAGTGAACTTGACAAAAACAAAATATGAAGGTGATTTCGGTCCATCCTTGTTTATAGCGACTTGCTCGATAAAGAAAGTAAGTTTGAATAAAGAAAGGGTTATCTGTGATAAACTTTCAAGTGATAACTGGAAGGCTAAACAACACTCAAATAATGAAGATTGAAAAACTTGCTTGATTGAACTAATAATACAAATACAATGAAAGCAAATGCAAACTACGAATATAAATACTTGAGCTGCCACTACTCCACTACCTATCAAAAAGGAAAATAACCAGCGACCACTATGCCACTACTTTACTTATTCAAAGGAATAAAATAGGAACCGACTTGGACTAAATATCACGTGTAGACCAAGCCAACTTGTGACTGTTGGTGGTGTTGATATTTTAACACTCCCCCTCAACACCAGCACTTTCCATTCCCAAACAAGCTCTAAACTTTTTCAAGGTCTGAACCGGCAACCCTTGGTTAGGACATCTGCAACTTGTTCTTTAGTATCCACATATATAAGGTCCACTTCTCCACTTAGCACCTTTTCTCGAATGAAATGATATTGAACATCAATATGTTTGGTCCTTGCATGAAAAGTTGGATTAGCAGCCAACTTTATTGCTGGTTGATTATCGCAGAAAAGCTTCACTGGTTGATTACACTCCTGGTTCAGATCTTTCAGCAGCTGAGTTAGCCAAACAAGTTCATGTGCTGTTATAGCAGCAACTTTGTACTCTGATTCAGCAGTCGACAATGAGACAGTCGGCTGCCTTTTACTGCACCACGAAATTGGACATGACCCGAGCTGAAAAAGATATCATGTAGTTGACCTTCGAACATTAGGATCACCTGCATAATCTGAGTCACAAAATCCAACCAAACTAGATTCTGCTGTCTTGGTAAACCTGACCCCAAAGTCAGCTGTTGCTTTTAAATATCTTAAAACTCGATGCACTGCAAACAAATGTGGCCTCCGAGGGTTCTGCATAAACCGGCTGAGAACGCCCACAGCGAAAGCTATGTCTGGCTTGGTTAGTGTTAGGTAGATCAAGCTGCCTATCATTTGCCGATACGACGTTGCATCCTCTATCTCTCGGCCTTCATCAGAGTACAACTTTAAATTTGGTTCATATGGAACAGCAGCAGGCTTTGAGAGTTCCATACCAAACTTTTTGATGAGATTCATAGTATACTGCCTTTGATGCAGGAGCAACCCTGTGCCTTGATATTTCACTTCCAAACCAAGAAAGTGTTGGAGCACGCCTAGGTCCTTCATCTTGAACCTGGTCTGAAGATTCTCTTTCACTTGTTCGATGACTTCTTCCAAATCTCCTGTAATTACCAAGTTATCAACGTATACGAGAACTATAGTAGTTTTTGAACCAAACCTTCTGACGAACAAACTGGCATCTGCTGGTGTACTAGAAAATCCATTGTGCTCCAAGAACTCTACAATTTTACCATACCAAGCACGGGGCGATTGTTTCAGCCCATAAATTGCCTTCTTCAGTTTACACACGTACCTCGGTTTGGCTGCATCAACGAACCCCACTGGTTGTTCCATGTGTATCACACGATCCAGATCCCCATAAAGAAAAGCATCGTGCACATCCATTTGGTGCAACTTCCAGCCCTTATTTACTGCGAGTGCTAAGATGACACGAACTGTAGTTAACTTAGCAACAGGGCTGGAAGTGTCTTCATAATCAAGACCACTCTGCTGTGAAAACCCATGGGCAACTAACCTTGCTTTCAACCTCTCAATCGAGCCATTTGCTGCCTTTTTATCTTGTATACCCATTTACACGTAACTGGTTTAGTGTCAACTGGAAGGGGGACCAACTCCCAGGTTTGGTTGCTAATTAGAGCAGCCATTTCAGCTTCCATGGCTAACATCCACCCGTGACTTTGACTTGCTTCCTCAAACGTTTCTGGTTCATCAAAGTCTTCCTCAACAGTAGCAACATTGGCTCCTTCATACCTTGGAGTCGGCCTTCTCACTCGTGTTGAGTGCCTGAGTTGAGGTTGTTGGACCTGAACTTGTTCTTCAGGTTCTATTTATACTCTTTCATCGGGTGTTACTTGCACTGCTGGGCAACCATCTGATTCATCTTCACTAAACGTCAACTGAACCTCTGAGGCCTTAAGAAAATCCTCCTTGAGTTGAACTGTGTCGGGCAAGAGTTCTTTCTCTGTTGACCACCAAGAAGAGGATTCATCAAATACCACATTTCTGGACACATAGCACTTTCCATTTGATGGATCAAAACACTTCCATCCTTTTCGTTGTGTATCATAACCAACAAAAATGCATCGAATCGCCTTTTTATCAAGGGTGTGCCTGAGATGTTTAGGTACAAAAACATAGCAAACACAACCAAAGACACGAAGTTAACTTACAGTAGGCTTCACATATACAGTTTCTCAAATGGCGACACAAATCCAATGCCCTGCTATGGTATCAGTTGATTAAATGTGATGCAGTACGCATTGCTTCAGCCTAGAAACGACCAGGGACATTCTTCCCATGCAGTAGGCTTCCCGTTACCTCTTCAATATGCTTGTTTTTGCGTTCAGAAACCCCATTCTGCTGTGGTGTATAGGGGCAGGTAAGTTGTCATCGGATCTGGTATTCATCCAGAAACCTGTTGAAGTCATGTGACACATACTCACCACCATTATCTGAGCGTAGTACCTTGATCTTTTTGCTTGTGTCTCGTTCTACTTGCCACTCGAAACTCCTTGAACTTTGAGAGGGCTTCACCTTTTTCTTTCATGAAAAATACCCAAACAAAACGAGAAAAATCATCTACGAATTCAATCATATAACGTATACCTCCCAAGGATTGTTGCTTGACTGGACCGACAACATCTGTGTGGATGAGTTCAAGAAGTTCTCGAGACTTGAATTTCGATGCAATGTAGGGTTGTTGCCGAGCTTTACCGAACTGACAGGCTGCACACACTAAGCCTGTTTGCACACTGAACTTTGGTAGCCCAGAGGCCGACTCCTTTGACCTCATTTTTCCCAACTTCTCATAATTAACATGCCCTAGCCGCATATGCCATAAGTCAATGTTCTGAGTGCTCTTTGTCTTCTCTGTATAAGCAGACTCGGCTGAAAGAACGTAAACTGTTTCTTTTCGATGGCCTTCAAGAACAGGGATTGACTTTGTACCGAATTCTTCAAATACTTTCACATCAATGGGGCTGAATAACACATATTTTCCACCTGCAGTCATCTGTGGTACTGAAAGTAGGTTTTTCTTCATACCTAGGACATGATACACCGCCTCCAAGGTTAAGTCTTCTTTATTGGAATCTGAAGGGAACACGACATCACCAACATGTGCTATCGAGTGTGTGAATTATCTGCAATCACAACCACTCTATCACCTCCATACTTTACTGGATTCATGAGTCTTTCTTTTTCCCCAGTTCATATGATTCGAGCAGCCCGAATCGAGTATCCATTCATCTAACTTGTTGGCTTTCTTTTCGATGGTGGCTGTGAACGTTGTGGCTTCCTCCACATAGGCTACGCAAGCCTCTGCATCCCATCCTTCCTCAACCTGCACGGAGGCAGAATTTCCTTCTTCTTGTGGTTGGGACCTGCAGTTACGAGACAAGTGTCCCTTCTTTCCACAATTATAACATTTGAAGGAACGTTTAGTGTTATACCTCGTCTTCTTTTCACCAGAGGATTCTCCCTTATCGCTATCACGACCTTTCCTCTCATATTCGTGCCCCTTCGAACGATCAGAAACAGGTTTCCTGTTCTGATGTTAGCCTGGTCGGAATCTGTTTCTCCCCTTATCTGCATAAAGAGCTTCAACTTCTGTCTTGACCGGAACAGATCCAATCGAAAGACCGGCCATTTGCTTAGCCAAGGCCTCCTGCCCGACCAGAAGGTTTTCGAGCTCTCCTAGAGATGGCTGGTTGGGCCAGCCCTGTATAGAAGCAGCGATAAAACTCTGAAATTCAGGCTTGAGGCCATGAATTATAATACGTTTCATATGTGCATCATCGATTACAGCCTGCTGATCGAGATCCCCAATTTCACGGCACAAAGACTTGACTTTGTGAAAGTATTGCGGAATCGCTAGGTCCTTCCGAGTGATGGACAACAGTTCGTTTTCTAGCAGTTGTAACTGAGTATCATTCTTTTTGGAGAACAATATAGATAGAGTATCCCAGGCTTCTTTGGGAGTCTTCGATTCTCTGATGTGATCAAGCAATTCATCTTCAATTGTTGTTTTCAGAACAAACATAGCCTTTCCAGCCTTTATCCTCCACTTCCGTAGGACCCCTTCGTGATTTTCATTTGCCGGCTCAACGGTGTCATTTCCCTGAACAATTTCCCACAGGTCTTGGCCCTGCAGGTACAAGTAGGTAGACCAAGTCTTGTTGTAACACCCTGTAAAAATCGTGTCCAATAGTATAGTGACACGTGTTGTATTTTGAATATAGTCTGCTAAAGACCAATAAGGACTAAAGGCGTCAACATGCTCAAAATTGAGACTCTGAGTGATGGTCCGATGTCAACATGCATAAATAACAGCCTCTGAGTGACTGATATGTGAACATGCTTAAATCATTAGCCTCTGAGTGACTGATATCTCAACATGCTTGAAATTTGGCCTCTGAGTGACTGATATGTCAACATGCCCAGCCTCTGAGTGACATCGGAATCAACATGCTTATAATAAGCCTCTGAGTGATCCTTTGTGAAGTCCTAACTCTCATTCGTGCCTTTTGTTGGACGTGAGAGTTCAATTTTGTAAATATGTGAAAGTTGGATGATGGAGGGATTAAAAGTGTCAACATGTTAATTTATACCTCTGAGTGACCTTTTAACGAACCGAGAGCTCGACAATGTCTGGGCATAATCCCGGGTATGTCAAGTATTGGCTACGGAGGGCTAAAAGTGCCAAAATGGTGTTTAAATAGGTTTTTATAAGCTCTTATAAGTTAAGGGGTTAAAGTGTCAAATTTTGAAAGTGGCTTTAGGGTGGTCACGGGCCGCGAGAGATCAGGCCTGGGTCTCTCGCGGGGCGCGAGAAGGGCTCTACAGTAGAAAGTTTTGTTTGGTGACCAAGCAAAACTTCAAAACCATTAATTCGAAACCATGGCTTCTCTAAACTGCTATGCCACATTTTGAGACACTTGTAAGCTTCTTCTTACACCCCTAAACACCTGGCTTCACCTCCTTTGAGCTCTCCGACTATAAATAGGTGTTTAAGTTCACCATTTCAACTTGCACCTTTCTCATTCACTCTTCTCCCTCCTCTGGAAGTTCCTAACTAAAAGGAGCAATCCAACATAGTTCTTTTGCATCTAGGAATCACTGGTAAGTGTTCCTTCTTTGTGCATTTTCGTTTATAGGCTTTTATAGCCAAAAGTCAAGCGTTTTCGTAAAACGCTTTGACTTTCGGTTAAGACCATTATGGTCCAGCCATTGTTCAAAATGAACATGGCTAAGTGATCGTAATAAGGTAGGTGTTAATCCCTATAAAGGGCACCTCCTGAAGATCACGTTTGCTAGACCAATTGACGGGTCAAAGTTATGATATTAAAAAGTCAAACAGGCCATTTTTCGGAAAAATCATAAATTGATCTTTTATGTGTTATGAAACCTTTTTTGACACTTAAACAAGTTGGTAATAATTATTAGAAAATGTAAGAACATGTTCGGCTCGTCAATTTCAGTTCTAGGGTTGGTTCGCAACCGAAAGTCGCAAAGTTTGACTTTTGCTTTGACTTTCGATTCTGACCCGATTTAGATTAGTTACCTATTGATCTAAAGTTGCATTATGATCATAAGATAATGTAGCATAACCCTCTGAGGTTATATTACATGATCATAATCATAATCCAAGTTGATGCGCAAGTTCCATAATTATGCCATTTTGACCATAATATCCTTTTTGCATAAATCAAGGTTTTAATGATAATAAACTTGAAAATGAGTTTCCTACTGATGTAATGTTATAAGTAGGATTATTTGGGATGTTCAACCAAGTTATAAACTGAGTTTTCAAGCAAGTCCTTAAACTATGTCAATAATTGATGATTTTAGCCCCTGTGGCTTATAAAATAGTTTTAATCAAATCTTTTCAAGGTAAATCATTTACCTACTGATATGTTATATTAAATAACATATTTTAAACATTTTAAACTGACTTTAACATCAGTTTTCATAAACATCACTTAAAGACGTCATATTACGACATAAGCGCCGTTTCGGCGCATAATATGGTTTTAAACCATATTAATGGACCAAGACTTGTTACCTACTGATTTTAAAACTTATTTTAAACATATTTCCAGTAGGTACATGTTATAAACTCAGAATCCCAAATAATTTATAAACTATGTGTAAAATTACCAAATTGCCCTTATGAGGCATAATTTCGTTTTAAAACCTTAAAGGGCAGATAAGTCGATATCCTACTGATATCTTAACTTATTTAAAGTATAATGGAATATAGAACTTGTCCATGACTTATCCGGTTACCCGATATCGCTTTTATGCGCACGGTTACGTATATGTAACTATTTTACGGAAATTAACCAAAACGGGTTTAACCTTGTCATTTAAATCTCAAAATCCAGAATGTTAATAGTTTATCCATATTATACAAGTCTAGGTACTTGTTGGGATTAAACTAAATTCTATGCAATCATCGTTTAATCTAGCGTCATACGTTTTGATTAAGTACGCTAGTCGGTCTAAGTCTATGACTTAAATAAGACTGTTAGTATTTAATTGGTTAGTTTATGCCATAATCCAGACTAGAGACTTGCCGGTAAATGCTATCTGCGCTTAGTCCTTTTTGTGTACGGCTGAGTTATTAAAAATTAAAAGAAGACTAGCATAGGTAAATACTCTCGACTTACTTCCTCTATACGGGCTTGGGTTACAGTAAATTATTACCGCTTGGTCAGAAATGGGATTCAATCGAACGCCGGTTCGGAGATAATCAATCCGCATATTCTATTTTAATCAGTTTTGTTTGATAATTAACATTGGGGGTTAACTACCGTGTCCTAGATATCCTCGGCTCATTACAATCAAAATGGCCACGACCTTAGCGCGGGTGTAGGCATACACCCGATAGACGCTCAATTATGCATTCCCACAAGGTTGGGAGGAATTAACTCCTTCGTGAGTCCAAAGTGGTGTGTACGTTAATTGTGTCTCGGTTTTCTGCCGAGCCCCGTATGTATAACAAACATGTAAATCTGTTAACAAGGTTGGACGGTCAATTAACCCAAGTTATAAAAAGATTTTTGTGCTGATACACACCTAAAACATTTTTGAAATGTTTTCAAAATGAGTCAGTTGGTTGTATTTACCAGCGAAAGCTGACGTATTTTCAAAAGACTAATCTGCAGGTACAATACGAAAATAGGCCGGAGGTGCTCGGCAGTGATAGAGGATCTTGCAAATCCTAAATCTGCCCAAAGTCTGTTTTATATTCTTTCTTGTAAATTTTATGATCCGCCTGTGGATCTTCTATTACAAGCCTGTATATTATTTTGTATTTTCGAACATTCGGTTTGTAATAGTAATTTTACTCCGAGACTTCCGTTGTGTCGTGTTTAATTGACTATGATGTTATCAACTGACGTCACAATACTCCCAACCCGGGCCCACCGGTGTATAGATTTCGGGGTTTGAAATCCGGGGTGTGACACTTGTAGTTTTGATTGTTCAATTTCTTCACACCTCCGATCAATTGCAAATCCGACATCTTGAACCCGAAGCTCTGATACCACTTGATAAACTTTCAAGTGATAACTGGAAGGCTAAACAACACTCAAATAATGAAGATTGAAAAACTTGCTTGATTGAACTGATAATACAAATACAATGAAAGCAAATGCAAACTACGAATATAAATACTTGAGTTGCCACTACTCCGCTACCTATCAAAACGGAAAATAACCAGCTACCAGTATGCAACTACTTTACTTATTCAAAGCAATAAAATAGTAACCGACTTGGACTAAATATCACGTGTAGACCAAGCCAACTTGTGACTATTGGTGGTGTTGATATTTTAACAATCCGTGGTGTGTATGAAAAAGATGGAAAAGGAGAAGGAATGTGATACTTACACAACGGTGCAAGTCTCCACATGCAGGAAAGAAAGACTTCTTCACTACCTTGGATAAAAGAATATCTTGCAAGGTAAACTTTGGTGACGAGTCTATTATTGAAATCAAAGGCAAAGGGAACGTGACTTGTGCAAAGTAAGAATGGAGAAAAGAGAGTGATATGTGATGTATTTTATATACCTAAGCTAAGCACTAACATTCTTAGCTTGTGTCAGTTGGATGAAAAGAGGTGCAAATGTGATATAGCAAATGGAATGTTGAGCATATATGATCGAAATGAAAGATTGCTGATGAAGATTCAAAGAAACCTGAACAAAATGTACAAAATGAAACTTCAAATATTGAAAATGGAAAGAAATAAAATCCAAATATTGTAATTTCTGATATGAAGAAGAAAGCAAATGCGAAAATAGTGATGGAACGGTAAATGAAAGCCTCATTCAGTTTGAAATAGTTTCCAAATATTGCTACAAAAGCCTTGAAAGTATGGGTGAAAAGAAAAGAGCTCAAGAATAAATATACAAAAGCCTTGAAAAGATAAGTCATGCTAAGAAATAACAGGTTACTTCAAAGATGAATATAGAACCAACGAACGCTTAGTTTGCAGAATTAGTTAACCAAGTATGCTAAAGACATTTGAAAAGGAGCAACAAAAGCAACAAGAAGATGAATAATTCGTGATTAAGAGGGTGAATGAAGGACTCATCTTGAAAGTAAATTGAATTTAGGGTCTATTTTGATTATCATATTTAAAGTTTGGTTTTTATTTTTGTCAGGGGATATTGAGTCGTATTTCAGGAATAGATTATTATTGGGGAACAACTTAGAATAGTATTATTTATAAGGTTGAATGTTACTTAATCTCTGATACTATTGTTTGATTTGAATACACAGAAAAGATACATAGACATTATAATGCTCGCCAAACCGATCCAGATGGGCGCCACAGACAAGTTTAATCTCTTCCCCGTTAAGCTAGTGATGCCCGGATACATAGAACATCCTTTTTTAGCCACCCACAACGAGCCACATCACCCATTTTTTATCTTTTCTTTATTTAAATTGGTTTAGTTAAACCATTGCCCACTTTTAAGAGTTTAATTGTAACATTCGTCGAAAAACGGGTTCTAAAACCCGCACCATTTTTTTTTAATTTTATTTTATCAAGTTCATATTATGGTCCTTCGTTACAAATTTATGTTAATCATTTAAGAAGATTCGTTATGTTAATAATATAAATAAAGAAAATAATATTGATAATAAATAATATATATATATATATATATATATATAAGAGTTATACAATAAATAAATAAATAAATAAATAAGTAAATAAAAAAAGGGTAGACCGTGGGAATCGAACCCGGGTCTCACCCCTAACCAAACACTAATACACACACCAAACACCACTACGCCACACCCATACTAGTGATGGAAATGAAAACATTTTATTTATATGCTAAATAACCGCATAAACCTGCAAGTTCAGAAGCATCTTGAATGTAACAGCCCATGATTCAAGCTCATTTTTGCCGACCGTTTTGATTTCTACAAACAATTAACCATAACTAGTGATCATCACCAATAAAATCTGGCCGTTTTGCTGAATCATTGCGTGTAATTTCCGTTTCTTTAACTGAAATCAATCATGGATCTTGAATGCTCGGTTTTGAAACTGAAATCGGGCAGCTTCTTGTCAATCTATAAATACCATGTGTATTTCTTTCAAACTTGCTCACACTCGCACAACTTTCACCCTCTCTGCTCAACCTCTCTGGTCATCGGAAAGCTTACCCACATTGCCGGAGATCCAGTTCATCACCAGAAATCAACCGGAGAATTTTTACCACCTCCCTCTTACGATTCGGTGCAATCATTTTTCCATTTTATGTACCATGATTTCTGTTATAAAGTTTCAACTTGATCAATTAGTTTAAGGTGTCAGTCGGGTAGTTGTTTTTGGAGAAGATAAAGTCTAGGTTGTATATAAAGTTAATATAAATCGGGTTTCTAATCGGGTTAGACACACAGTCCAGTGGTGGACTGTGTGCGATCACAACATATACGTCGCGGGTTCGATTCATGAGGTATGCACCGGTTCAATGATTTTAAAAAACCTTTTTAATTAAATAAAATTCTGAATAATCTAAATAGTATATAAATATAATTAAAATCAGAAATATTTCGGGTTAGACACGTAGCTCAGTTGGTAGAGCTGTGTGCACGTATACGAGAGGTCACGAGTTCGAACCTCACTCAGCGCATAGAATAAACACGGTCCGACCAGTCAACGGTCAACGGTCAAAAAGTCAACATTTTTTTATTTATTTAATCAGAAAATTATTTAAAAATACTTAAAAATAATATTTTTAAAGTTAGAAAATGTCCTTAAACTCACAAAAATAAATCTAAAAATCCTATTAAGATTATGAATTAAAAGTATTAATCTCAAATAAAATCTATTTATTTACCGAACCATTTCGTTATTATTTTAGGTTAGTTTTCCTCGTCGATCAAATCCCAAAACTCGTGCGCATCCAACGTCATCAAAGAACGCACCCAATGTGAGTGAATCCTTACAAATTCCCCTTTTTATTCATGTTTTGGGGTGTATCATGTGTCGCTTTAATTATTTCGTTTATTCAAACTTGTGCTATTACCATTATATGACCTAAACTTGTGATGTAAATATTGTTTGTTGTAATGTGTGTTTATATTCTTGTCAAGTTGCGTGCAAATCATTCATTAGGCCCATCAGTTCCTCGTGGGAGACGAGTTGAGCATCAGGTGCCTCATTCGATCGGCTCCGTTTGATTGAGCCTTGATCTCATTGTTCATCATTTGGTGTGTGCGTGTGCATTATTTGATATTATGTGTTTATGGTTGAATTTACATTTACGTTTATTCATATTTGGTTATGCACAATTTTATTCAAATGACCAACATAACTAATCCTTTCAAATATTTAAATAAAATTCACTCGCCAACTTTTGTTGACCCAAAAAAACCTGTTTTTACACATGATACAGGTGATCCAGTTGAGAAAAGAAACACTTAGGATGGTCTAGAAGAATAAACAAGTTAATGCTTTGGAATGGACATTTAGTTTAGTTTCCCTTTGTAATTGTATGATTTTGTTTAATACTTTTGTTTGTAATGAAAGTGTATTTGAACATGTTATGCTTGTATGTTTATTGTAACTTCTTCTTTAAAGAGAAATAATAAATATGAAACTTTATAGTAAATGTCATGAGCTTTGATGAAAACCCAATCATGCCCCGACTACCATTTCCGCTGCGGGTCAGGGTGTGACATTAATTAGGTAAAACCCATCAGGTCAAATATAATATGTTTTTGTGCTTATTTTATGAATGTTTCATAAATTTGTTTGGAACCGAGTTGAGTCAAATTATGGTTTATTTTTTTCCTTTTTTTTCAAAAGCTCTAATTAATCTCGTTTTATTATATGTGTCCGTTTTCAGTTATACTCGTTGCGTTTGTCTATATATGAGTCGGATCACATATAATACGTTATGATTGTATGGTATAAATTTTATTTACTTTATGTTTTGATCCAATCTTAATACTTATATAGGTTACCATTAAGTTCGGCCGGATACGTCAAAATGCGCGTTATCGTATGGTTAATGCATCACATAACGTTTGTACTAATCCATTCGATGTTTGCAATGTATCTGTGCCGCAACGCGCGTGTGTCTTTTTGCTAGTTGATGTTTGATTATTGAAAGTTGAAACTTAAATTATTGACGTTTGAATTTTAAAATTGAAACTTGATTTTTCATAGAGGCCGCTAATTTTTACTCGCCCATGGCCCAAATTGTTTCAAGATTCTTGGGGACGGCCCTACTGTATGGGAACATGTTGTGATTCCAACCGGTAATCGATTGACCACAGCAAATAGGGAGAAAACTAGAAATAATTTAAGACAGGATTTTAGATCAATTTTTCTGCAAATATTTCTTCTCAAAACAAACAGCCTTTATAGGCCAACAAGTAACAACTGCAACGAAAATTATGAACTAAAAAGATTGTACCATAACAACCACTAACTCACTACTCTAATTAACTTGACTCTAAATAAAAGATAAATACAAACAAATGCACCACTAAGCCATGCACGTTGATGATGGAATCATGGGTGACACATATCAGAACACCATCCCCGTCTTTAGGTACCGTGACATCATCACTGAAGTGTGATAACTACACTGAATTGAAGCTACAACAAATTATAAAAGAAATGATAGGATAAGATGGAGAATTAGGGTGGGAAAAGCGTGACGAGTGGGAATACCCGCCATGTCACCAATGCAAGACGGGATGATTGATGCAATGCATGAATTCCATTCCCCAACCTTATATGCTACAAGGTGGGCTGAAAAACCCCACATATGGGTCTGACCTCAAATTTTAAATTAATCTTGATTACATAATAGACATAGCATATATATATAAGGTTATCAAAAGGAGTCATTGTTTTCTTTTAAAAAAAATTGGAACTACTAACTCACACAGTCACACACATTCAAATCCTATGGCTAAATCTACTCATTTGTTTACCAAAAGACTAGAATTTGCCAGATCTATACTTTCGTTTGCCCAACTACTAAACATTCAACCACCAGAAATATCTTACAACACATTTTGATGTCGCTAGACTACAAACTTTATAATAGATATTCTTTTAAGTATAAAGAAATATTACATGATGATCACCAATGGGCAATTACATGACGATCAACACTCACTTTGATCTCACTGGTCGGTCCAAGGCCGCGTTAGTTTCAAGAAATCAAGTCGGGAGGAACCACCATCCTCCACCGCAGCCTTCGCCCTACCACTCATCTCCAAAATCCGTTCTCTCACCGCTCTCCCTTCCTCACCCTCCATTAACTTCCTCACTATCTCCTCCACCGCCTCCGCACCCACAAACCCATCCGCCAACATCCTCAACCATAGTGCCACCTTTATTTCCTCGACCAAATACACTCTATTCATCTTCTGCTCTGCGTATAATGGCCATGCCACCATTGGTACACCAGAAACCACTGCTTCAAGCGACGAGTTCCACCCACAATGACTCACAAATCCACCCACCGACTCATGACCAAGTATTGCAGGCTGAGGCGCCCAGTTCTTCACCACCAGACCCTTATCCTTAGTCCTGGTTAAGAACCCTTCAGGAAGAATATCATCAAGCTCGAACCCCTTAGCACCTGAAGTCGACTCTGATGGCGGGTTGCGCACCACCCACAAAAACCTTTGTCCACTTCTCTCTAACCCAACCGCTATTTCCTTCAACTGTTCTTTCTCAAACACACCCATACTCCCAAAGCATAAAAACACAACACTTTTACTAGGTTGTGTTTTCAGCCAATTTAAACACTCGTTTTCGTTAGGATCTACTTGACTGCCACTAGCAATCAAAGGCCCAATAAAATAAATAGGCGGGGTTGGACCGTCAGTGATGCATTTACCTTCCCGGAGAGTTGCAACAGCTCTTTCTTCCAACTCCAAGAAGCTGTTTACGATGATACCGGAACATTTCGCCATGTTGTTTGAAGTTTTCATGAAGTTTTTGTACGAGTTACTTTCCCTATCAAATAATACCGTAGGCATATGGGAAGAGTGGATGGGAGGCACCCCAGGAATGTCTAACAATGCATTCAGATCTTTAATGCTTTTAGAAGTGGTTTTGTCAACGGTCGGGAGATATAAAAACGCACATAGACCAGAAGCGCCACTAGTGTAGAAGTAGTAAGTTGGTAAACTAAGACTTGTAGAGACTTTAAAAGCTGCGTTTGAGAAGAAATCCATGATGACAGCTTTAATGGCTGATTTTTCTGAGATGGCTAAGAGTGTGTTGTGGACGACAGAGTTGTAAAGCTCAGGGAGCCCGAAAGCAAGGTCTATGAATTCAGAAGAGAAGTCGGGTGGAAGAGCGATGGCGGGGAGGTGGTGGAACACAATGGATGGGGTGGTGGCGGAGACAGTGTTGATGTATTTACCGGTGGCACCGGTTTCATATGGTGCCGGAAGTATGAGGATACTAACAGAGAGTGAAGGGTGGTGAGTGTGGATGAGCTTTCCAAGCTCCACCACTGAAACCAGGTGGCCGATTCCCGGAGAAGGATACAGGACCACCGTAGAGGATTCCATTTTTGTTTGTTGTGTTTAATAGAAAGATATGACTACATAACGGAAGTACGAGTCATTAAAGCAGCTTGTGGTCTGAAAGTATGGGCCGGATGACAATTTTGTAGCCAATGATTCAAGTGGATGACATATCATTTTGTCATAGTAGCCAATGATTCAAGTGGATGACTTATCATTTTGTCATATATCCATGACCACTAGCTAATGCCATAACTTATACGTTTATAGCATAAAATAAGTTAGTGGTTTTTGTTTATAAATTAAGGAGGCGTAATGGGTTTGAATTGAAGGAAAGATTTTAATTATATTATAGTATATTAATTAATCAATGACTGTTATGTAGCATTGAAAACCCACAATGTATTAGATAATAATCAAATATAACGTGGGAACAAAAAATGCCACACACTACTAGCGTTAGTTATTGGATGAGAACTAGGATGATGTACGGCTTGGTATACATTCCAGTATTCTACTCATGTTAAGACCCACAATAGATTTCTATGAAGCTCTGTTAGGGGAATGGGGCGCATGCGGGACGGAGTGTGGGGAAGGGGTTTGCCGAGCGGAGAAGGTGGCGCCAACACCATGCGGTGAGCGGTGAAGAGGAGAAAGCGGTGAAGATTTACCGCATGAGGTGAAGGTGTGTGAGAGGGTGTAAAGGTGGGGCCCACTAGTATTCAACAAATTATGTTGGTTTTTAAAAAAATAGTTTAGGTGGAAACCACTTTTGTGCTTTTAGACAAGAGAGGAAAATGAGGAATGCACCCCTTCACCCTTAAGATAAGATAATATAGGAGTTAGTTACATTTAGTAAGTTACTTAATAAATAAGGAATATATATTTACAAGTTTCTCTTAATCTAGATTAGGGTAGATAGAGTAGTTTAATTACAGTGTTTAGGCTCACAAGCCTACCGAAGCTAGATTAGTGAAGTTCAGGCTTGTTTATTAATCTTATTTTCAGGCTCGAGTTCATTTAAGATTGACTCGATTCGAGTTGGTAAGCCGATCTCGAGTATGTCACGAGCACGGCTTGACTAGGCTACACCACCTATGAAGTTGTTTGTCATCATCATCAACATTAAAAAATGAATAGAGGTGAGACAGCAATGGGCAGAAGGTTTTATTCTACCTGGTCCCTAGAATGTCCATCCATCGGTGCAGTGAACAAAGGAGTAAACGGTACGGCATTAAGGCAGTAGAGTATTTAACAGGTTACAAAAATCTAAGAACCAGATTGATTTTTTTATTTTTACTTTAAGAAGGTTTCTGATGGGCCCTGTAGTGCATAGTAAAACAAATTAACAGGCTCCTATGAAACTCGCAATTCTTGATCTAATTCTATATATATATATATATATATATGTATATATATATATTAAGTTCATTGAGTCTAACCACCTTCCAAATTCAGCTCTACCGTCGGATCACGCTAACATTAAATCTCACCCCTTTAAACTAAAAAAAAACCCGCTATGGTAGTGGTCAAGGGCGGTTTCTGGTGGTTAATTCTTCCTGCCCATCATCTCCACAGCCTCCTACAAAATCCTGGGTAAACTGCCAATCAAACCGCCCACTCTCTCCTAATTTAAGGGTTTGAAGAGGTTATATGTAGATGGACCAACTGGAGTTGGGGCAAGAAGAAAATTATTGGTATACGTCTTATACGGGAACACGAATTTTCAAGTTCTATTCTAGTAATCATAGAATTTTACCTACAAGTTTATAATGTTGGTGTCGGAAAATTGTTTTTTTTTTTTTTCTGTAACAAGACATGGTTTTCTTAGTTTGGCCCATTGGAGATGAAACACAACCAAAGTCGACCCGTTTTTAGATTATCTTGTGTGTATGCTGATTTTAATGTTGGTGACCTGAAGACCTAGGCTTTAGATCAGTTGATGTGAATGTATTAGGAAATGGGGAGTGACTTGAAGACCTGGGCTTTAGATCAGTTGATGTGAATGTATTAAGAAATGGGGAGTGACTTGAAGACCTGGGTATTAGATAAGTTGATGTCCCTCTTTAGGATATTCACAACCCGCCTTGGTTCAATATGTGTTTACTTTATGTAAGTTATCTTCAAACCTAAGTTTGTACATATATTGCTGTTAAATTGTCATGCCATATTCTTTTAATCATGATTTAGACACACACACATATATGTATATATATATATATATATGGATCTTTTTTATTTAATTTATTGCAGCTAAAAAAGCTTCATCCCCTTCTGATGTATATAATATTCTTAAAGACATGGGGGGTGTCATCTCCTAACAACACACACATTTGGTGAAGAAATATTCCGGAATGTTGAATATAAGAGATCCGAATCATATGTGAGTTTCCCCCTTTTTGGATAATTCAAATGGCCTGTTAGTGTTACCAGTCTTTTATTTCTGAGAGAATCCTTGATACCATAGTACCTTTTTAAATGTTCTGATATTTGATGTTGATCAAATATTAATTCCAATGTCCTATAGTTGTTACAGTGACTGCGTGACCAAAAAGAAGTAAAAAACTGGAGTTATAGCATCCTCTAAGGAAATGAGATGCCACAAGGGTGATAAAAGTCTACTTATAGTGATCATTTAATCAATCTAATTTTAATATGAATTGATTTTTGGTTTTTCAAGAATTTATGAATTGATTCCAATTATGATTCCCTGATCCTATTTTTGAATACAAACAATATAATACTTATGTCATTATACACAATATGCTCGTCCACCGGACGGGTATAGAACTAGTTTATATATAAAAATATCAAATAATTAAAAGGTACCGTTGACTCTACATATCTACATTTACACGTCCGTCCAGGAGTTGGTTAATTTCAAGAAATCAACTCGGGACGAGCCGCCATCCCCCAATGCCGCCTTTGCCCTTCGCCTCATCTCTAAACCCCGTTTTCTCACCGCTCTCCCTTCCTCACCCTCCATCAACTCTCTCACCTTTTCCTCCACAGCCTCCGCCGTCACAAACCCATCTGCCGACATTTTCACCGCCACTGCGACCTTCATCTCTTCAACCAAAAACACCCTATTCATCTTCTGTTCCGCATACAACGGCCATGCCACCATTGGAACCCCAGCAACCACCGCCTCAAGCGTCGAGTTCCACCCGCAATGAGTTACAAATCCACCTACTGAATCATGACCAAGTATGGCTGGCTGCGGTGCCCAGTTTTTCCACAACCAGACCTTTATCCGCGGTCCTGTCCAAAAACCCTTCAGGAAGAATATTATCAAGCCCGAGATCTTTACCACCCGAATCCGAATCGTTTTCGTTATCTGGTGGTGGATCACGCACCACCCACAAAAATCTTTGCTCACTTTTCATCAACCCAATAGCCATTTCCTTCAACTGGCGTTTCTCAAACACACCCATACTCCCAAAGCATAAAAACACTACACTTCTACTCGGCTGCGCGTCTAGCCATTTTAAGCACTCGTATTCACTAGGATCCACTTGATTACCACTGGCAATCAAAGGTCCGATTAGATAAAGCGGCGGAGGTGGACCATAGGTGGTGCATTTACCATTCCTAATCGCATCAACACCTCTTTCTTCTAAACCAACAAAACTGTTTGCAATTAGGCCCGAAGATTTCGCCATGTTACTAGCAGTGTCTATGAAGTTTTTGTACATGTCGGTTTCTCTATCAAACATAACTGGTGGCATGTCAGAAGCATGAATGGGAGGTACACCAGGAATATCAAAGTAAATGTTTAAATCTCTAATGTTTTTTGAAGTGGTGTTGTGGATGGTAGGGAGGTATAAGAACTCACAAAGGCCGGAAGCGCCACTTGTATAGAAGTAGTAAGTCTGAAAGTTTAGCGATATAGAGACTCGAAAAGCCGCATTTGAAAAGAAATCAAGAATGACAGCTTTGATGGTTGATTTTTTGGAAATGGCTACGAGGGTGTCGTGGACAATTGGGTTGTAAAGCTCCGGGATCCCAAAAGCAAGGTCTATGAAATCTGAAGAGAAGTCTGGTGGAAGAGAGACGGTGGGGAAACGGTGGAAGTTAATGGAAGGAGTGGCGGCGGAGACGGTGTTGATGTAGTTTTCAGTGGAGCCAGTAGTGTCAAAAGGTGCCGGAGTTATGAAGACGTTAACACAGAGTGAAGGGTCGTGAATGTGGATTAGTTTTGCCAGTTCCACAATGGAAACTAGGTGGCCCATCCCCGGAAAAGGGTACAGAACCACCGCCGCAGATTCCATTTCTTTCTGTGTAGATTAGATGGCTACAAGTTTGTAGATTTAGGGAGGAGATAAGGATTTCAAAAGTGTATCATAGTTATATGTGGACAGCATATATCTACGTGAGTGTCAAGTGTCAACTTTACAACCATGAATATAAGTGGGACATTTTGTGCAGTGGATGTTTATTTGTTCGGTTTTAGTGAGCTGCAGTTCGGGTTTCGCCTCAGCTCAAAATTAAATGTGTGAGCTCGGTTCGGCTCGATAAAACTGTAAACGAGGTGAAATTTGAGTTTGGTGGAAAAACCTTGGGCCAGTTGCATACGTTTGAAATATTAATGATATTGTATTTTTGCAGATACAGATGGATATATAAACAAAGCTTAATATTTTCATATACATATGTTGCAAGTGCTTATGAAACCTCATAATAAGTAAACTGCGCATATTATGAACTGGCATATTCAATCTATGTAACAAACTATAGAAATTATAATAGATATTCAATTAGGTAAGCATTCAACCCAATATTCATTGAGGCTTGATGAGTGTATTGAAGGCCATTAAATATACCACCAATTTACGGTCCCAATAATCATTGAGGCTTGTTGAGCGTATTGAAAATCATTAAATAACCAATTGCTAAAGGGCATTTTGGCCTAGCGGTATCAAGGTGTGTAAAATGGCGTCTCTCCTCAAGAGGTCAACGTATCAAGTTCTGTAATGGACAATAACGTAGAATTAAGAGTTGAATAAGTCGTTAAAGAAAACAAATTTGAAGTAGCTCAATAACCCGGTATAACGACATGATTTGTAACAAAACAAACAATATAAGAAAGTTATCTGAATCATTAAGAAACCATGTATTGTCTTAGAGATCAGCTAAACGAGACCACTCTAGTCGGCTTGAAAATTCTACGGGTTGAATCTATTTTCGAATCAACCAACCAATATGAAAAAAAGTTTTCGCTCAAACTAGACGACAAGAGCGGAGAATATCCCGAAGGGCATTGGGCCTAACTTACACTAATTGTTCAGACTGGTTTTTAAGCTTCTTATCCAACTCAACCATCCAATATCAAAGAAATCTCTCATTATTATATACCGGTTTACCTCCAGAAAATGTTAATTACAGGTACTCTCGAAACTCCATTAGACTGTTTCTCTTATTTACTTAAAAATACGGGTCCTCGTAAACATAGCAATGTTCAAATATGAGCATCCGAATTTTCCTATTGTAGATTCTAATCTGGTGCTTCTAACTCATGTCATTTTAGGCCATTTAATTTCACCGAAACAAAACTTTGGATGCTTAATAGGCTTATAATTTGATATGGCAATCTATCAGTAGATGTAATTTCTGATTCACCACCACGGTTCAGATTATTGATGGTGATCACAGTTAAGCTCTGATACCATAATAGCAGAGAGAAATGCAAAGGACTTGAAAAGCTTTTATGTTTTATAGTAAAGTCTTATAAAGGAGACTGATGACCGTCATCAAGTAATGCAAAAACATAATTAACCTAAATAGTTAGGATATCGTTTCCATGATGATCATGCGGTTAGTAGTATACGGCAAAATTTGATTATGAAAACTAAAACTAAGGATTTTGATTGATTTGAGTTAAATTATTTTAAACTCAATTGCAATCTACTTAAAAAGGCACAAACGCAAAGAACACAAATAGTCTTCTAGATTAACACAAAAGTAATAACGTTTACACAATCATAAACATTTGCTGGATCATGGACATGAGCATGATTGTATTAAAGTTCAAATGCACACAGAGAAATCAAGTCTAATATAAAGAAAATCAAACGAGAATACGGGATATGATTGAGATAACGAATTACTTGATCACAGAAGCAAAAGAAGCGAACCTTGACATATTCTGCAGCCCATGTGTCGAGAGAACCCAAGCCCATAAACCATGATTTTTATCATTTCTTTAATGGGCTCACAAGTTAAATAACTTAGTGGACCTGAAAAATAATTCAATGCATTTTAAGATTGGGCAAGTTAAATTAGAAAAAAAAAAGGCTGGGATGGAACACGTTAAACGGACTAGGTGAACAAAATTTTCATTTTATCTCATAGAATCTATTAACAAAGGAAAATTGATAAGAGATAGGTTATGGTTATAATTATGATTATCCATTATCCGACATCGTGGTTATGGGTATGGTTTTTGACCAAAACTGATCCATACACACTGCTAATGTAAATTATCATTAACATGTGAACTTTAACATGATTTTTACCCGTTTAAGCTTAAGTTGATACTGTCAAGTCGGACTTGTACACTTGAATTTTTTCATCCCTTTGATTACTTAATAATCTCATAGCCGCTACCTCTCATGCTATATCTTTCTATCTCTCTCTAGCTAGCTTCTCTCTCTAAATTGAGTGGAGAGGTTTGCAAATAAAAGGTTGATTAGACCTTTGCATAATAGAGTTTTGCATGTACAATATATCATTTTACTAATTTATTAAAAAAACTAGGGTTTTACAAGAACTCTCGGTGGTATAACTGATTTCGTTTTCATAATGTCATAACTCTTAAAAGCTAAGGCTCATGTGCTTCATTATAATAGCATCGACACTTTTTACTAAAACGTTCGTTGTTATTTGGTTGTGTGGTATGAGATAGCGTTCCCTCCACCTCTATGCAATAACAACCAATACCCCCCCCCCCCTCTCTCCGCATTACCTGGGCGCCAATGACCCTTTCGCCAACCCATTAACAAGAGGAACAACGGATGATTTGTGGGGCTTTAACCCATTTCTTGGGTGTTGTGGGGGGGGGGGGGAGGATTAAGATGCATTGTTTACGTGACACTGATATGGCGTGATAGAGCCTACTACCCAATCTTATTATTATTAATTTATTATTGAAAACTTGTAATTTTTGTCCTAATGCGAACAAGAGGAACAACGGATGATTTGTGGGGCTTTAACCCATTTCTTAGGTGTTTGGGGGGATTAAGATGCATTATTTACGTGACACTGATATGGCACAATAGAGCCTACCACCCAATCTTATTATTATTAATTTATTATTGCAAACTTGTAAGTTTTTCCTTAATGCGTTTGATTGATAGGGATACTTCAAAATTAAAATGACAATGATAGGCAAGCAAGCAAACATAAGTCATAACCGATAGTCAAAGCTAATCAATCCCAAATGCAGGACCACATCCCATGATCTAGGTTCACTGCGCGACCCATGGTTGGGTCAGTTTAAACAGCTCAACACGAGAGCAACCACCGTCGTCCACAGCACCCTTCACCCTTCGACTCATCTCTAAAGCCCGTTTTCTCACCATTTCCCCTTCCTCACCCACCATCAATTCCCACACCTTTTCCTCAACGGCCTCCGCTGTCACAAAATCATCCGCTGACATTTTCACCGCCACTGCCACCTTCAATTCCTTAACCAAATACACCCTATTCAGCTTCTGCTCTACATACAATGGCCATGCCACCATTGGCACCCCAGCAACCACCGACTCCAAGATCGAGTTCCACCCACAATGACTCACAAACCCACCAACCGAACCATGACTAAGTATGGCCTGTTGTGGTGCCCAGTTTTTCACCACCAGCCCTACTTTATCTCTCGTCCTGGTTAGAAACCCTTCAGGATAAGAATCCTCACTATCCGACCCGTCTGGTGGCGGATCGCGCACCACCCACAAAAATCTTTGCCCACTTTTCTCTAACCCGATGGCTATCTCCCTCAACTGTTTTTTGCTCAACACACCCATACTCCCAAAGCATAAAAATACTACGCTTTTACTAGGCTGAGAGTCAAGCCATTTTAAACATTCGTTTTCGGTAGGATCCGCTTGAGCAATCAAAGGCCCAACAAGATATACAGGCGGAGTTACCCCGTTGGGGATGCATTTACCATCCCGAAGGGTGTCTTCAGCTCTTTCTTCAAACCCAATGAAGGTGTTCAAAATGATGCCAGAAGAGTTTGCCATGTTGATAGAATTGTTTAAAAAGTTTTTGGTAGGCATGTTTCTTTCGAGTAATATTATTTTTGGCAGATCAGAAGCATGGATAGGAGGGACTCCAGGAACATCAAAGTAAGCGTTGGAATCATGAGTATTTTGGATAACGGGTATATTTAAAAACGCAGAGAGTAAAGAAACGCCACCAGTATGGAAGTAGTAAGTGGGCAGATGAAGGTTTTTAGAGACTTGGAAAGCGGCATTAGTAAAGAAATCAAGGATGACACCTTTGATGGTGGATTTCTCCGAGATGGTTATGAGGGTTTGGTGGACAGATGGGTTGTAAAGCTCCGGGATCCCGAAAGTACGGCTTATGAAGTCAGATGAGAAGTCGGGTGGAACAACGTCGGTGGGGGGGAGGTGGTGGAACGTGATAGAAGGGGTGGTGGTAGAGACGGTGTTGAGGTATTTACTGGTGGTACTGCCCGGTGTTGGAATTATGAGAATGATGATAGAGAGTGAAGGGTGGTGGGTGTGGATGAGTTTTCCAAGCTCCACCATTGAAACCAGGTGGCCGATTGCTGGATCAGGATACAGAACCACCGTAGAGGATTCCATTTTTGTTTGCATGTTTTTGTTAGATGGATGTTTGAGATTTATAAAGTAGGAAAGGAGACGTGTACATTTGCAGTGTGAAAGTTTGGTGGAGATCTAACTTCGTTCGAGTGGTGGAAGATGTTTCTTTGTTTCTTTCTTTGGGTATGTACTTGTTAGAGATTAACACATAGTTTCAAATTACAAAATCATAGTTTTTTTTTTTTGAACGAAAAGAGTGGAGTACATTTAATGGTGATCAAGTTTTCTTGAAACAAAACATTGTGTTTGGTGCAAGTAAAGAAAATCTGATCTAAATATACCTACCTCCTTACTGATTATATCCTTTTCTAAGAGAAAAAAGTGTCAGTTATAAATATACGAGATGAGAAGGGTGTATTTAGTAATTAGAGGAAGCGTATTTTGTAGCACCCATATAAGTGGACCACTTTTTCAATTTTACAAGAGTGGAGTACATTTAATGTTATTAGACGTGTAATTAAACAAGTCTAGGTACTCAAAAACGGTTTAAAAAAAGTTTGAAGTGAGTTCAAGCCTGACTTAGAGCCTAAACAAGCGTATTATTTTTATAACTAGAATTGGTTCACCATGTTGCGGGGTTGATCTTTTTAATGTGATTTGGGCATATATATTTTTTGTAGTTCTTATAAATCAAAGCGTAGGTTAACTGAAAACGTCCATAAAAATAACTACTGAGACGTCTTCATTTGACATGACTTATTTCTGGAAGAAAAAAAAAGTCAAAACGTAGATTAACTAAAAACATACATAAAAATAAACACGAAACGCATTATATTTGCCCCAACTCATATCCGAAAAATATATATGTCTACGTAAACTAACTTGAGTTTATACACATACGTACATAAAAAGTAGCATGTAAAAAATAGTGTTTCTTAAGTCAAAGAATGGTACTACACATTGTGACGGCGTCGGGACGCAATTAACTCGAATTTATATCGTCTAATGAAAACGTATTTTATTTGATCTAACTTGTTTCTGAACAAAATTTACGCCAAAACGTAGAACAATCGAAAACGTATTCTATTTGACCCGACTTGTTTATGAAAAATGTTACGTCGAAACGTAACGTAAGCGAACTTGAAAATATATCGACACGCACAAAAAATATGTACGTAAGATGCGAGAGGGTCAAAATAATA